>LN891050.1:0-15721 GCA_900010015.1 Tuber aestivum
CGGCAGCCAATTCTAGGTCTGACGAATTGTAACTGGGGCCAATAAGCTTTCTCGGAGCGTGGTTAAGAAAGCTTGTAACAACAGTATGTATCAAAGTATAACGAATATATTGATAAGATCTCTTCTCCGTTCGCTGATAGTTCTGGAACCTAAGGATTTTTTTTTTCTTTTTTGTTTAACTCATTGATTATTTGTTTAGGGTACAAAAAACGTATGGAGCGCTAGCTATGACGACAAAAAACCCATATCCCTCCTCTCGCCACAGGAAAAAGCCAACCCCCCAAGCCCCTCTGGTATGGAGCCAACCGCACATCTCGCCTCAAAGAAAAGAAACCCAAGCCCGGCTAAATGGACGAACAAGGAAATCCTAACTAAGAAGAAAGCAGGAAGGGCCAGGAAAACCCGCTGAGAAATCCCAAAAAAAAAAGAAGAAAGGTTAGTAGCAAGCCACGTAGGCCCCGAAGGGCGAGTCCACTCATTCAAGCGGGAAGCGACGCACGAAGCGCGCTAAGATAGGGGGCCCCCCCCAGACCCTCCAAGGAGACAGTACAATACCATGGAGGGAAGGAGGAGACCAGCCGGCCGTGGGCGATAACCGGGGGGAGGGGAAGGTGTAGCAGTAGGGTGCCAGTCGATCCGACCGTAGGGAGAGGAGAGCGGAGGGGTAGACCCAAAGACCTTGAACAACATCTATCGGAATCGCGTTCGTGTCTGACTAGGCAGCCTCTTAGGGGAACAAGAGAATGGGGAGATCGACCGTAGCCTGTTGGCTGTTCTCCCCTACTGCAACTGTAGTCCCGGCCGTCTGACGATGGTGGTTAAGGGGTTGCCGACCGTGAGAAGGCTAAGCGAGGCCAACTCAGGAGGAGGATAGGACTCCCCACCACACGTGGGGAGAGGAGAAAGGGGGAGAAAGGAAGATCATCAACGGCCGCCTAGGCCAGCATGGCAGGTGTTTTACCGCGTCTCTCATGTAGTCCCTTGTTCTGGGAGAGATAGCGTCACTGTAGTGGATGGGATCCCACCACCTGCCAGCCAGCCAAGGAGGGCCTCCGACCGACCAACCCCCGGGGAGGGAGAGGACCCAGGGACGGTAGACCGAAGTCAATACCTCCGGGTGGGAGAGGAGAGAGGGGCCAGACTCCCCTAGGCCGAAGCCAAAGGCAGGAGTGGGCGGGAGGATGGAGAATGTTTCGCGATGAAACAAAGAACTAACGATAAAAACCGTGGTGTTGAGTTTTCAATCACCGGAGGTGTAGCGTAGACGGAGGATGTTCTGAAAGCTAAGGAGGCACCTCGATATTTATATTCCGCATCTGGGTGGTCGCGGGCTACATCTATCTTATACCAAGCAATGTACCTTCTCCCATTTCCTACCCTTACTATTGTAACGGGCATCCATTCGACCCTGGTAAACTTTGCGTCTTTGCTCAGACTACAGTCTCCATGCGTTGTCGTGTTTCCGCGAGGGTGTTCGAAACCTCTCCGGCGAAAACGCATGATTCCTTCGTCTCGGAGGTTTTAAGTACAAGCAAGTGGTCTCGCTTCGAGCCGACTCGCTGTCCTCCTAACTGTGACTGGAGTGATCAGCTCCGTTCAAGAGTCTTATCAAATGCCTCGTCGTCTTCACAACTTGACTGCATTGACTTCGAGGACTTTTCGCTACGATCGGACTAGTCAACGTCGTGGAAAAGTTCCTTACCCACAGATAGGCCTCCGGTTGGCTCTATACTGTGCGAGCACTTGACTGGGCTTCGTGCCTCGTCCTGACGGGCACGTCCCAATAACTCATTGGACTGTTGGCGATTTCAGCCCAACACTTTCTGACCATGTCCGAGGTGGTCAACCTCGCTTAGCTCGTAGCTCCACGGTTACCCGTCCAATTGACTCCATTCTACTTTTCAGACACGGCCTGAGGTCCCCTCTTATATATCCTGCGAATAGCTTCCGGTCGGACGGACGGCGACGACGTATACGGTGTTATGAACCATGCTTCGTTTTCACCGGTTTATACTGTCGGGACACCAAATTCCGGCCACACTATTACTGCGCGCAGGGCTAACGGCGGGGCCGGAGTGGGGTGTTGGCTATGAAATCTTCGCGGTTTTCAGGAGGTCTGTGCGCGGGGAAGGTCTGTGTGTTCATATGTGTAACACCTTCCTCAACAACCTTTCGTCAAATCACAATCCCCTCTATTCTCCACCAACCTATAGTCAGTACACTCAGACCTGCCCAAGTATTATATTTTCTACTTCCTAATAATATAAAGTAGTAAACCCAGATCTGCTGCATCTGTCCTGCTTCAGTGCAAACTATACTCATATCCTACTACAGTTACACCCTATTGTTTCCAACCTCAGTCTCTCCCATTTTTCCTTGTTTCTGTTCAAATTCCTCAAATTCTCAATTGCTTTATACCAAAATCAAAACTTATGGCCCCAGTAACCCACTGGCCGTAATACCTTCTTTGCATTTACACTGCCTTGAATAGTAACCTATGACTATGCTCTAGCACAAACACACTTGTCATACCATTAATATACCACTCGTCTACCTCTACACTTCTTCCAGTAGCCTGACAATACAATCCTGTAAACGTAGCTATGGGTCGCCTAACCTGTTCCAATTTGAAATACCCAGTATTATAATCCATTGAACTTTAACATAGCACTACCCCCTTCCCATTTCCTACTGTCTTGTAATATAAATCTATAATTCTACAGATGTGTCCCTTAATTCACATTACTGCAAACTATATTCACATTCTACTATTACACATCCTTGATATTTGCAGAATCTGTCACGTAAGGTACCTTATCGGAAATAAGAAGTGGTGCTTTGCATACGAAAATCTTCGCTTTCAAGCTATTTGATATGGGAAAGGTTCATTTCTGTTTCTATATAATCGGCCATAGCAGGATTCAAGTGTATACTATTAATTGATATTAGGTTGCTTAACCCCCACAGTATTTTCTACTTCCGTCCAATCAGAAGGTGTAAAACTTCCCTTACCGGACCTAACTCAGTTCTGAGCCAACTATTATAGTAGTAGACAATTTATATTCATCACTTTTTCCAAAGCCTCCCTACTTTCCTCAACCCCTTCATTTCACATATTCCTTCCCCAATTTCCTTCTCCCCATTTCATTTCTGTATATTGTTTCCACATAATATTTTCATGCATTCTTTCTCTCTCCACATTTCTTGTAGTGAATACTAACCTCTTGTACACTACCCCTGCTAGTGTATTTTGAAAAACATAGAGCCAAATGCTCAATACATACTGAGAAATTGGATTAATGTGGAAACTAGTATCAATGGCAAATCAGCCATACCTTATTATTTTCAATGGAGAGCTCCTATCAACATCAAAATATAAATATAAATACTGATACCATATCCTAAACAAATATTTTACCTCTGATACACCTGATATTTATATGAAATTGGTCATACTAGAGTTCTATCAATGGTAATCAACTATACCCAGGGATGGTCCAGTACTAATCATAACAGATCCCCCAATCATAGTACCTCTTAATTAAATAATCATGGAGCACAGCCTTAGTCATCTGCTCAATTATCCTTTCCACCATCACTAGACATAATATAGTTCCTGCTATGCCGCAATATTAATTATCATAGGTAAGTTCAAATAGGAAAGGGCCTCAGCCAGGAGGGTAGTAGCAATTGATCTGTTCAAATCTTGCAAGGTTAAGATAAAGAGAAGGAAACCATATTGAACAGTTCCCACTCATAACAGCCTTGTGGTAGTACCATTTACCTAGGTATTTTCCTACTAGATTCTATGCCTGGTTACCTGTCACAAATGACTATACCCAGTACACTCATGATCTCCACATCTATTATTTATTCTTGGCTGCGAAATAACATTCCGTAGTAAAGCAGAATCTAGGAACCTGTTCGCTCCAGAGAATGGCCTCGTGTGATATACTACCAATCTTCTTCTGAGAATAGACATTACAGAATAAGATAGATTAAATAAAACTGTTCCCTCCAAGCAATAAGTCTCCTATATCCTGAAGAATTTCATATGAACCTGTTACTGCTTAGGAATAACCTCATACAATAATGTTTTATAAATTTAACAATCTATTCCTAGCCACAAATATCCTCTTTCTACACTGTAGGAGCTCCACTAGCAGATATTATAATAAATCTTAATTTTTTGCTATCTAGGAACTACTGCAGATGGGGCTGTAGATGTACTATAGGTTCCCAAAATCTGTTCCCAATGGGGAACAACCTGCCACAGTTGAATAGATGATAATAAACTTTGTTCCTCATCTCTACCCACCTATAGAATCTCTACCTGCCTGGGAATGACCACCCCTAGTATACCACATTCAATATATTCATTCATATTTAGAAACATCTACATACACTAGACTAGGTTTTCTATATCTATTCCTTGTAGGGACAATTTAGGGTGGCCTGGTCGATTTCTCTTGATTGTGTGCCTACGCTGGATTGAATTTGTCAAGTATTGTCTGTTCAAGAGATTGTTTCCCTCACTGAGATAGTTTTGTCTGGTAGGGCAGGTTTTTTAAATTTGGTCAGATCACGAAACAACCTGGCACAGTGTAATAGGTGATAACAATACTAATAATAACAATAATAGACAATAATTCTTTTCTGTCACTTCCAGGAGGGGAATGGGGTCACCTGGTAGTTGCAGGTCAACAGATCCGTTGATTCCTAACAAGAAACACTGTCATACAGGAGGCTAGCTTCTCTATATCAGTTCTCAGCTGAGAGAGACCTACCTTATACGACATCTGTCCCTGGATAGTAACAACATCAGCAAAAATTTCACTTTGCGTCCCGTGCGTCCCGTGCATCTGACGCACGGGACGCCCAAACGCAAACCGATAATCTGGACGCGACGTCCGCAGGACGTCGCGTCCAGATTTACCTTCCTCTTGCGCAATCCGTCCTAACCCCACCGGACGTGGATGCCGACGTCCCCTGCGGCCGGAGATTCCACGCTCTCTTCTCCTCCGGTCCGGAGATTCCACCCTTCCCTCTCCTTGCGTCAGGAGATTCTCCGCCTTCTTCTCCTTGCGTCCTGACTATCCCTGTGACCCTTTGCTACTTCCTGCTATCGTCTGATTCTGCCCCGTCCCATCTGACTTTGCCCAGCCCCTGGCCTTTGACGTCCCAACCCTACCCGTCACTGGCAGCATTAATCCTGATATTTTAAACGACTCCTCTTAACTCTCGACGTGATGACCCAGCGCTCAAAGATCTGGATTACCTCCCATCCAAACTGGTGGTCTTGATCTCTACTAGTACGCTCTGGAGACTTTTGCGCCGACGTCCCTTGCGCCCAGATCTTTCAACTTACGTACCGTTTGCGTCCCCTGGCGCTGGTTTCTTGGCGAGATTCTCCTACTACCAATCAATCATGATCCGGACCTTCGTGGCTCCTGGTTCTCGCTACCCGATATTTCATGTCACAATTCATCGTAGATGTTTCCTCCTCATCCATACCTAACAGACTTATTTGCCTAATCTGGTGGGATTCCCTCTAGTTGACCCTGACGCTTTATGTACAATATTATGCCGTCACGGTGAAATCCGGGCCCAACTACGTCCCCGTCCCCTCATGCACAGTGGCTCCTACTGTGTCTCCGCGCAGTACCTCTTCCGATCGTGATTGCTCCAATCCTCCTTCACCCATAACCTAGTATCGACCTCACGAATTCTGCTCCCACCTCTCCTCTGTGATAAGCAACTACAATGGGCCCCCCGGTCCGGTGGGATCCCTTTCGGCCGCTACTCCATGTTCCTCAGGTGACTACTCAAGACTAAGCGATAGCTGTGAGGCCGGAGGAGGGCTGCTAACAATCTCTGTCGGTCGACATGTGATGTCCTGGAGGGATCCACCAATTGGATCAGAATCAAGCAACGCCAGCGCCAGGGCAGCGGACGTCTGACCGAAACTTGCGGTGACATCGGTGTCCTGCGACTCATTTCGTCTGCCCCGCGGCCTCACTGGGACGAGCATGGGTGAATCAGTCACAGTGTCGCTACGCCAGGGGGGGGGGTGGTCGCGATTCCAGGTTCGACTTCCAGCTCTCTAATTCGGCACTGACCGCGTCCCAGTCGTCGTCATAGCCTTCTCGTCGGTCTTGGTGGACACCGCGTTTTTGCATGATCTTGTTGGTAATCATTTGACGAATACTCTCAAGAATACTGTTCTGGATTCCCTGGGGACATTTCCGCCATGTCTCCGTCTGCCTAGCAATGAGGTCTCAAGTGTTTGGTGGAGGGTTAGCCAGATTCGTTGCACATGGACGCCCGATGATTCGCATATACTCACCTCCTACTAACTCACCCTTGAAGTCAGTTGGCTCGGTATATGTACCGGTTTGCCACCCCCTAAGTGTATGACAGAGTATAGCGCACGTCAAGCAGACCATGGTACCGTTGATCTTGTCTAGGAAATCCGGGGCTACTATACCCCGCATTTTCTTCCCTGCGAAGTACTTACCATATATCGCCTCGGGGATCTGTGGCGCAAGGAATCGCAGTTTCACGCGCTGTCTTGCGATGGCCGTCGTCAGTGGTAGTCACATGTAATTGTATGGGAGCGCCATCTGCGGGAGTCCAACCTCGTACCCTTTGGGGTCGCACATAAACCTGTCCTTTTCCAGGAGATAATCAACCCTACGTGCCGTACCCTGGGTATCTTCTGGTAGTTCATATAACGCTACAATGTGATGCTTCACATGGTAGATGAATTGTGCCCTTACCCCCGACTGCTTCTGGCGTATCTAATTGGATCAATACAATTTTCTGCTTCTCCCCATATCTAGCTGACTTTACTTACTAGGCCCACGATCTCCTCCGATGGTTCCATACGCCCCACACCTGGCGTCTTACTCACCGCCTCATCCTAGACGCTGTGTATCCTGGCCGTCAAAGCAGCTGGATTCGGGATTGGGTTAACAAACAGAGTGTAATTGAGGATCAGAGACTTTGCCAGAACTAGCATGGCAAGCTCAGTTGCCACGAGTGTATTCCGATGTGTGCTGGCTACGGACCAGCCATTGTCGTGCGGTCTTGTATCTAGCTGACCAGTCGGACTAGAACCTCTAATAACAGAAGAATGTACACTCCCCTGGCCTGCTGGAGACGATATCCGAGCTAAACTCGATGATGAAAAGACTGGTGGACTGTATTCAGCTCCACGAACTATCCGCGGCGGCGCAGCTGGAATCCTGGGAGCATTATCTGTCTCCGGTGATCGCGGGGTCGCCGATATACGAACAGTTCGAGGACCATCCCCATGGCGACTTTTCCCAACTTGTGATAGACGATGGCCGCCGGAGAGAGGCAGGTCTGCGATATCACTGTCTTCTGGATCGAGGTCGGTCGCGGATTCAGCTTCCGCCGATCCCTGTGAGATTTGGCACTCTTCACTGCTATCGTCGGACAGAGGTACTGTTTCAAAATTGGCTTACCCATCGCGTTCTATTTCGGGTTCTATATATGGTGCGGTCGGTCTGGTACTCCAACTCACTCGTTTAGGTGGTCTTGTCAGTTGGGGTGTAATTGGCGGGGGGGCAGGACGCTGACGTGACGTCTGGTCATTAGTTAGAGTACTCGGGGAGCTATGAGAGTTGTTTGTGCCCTCTCTTGGCCGTGATTTTCCAGATGCCGTAGGGGTCGGTCCAACATCCTGGGTACGTCGAACAGGACCGCCTGTTCTGTGGGTTTGCGAACTCCGTGCATGGGCTGGTTCCTTAGACATGTTGAGAGATAAATTGGGTATTGGGAATGGTTAGAGATGCAGGTGGATCGCGTCGTGAGGTTGGAAAAGGCGTGGTGTTTGTATAGGCTTTGTATATGTAGTAGGTCACGCTAGTTTTTATACGCTTGGACCACTGGCAAAGGGTAGCTGGTGCAATCATAGACTATCACTCGGTATTCAGTTCAAAACTTGACTACAAAATGTCGTTTTGTGATTGTTGGGTCATTCGTTCATGATCGAAACTCACAGTCATTGAGCTTCATAGGACGTGAGTACCGTAGTCGGATAAAGAACTGAGGAAATGAATGCGCCAATCACGGAGCAAGTGAAGCCTCGCGTAGCCAGTTATGGTATAGTTTAGCGATGCAATTTCCCTACAGCACTAACTATGCGTAATGGGATTAGATGAATCTACCTTCATGTCCGAATGTAGAATCGCGGCAGCTAAACAATAGAGAAGTGTCTTTGCGCCAGGCATTCCTTGAGTCCAAGTACTGGAGATGCCCTGTCGGCGCCGGGCCTGATACTGACGGAGAACACGAGATAGACCAAATGTAGACAAACTTTATGCTAGCGTACTCGAGTACAGTGGCTAAGAATGTGGTTCACGATGCTAACGCAAGGGGGACTAAAAATACGAGACGCTGGACCGGGGTAGACAAGTCTAAGAATACAAAAGGCCCAAGCAACAGCGGTAGTAGTTGTTGAATTTTCTAATTCGTTTCATATGTATATTCTCCTTGATAATATCGTATATTCCTCTACTTAGTATTATTTCTAGTTCACGGACATTACTACAGCGGAGTATGTATTACGTATATTTCATTGATATTTCATGATACGATTAGGGGATTATGGCGTGCTTTTCTTATCTGGTGTTCGGGTTTATTTCTTACATTTTATGCATCATCATGCACAGTCATCAGTCATTTGATTTACAATTATGTTCTAATTATCCGTTCACACTACCTCAGATTTACACATGCTTTATGGGATTTCCTTGGCAGTTCTTTAGGGTCAAACACGTTCGCATTTATGTTTTTCCTACTTATGTTATGGTCAAACACGTCAATACTTATGTTTTCCCTTACATTTCCTCTTAGTTACGCGAAGGATGCGCACCTGTATAAATAGGGGTTACCACCCATCTCGCTTAAAGAGAATTAAGGACAAGAACTACTACCAATCTACCTTCATACAAAATTTCCTCCTCGCTTAGCGTGCCCGCAGTATACTCTTACTACTGTGTCGTACTTTTGTACAAAGTTATTAAGATAGTGCCGTACCCACACATTTGAACAGGTTATGAGCCCGGTGCCTCTATAACTATACAACTTACACCTACATGCTTCCTACCAACGACGATCGAAACATTTCACCCAACGCGAAACATTTCCACCTTCGAAACGAAACAAATTCATTTGAGTCGAAAACATTGATCAAACTGAAACTTCCTTCGAAACGAAACTTTATTCCCTCGGCGCGAAACTTTCTCGGCGAAACGTTCTTGGCATTCACCCTCGCTTAAAAGCAGAATCTGCCACCCGTTCCCTCCTAATCCTCTTCTTTCCTTAGGCACCGTTCACGCGGTCCTCCATCACCCTTCCGGCACTTCTCACCCTTTTGGAAGCCTGAATCAAACATCTGCTGGCGCAGCCGCAGTCCCAGGAGCATCCGGGTGTTCTGCAAACAGGCTTTCACTAGTGTAGGAAGTGCTGGCCTATGGGGGTGGTGGTTATTAATTCTGATCGAAGATTTTTTAACATAGGTTAAATCAAAATAACCTATTTTTTGCATGTCCGATACCTTCGGACAAACCACATTTCCACCACACGACGACCTCTCCGAAGAAGAACTCGAGCAACCTCTACTCCCTCCAGTACCTCCATTCCCTCCGGCTCCTCCTCCTACTGATCCACCTGCATCGCCGCCGGGCGCACCGCCTCCACCTCCACCAATGGATCCCGCAGGCCCTGCCAACCCTCCACCGCAAAATCATTCTGCAAACTCGAAGCGAGACTGGGCACCCGCCTATAAACTGAGCTCAATCCCAAAGCTCACGGGCCCAGAAAACTACAGAACGTGGCGTGATATATCAGAATATGTTCTCACCTTATTTAATTGTTGGGACATAGTAAGAGGAGAAGAAACATTACCGGAAGCAGGAACAAATACCGGACCCGATAATGATAAAGATGCTCAAGATTCTTTCCGCCATCGTTACCAGTGGGCCTCGGCCTACTTCCTCGAAACGATCGATCCAAAATGGCTAATCTTGCTGGCCACCCAAAAGACACCACCCGCCATTTGGACAGCCTTCGAAGATAAGTTCCCTCGTGAAAATACCTCCACCTTCTTTGACCAGCTAAACGCGGTCCTCGATTCCAAGTACGATACGTCCGAACCTATGCCGGACCACATCAACAAGTACGATACCCTATGGAATCGAATGCAACTTCGTTGCTCCTCTGCTCCGGAAACCGACCGATACACTCTACCATTTGTTTTTAAATCGGTATTCGAGTCAACCGAAGCCAAAGCCGCCGTTCTCCTGCGTTCCCTGCCTCCGTCGATGAGCAAGATTGTCGACAACCTCCAAACCAAGGAGGACCTTACCTATAATCATGTCTACAACAAACTGTTGGACTTGAAATCCTCGGTTAATTCTGAGGACGATAAGGCGTATAAAAGCGCGGATGTCAAAGGAAAGAGAAAGGCTCGCGATACGGTTCGCCGGCAACCGGCCGAAACCAAGGAATGTTCCTACTGCAAAAAGCACTACCCCTCTGCTCGCAGTGAAGGCCACTCCTGGAATGAGTGTAACAAGCTCAAGGCCGACAACGAGAAGCGAATGAAGGACAGAGCCGGACACTCGGCTAAGATCGGAAAGGAAGAGACATCCAAACCGGTCAGTACCTCTACCTCCTCACCTCCTACGCAAAAGACCCCTTACCCAAATCAATGGGTTATCGATACAGGCGCAAGCTCACACATGACTTCGAACCTAGACCTTCTTATAAACTTCGAACCTTCACAAGGCACCGTTAAGTTAGGCGATGATTCGGTAATAGAATCATGCGGCCGTGGAACAGTGGAGCTCAAGGCCAAAACATCTGATGGCCGGACAGCCTCTGTCTTTCTACAACGGGTTCTTTGGGTTCCTAAGTTGGGTTCTTGCAACTTGTTGTCATGGCGCGCTATCGTTTCTTTGGGAAAAGGTTTTTCTTTGCGGAGTTCTGGGAAGGATATGTATGTTTTTAGGGAAAATAAAACAGAGGTTCTATGGGGAAAGCTTGACAGACAGGACTATGTTGTGCAAGAGGAAAAAGAAACGGCGAACAAGATGACTTACAAAGAGTGGCATGAAGCCCTTGGACATCCATCGCCGCAATACCTCAAAGCCGACCACTACTCCGACTCTCCCGCTATTCCTACCGTTCCAAAAGACTGGCAATGCGAAACCTGCATCACCTCCAAGTCAACTAAGTCAAAGCCCAAATCAACTGAGAAACGATGTGACACACCCTTCGAGCTAATTCACTCCGACCTTAGCGGAAGATTCTCGAAACCCTCCTTTTGCAACTCCTGGTACTACGTCACCTTCATCGATGACAATACACGCTATGCATGGATCTACACCATAAAAGCGAAGTCCGACACGGTAAAAGTGTTCGAACAGTTCATCAACGAAAGAACAAGCCAGGATTCCACTACCATCAAAAGATTTCGTACTGATAACGCAGGCGAGTACATCAATGACAAGATGCTTACCCTTTTTCAGAAGCATGGAATTGTGCATCATAAGACCCCTCCTTACTCACATGAATCTAATGGTGTTGCCGAACGATACAACCGTACCATCATCACATCAACACGCTCTATGTTGACTGGACTTACCCTTAGCCTTTGGGCCGAAGCAGCCTCCACCGCCGTCTACCTTAGGAACAGACTCCCTAACCGAGCCATAGGAAACTCAACGCCCTATGAAGCTATCTACAAAACAAAGCCATTGATTAACCACTTGCGCCCATACGGGACCAAATGCTACGTCCATATACCAGAGGAGAAAAGAAAACCTGGAACGAAGCTACAGCCCCGGGCCTTGGAAGGATATCTTGTCGGTTATACCTCCTCCGACAAAATATACCGGATATATATACCATCGCAACATCGGATCTCCGAAACAAGACAAATCCATTGGACAACCAAGACGATAATACCGCTTGACCCAACTGGACCGTCGGATCCAAGACAACCGACCCATACATCGGAGACCTTTGCGACCGTTACGCTTCCCTCTTTCTCGACAGCCTCGCAACCTCGCGACAAGCCTCAAGAAATAGAAGATGACGACCAACCTTTACCACTACCAGACGTTGAAGTACATCCACCTCCACCACCAGAACATCCAGAAGACTACGAGAATCCCGCATCTTCTTCTCCAACTCCGGAACCACCTGCCCATGAACAGGATCAACCACCGGAACCCGAAGAAGGAATCAGGACTCGGTCTGGACGAGTATCACGCCCACTGGTTTGATATGGCAGAAATGCTACCGAAATGCCGGACGAGGACCCTACCACTTATCACTAAGCTATAAACAGCCCCTACCGTGACCAGTGGACCTCGGCTATGGACTATGAAATTCTGGCGCTCGAGAAGAGTGGAATCTTTGATGTTGTCGATAAACCGATTGGACGGAAAATAATCGAAAGTAAGTGGGTTTACAGAGTTAAAAGAAATACTGATGGCACCCTAGAAAGGTATCGAGCAAGAGCCGTTGCCAAAGGGTTTGGACAAATCCCTGGCTACGACTTCGAAGAAACCTCTGCTCCCGTCATACGTTACGAATCTCTCCGCTTCCTCCTCGCGATATGCGCTAAAAACAAATGGCGACCGCGACAATTCGATGTTAAATCCGCTTTCCTCTACGGCGAATTGAAAGAAGAAGTTTACATGCGACCGTTACCTGGGTTCGGTGACGAAGGCAAAGTATGGAAACTTAACCGATGTCTCTATGGACTTAAGCAATCTGCAAACAAATGGTATGCTCTCTTTGCCAGATTCTTGACCTCCAGAGGATTTACGACATCATCCCTCGACCCATGCATGTTTGTTCACGATAAACACGACATCTACGTTTCGATTTACGTTGATGACATCACTATCCACGTAGCCGACACCCCAGAAGCTACATCTCTCATAGAAGACCTGAAAACGGTATTCGAGATTACAGACCTAGGGGAAGCCACATTCTTACATGGCTTGCACATCGCATACGCACCAGACGGGCTACATCTTACCCAAGAGCAATACATCAAGTCAGTCCTCAAACAATTCTCAATGGAAAACTCTAATAGCGTCTCTACACCCTTACCAAAAGGCATTCAACTTACGTCAGGGACCGAAGACACACGCATTCCAGACCCCTCCAAATACCAATCGATGATAGGATCACTTATGTATCTGACTACTGGCACAAGACCCGATCTAGCGTATACCATTTCTTTCCTCTCACAATTTTCTGCTTGCTCTACCGAACAACACCTCAAGGCCGCAAAACACGTCCTTCGATATGTTAACGGAACAAAACACATTGGACTCTTCTACCCTTACAACGCGACAAATGCTATCGATACCTACGTTGACGCTGACTTCGCCACTTGCCTCGATACCCGCCGTTCTTTTTCGGGATACATTGTACTTCTCAATGGTGCATGCATCTCATGGCGCTCGAAGAAGCAAACCTCGGTCGCACTATCAACAACCGAAGCCGAATACGTCGCAATGTCACTTGCCGCAAGACAAATCCAATGGTTCCGAAAGGGTCTCCAAGATATCCGTCTCGACTTACCAATCGCTTTACATGCAGATAACACCGGCGCAAACTTTCTCGCGAGAAACCATCAGCTAAACGACCGAACGAAACATATCGATATACACTACCACAAAATACGGGAAGAAATCGATAATGACTCGTTCATGCTCCTGAAGGTTGCCTCCTCCGATAACCTTGCCGACATCTGTACAAAAATCTTAGCGAAACCGGCACATGAACGGTTAATGGGACTTTTGGGCTGTAAATAATGAGGGGAAGTGTTGAATTTTCTAATTTGTTTCATATGTATATTCTCCTTGATAATATCGTATATTCCTCTACTTAGTATTATTTCTAGTTCACGGACATTACTACAGCAGAGTCTGTATTACGTATATTTCATTGATATTTCATGATACGATTAGGGGATTATGGCGTGCTTTTCTTATCTGGTGTTCGGGTTTATTTCTTACATTTTATGCATTATCATGCACGGTCATCGGTCATTTGATTTACAATTATGTTCTAATTATCCATTCACACCACCTCAGATTTACACATGTTTTATGGGATTTCCTTGGCAGTTCTTTAGGGTCAAACACGTTCGCATTTATGTTTTTCCTACTTATGTTATGGTCAAACACGTCGATACTTATGTTTTCCCTTACATTTCCTCTTAGTTACGCGAAGGATGCGCACCTGTATAAATAGGGGTTACCACCCATCTCGCTTAAAGAGAATTAAGGACAAGAACTACTACCAATCTACCTTCATACAAAATTTCCTCCTCGCTTAGCGTGCCCGCAGTATACTCTTACTACTGTGTCGTACTTTTGTACAAAGTTATTAAGATAGTGCCGTACCCACACATTTGAACAGTAGTGCTCAGAGTGGAAAAAACCCCCCGAACGAAAGAAATGCAAGGGAGACGGCAGGAACGGGGAAGACACTGGTAGATAACGAAAAAAGGGGGAGCCGTAAGAAGAAGAAAACTCCGGTCTGCGTCAAAAGAATTGACCAGGGACGAAGAAAACCCCGTAATGGCTTCAAGAAAAAATGCCCTGGAGACGAAGAATACATCGAGAGATGAAAACAGAAAAAAAAAACCCCTTTGAGACGAAAAAAACATCATGATGCGTCAAAAAATAAGCCGGGGACGAAGAAAACCTTGTGATGGGTTAAAAAGGACGCCAGAGACAGAGAAAACATGGAGAGATAGAAACAGGAAAAAATGAAAGCCCAGAGGCAAAGGAAACACCGAGATGCATTAAGGCGGGAAAAAGAAACTTCAGAGACGAAGGAAAGAGCTAGTCTAAAAAACAAAAGAAAAAAAATGTAAGTGACGAGATGCGTATTAGTTGGTGGCAAGCCGACGTGCTCCGCGCCGGGGCGCCTGGAGGGTCGGAGTCACGTCTTCGCGGCTAGCCGTATTGGTATTTGCCTTACTCTTTCCTTTTGACTTCTTTGCCTTTCCTCCTTTCTTCCGTCCTTTAGGCTTCGTCACAGTTCGGGAGCCGTGAGCCGAGGCGATAGTTGGGGCATGGGGGGGGCTTGCCGGAGCGGCAAGAGTAGTGGCGCAGGGGGGGGCAGAGGGAGAGGAGGGAGAGAGCGGGAGTGTATCAGGCGCCAGGGGGGGCAGAGGATCCGGGGGAAGAGTAGCGACCGCACTGGGGGTCCAGGGCCAGTCAGTCTCAGCAGTGCCAATGGCCGGTCGGTCTCAGCAGTGCCAATGGCCGGGGTGTCGGAAGCGCCGTCATATCAATGGTCTTGTTCAATCCGCGGGGGGCCAGCCTTGTCGGCTCTGGATGCGTGGTTGCTAGACACAAGTCTCGGATCCTGTAGGAACTCAGCCATCCATGGCTTGTTTTTTAGGAGATCTTGCATCGACCGAAGCTTCTCTTCCTCCGAAGGCCCAGAAGGCTCAGAGGCAGCCTGCAAGGAGGGACTTTGGGGGTGGCGACGGGAGGGACTTTGGGGACGGCGATGGGAGGGACTTTGGGGGCGCTGACGGGAGAGACTTTGGGGGCGGGGACGGGAGGGACTTTGGGAGCGCTGACGGGAGGGACTTGCGGTGCAGCGACGGGAGGGACTTCGGGGGCGGCGACGGGAGTTACTTCGGGGG
>LN891050.1:20745-87586 GCA_900010015.1 Tuber aestivum
ACTCTTGAACCGCTCTTGAAATCATTTCCGAGATCATTTAGTAATTTAGACTTCAGACCTTAGACTCTCGAACTGTGGACGCCCATTGTGCGCGTTCAAACCACATCTTGGATCACTATCGAACAGAACTTGTGACATTTTCTGCTGCTTTGAAAGTAGTACTCAGAGAATACTCCGAATGCCACGTCACGTGCGACTGCACTAACCCACTTCAATATTAGCTACATCTTCAAGCGCCCAAACCCCTTACCCTCCGTTCCAACACACCGTTACGCGTGAACATTCCCTTTGGGCCATACAACATATACATTCAAGTTGGCTTCCCTCAATTCAGTACGTTACCTGGAGCTATGCCTATCAAATGTTCATTCTGCCGCCGCAAATATGCCTCCTCAGGTCCTTACGAGAAGCACCTATGAATAGCACACACCAGCCTGGGTGCTGTTCTCACGTCCGGCCTAGTACACCAGCTTCCGCTCCGCATTGAATCTGAACAGGACGATGACGGCGGCCTTCTTGGACAGAATGATCTGATCGATTCCGATTATGAATCTGACGCGGGTCCAAGCGGATACGCCCCGAATCCTGCGCATGTCCCTGACGCGGAAGGACTCAATACCGACTACCGATCCCCTGATGCCATCGAAACGGCATATTATCCACTCGCTGGGCGATCTATTGGAGACGTGATAGGATTTGAGGAGGAGCACAGTATTCTGATCAAGGATCCATGGGCACCATTCACGAGTGCACACGGATTCAAGCTCGCGTCTTGGTTTATTCAGAGCAAGGTGTCAAAGTCACGAATTAATGAATACTTTTCAAGTGGTCTCGGGGATTCAGCCTCAGCTGGCTATAGCTCTATGCATACGCTTGAGAACCACCTGCAATTGTTGGATCCGCACGGACAATATCTACGATGTTTCGAAGGCCAAGTGGACGACGGCAAGAGAACTTTGCCGTTTTACTACCGGAACATACTAGACTGTGTCAGATATCTTCTGCGGCAGGCAGCATACAGAGATGATATGGTCTTCACGCCGCGACGGGAGTATGACCACAATGGACAGAGGGTGTACGCGGAAATGCATACCGCAGATTGGTGGTGGGACGTCCAGGTAAATTACTCACTTCTCATCAGTCATACGAATGCCGGTTAACTGGTGCAGGAAACGCTCCCGCCTGGTGCGACTGTTGTTCCGATTATTGGGATGTCCGATCAGACGTATCTTACCAACTTCTCTGGAGACAAGAAGGCTTGGCCCGTATATATTACTGTTGCAAATCTTCCGTCGACTAGGCGTAACAAGCCTGGATCAATGGCAGTTCTCCTTCTTGGGCTCCTGCCAGTCCCGCCCAAGTTGCCAAAGTCTTCTTCCGCGAGGGAACTCCAGAGAGAAATCAATGCCGACACACTCCAAGGAGTATTCGAACTCATTCTCGAGCCCTTACACGACGCAGCGCTCCACGGCGTCCCGATTGAGTGTGCAGATGGCCAAGTTCGGAGGTGCTTCCCTATCCTGGCCGCATGGATTGCAGACCATATGGAAAATATTGCGCTACACGGTGTAAAATCGAACCCCTGTCCTAAATGCGAGGTCCCTGCGCATAAGTTAGGTTCAACCGAAAAGCAACCATATCCCACCCGGGATTATGTGAAATATGATCTTCTGGAACAAGATAGTCTGGATAGCGTCACGTACTCCGACTCGGAGGCAGTCCACGGCACCTCTCATGCCCTTGGCGTCAAGGTAGGGCGAAACGTTTTTCAACGACTTCCACGTGCTTCAGCGTCCAATCTGCACCAGCCAGATTTGCTACATACCATTTATCTTGGACTATTCAAGCACATGATGGACTGGGTTCAGGGATTTCTCAAGAAGCACGGGCGACAGCAGGCCTTTGACGACGCCTGGAGCGCATTACCACCCTATCCGGGATTCTTCATCCCCCAAAAGGCCTACCGTGAGGTTACGCAGTGGCAAGGAAAGGAAATGAGGAACCTAGGACATTGCCTCTTGGGGGTCCTCGCTGCGGCTCTCAGACAGCCTGACAGTACGCAAGCAATGCCTTTCAAACGTGCGCTCATCTGCGTCCGGTCATTGCTCGATTTCAGTTTGATGGCTCAATACCGTAGCCATACCCCAGAGACCATAGATTATATGGAACAATATCTTGCACGTTTTCATTCGACGAAGGATCTCTTCTTGGAGATTCGGATATCTAAAAGGACACGAGAAAAGCTCAACGACCAACGAAGAGAGCAGCGATGTCTACCGGGGCGTGTGGATCAATCTCTCACCAAATCCAAGCAGCGTCGGATGCTGGAGGAACATCGTGGGGAGGACGACAACTTACGCCTAGAACTGATCCATGCGGAATCTCATTTTAACTTTATTAAGATGCATCTGCTCGGCCATTTTCCAGATCACATATATCAGTTCGGCAACATTCAAATGTATTCAACGGAGTTTGGCGAGCTCGCACATAAGGAACAAATCAAAGACGGCTGGCGGCGTTCGAACAAAAACAACGCCGCGCGCCAGATCCTACAGAGCTACAGTCAACAGCACGGGATACACATGAGACTCTTGAACCTGGACGCGCTTCGACGTCGAGGCGCAGATCTACCTCCGGAGGGCGTTGACATGTTGAAGGCAGAAGATACGGCATCTGGGTCTGTCACATGCCGCAGGATGCTAAAGGGATGACGACGTGACGTTTCAAACATCGTGGATTTGGGCAAGGCGGTCGGAATTTCGACCGACAGCATTTGTGACGAAGTGATCCGGTATAGCCGTCACAGCCTGCCAATGGAGCGCTCGCTTCCCAAAGATCCTGCAATACTTCGACTACTTGCGACTGAACTGATGACGCAACTTGAAATCCCCATTCCCGCGTTCCAGGAAACCGAAGTTTATGATGTCTACCGGGCGCGGTGTACGGGTTCTTGGCTCTTCCGCAAGCAACAGAGTCGCAATGATTTGGTTTGGGTGTAGGCAGGAGGGGAGCACATGTATGGTGCCCTCAGAGGACATCTTCCCGCTAGACTCAGGGCGCTGTTCAAGATCCGGGACTACAGGCACCAGGATAGGGTCTACAGACTCGCAATGGTAGAAATGACAAGTGTGGTTAATTCCGGGCGGCCATCCGATGCCCATGGTCTCGTCATGGTAGAGCAGAGGACAGAGGCACAACAGTTTCCAATAGTGGACATTGGGACCATTCTGGGCCAGGCGCACCTGGTCCCAGCCGGTGACCAGCGATGGCTGGTGAACAGTAGAATCGATTTGAGGACGTTCAATGAGATCTATTGAGATCGCATCCGAGGGAACGAATGGAGGCCCTGTGGTGTATCCTGCGTCGCAAGGCAGGATACACCACAGGGCCAGCAGGGAGCGTCGAAATCCCTACCATTGCGTAGTAACTCAAACTGTTGGTAGAAATAATTGCGTAATAGTAGACTAAAAATTAATGATACAAGATTCAAGTTGAATGAGATTGTGTTCAGAACCAGAGAACGTGTACTAGTAAACCAAGAACAGGCTGTGATGATGTGCGACGTGGGCCTTGGTCGGAGCTGGCATCAGCTTGGAGACAGGAGAAGATGTGGACATCGCGATAGGAGCTCTGGCGTCAAAACTTTCATTTCGGCATCAGAAAGGTGACGCCATAGACTCGGACGTGCTGACCGGGGGTAAATATGGAGGAAACGAGAACCGAGAGGTGGCCGTCAGAGATGAAGAATGCCAGGCCCAGGAATCAAATTGGTAGTTAACGGATTGCCGTAACGGTGGCTGGAAACTAGCAATCAGGAAAGGAGCGAGAACAGAGCATCAGGATGCGGAGAAAGCTTGATCTCACAGTTGACCTCGGGTCGCGGCGTCAGGACGACGACAAGATTGGATCAGAAACAGGACGCGGTCCAGACGTATGGGCGGACGGCGCCTGCTTGGAGATGGAGGAAATCGACAGGGTAAAAAGGGGGACGCAGATGACGCAGGAGGGCGTTGCGCCGGAGTAGTGGACCCCCGGGACGCAGGAGACGCAGGGGACGCAGGGGACGAGCGCGCTGCGTCGGGATGTGAGACGCGCGGATCTGACGCAGAATGAATTTTTGCTGATGTATACTAAATCCTAGTTCAGGCTTATAGTGCTTTGAATAAGAAAACATTTGTGAAATAGTTATCAAGAATAAGATTCTACTAATGGAGGTGAAAAAGAAGTGAAGTAAGTTGTAAAACTCCTCTGGAGCCTGAGGTTGAAGAAGGATCTGGTACAGTGAGTAAGAGTTCCATAATATCCTGAATAGAGGAATACCAGAGAAAAGCATAGATATAGCCATGCTCACATAGAGAAAAAATCTTATACACTTTCTTAATCAGCTTATTACAAATGTTTAAGGCATGCTGACTTTAGCTACAAAATCCTACAACTATTTCATCAATTACTACTTTTGTACTCAGTAGGTAGAACAACTAATATTGCTTCTGCAGTACTATTACCAATAGGTCAAGCTTTTCATACCAAGATATAACATTTGATTGAACCTTTGGATCTGAAACATACAGATATCATTTAAGTGGTTGCAAGCAATTTAGGGACATATAATTTTATGGTACTCAGTATTGATACTTGGCTGCTAATCATCAAGGGGCTTGTATTAGTTTTTTAGAAAAATGTTTCTACTCATTCATTTCCCACTTTGACTAGTACAAGGGTACTGATGGTTTCTTGTATAAATCTATCTTAATCACTATCTCAATAAATACCTGAAGCTTGTAAGCTGTAATCTTCTTCCATGACCAGGGAGTTTTTAATTGTCTACCTAGTTGTTGCTATCCTTTCTCATAGTATACTTAAGATTTACATACTTATTTGTATTTACAGCTAATTGAGAAAATATATCCATGTCCCAGAAGAGTGAAAATAAAGAAAATAGATCACTCGGTATGTTCTCAGATATTAGGACCTAATTTTGAACTATTTTTTAATCTATTTACTTAGATTTATACTTTTTGCCAGTACTCTAGTCTGATTTACCATCAGAGTAGTATTGGTAACTTACTTGAGCTCAATGAGGTTCAAATGGTACTTGAAAAGGATAAAAGGTTAAAATATCGGGCAAATTCACAGTAGTATTGGTAACTTACTTGAGCTCAATGAGGTTCAAATGGTACTTGAAAAGGATAAAAGGTTAAAATATCGGGCAAATTCACAGCCGCAATCCGCATTTTCCTTCTTTTCTTCTTTTTTTTTGACTCAGTTGTAGACTGTACTAGAGTATTAGAGATTTCTTTAGTCAGGGTTGGTGAACCTACTACAGGCGTATTTGCTTTGGATGTGGCACTGGCATGGTCACAGTTGGGGGGCAATTTAGGTGGGAGGTCGGGTATCAATGGGGTTGTTGGTAGGAAATATTCAGTAGAGTCTGTGGATCCTGATTTCACCTCAAGCCTACCTCTTTTGAACTGTCCTCTACTGATATTGGATTCAAGCTACTAAAGAGGTCTTCGCTTTGGAGGCATCTCAAGTAGAACAAAATAAAAGAGGTTTCACTCAGTCAAGAAATTCTGCACATAATACTAAGAAAGGTGGAGGGTGAATGATGGAACAAGGTTCAGCTTACGGATGATCTATTACTCTATTAAGCTAGTGTTCAACATTTCAAACTGGGCTGAATGTCTCAGCAGCCGAGGGAATAATAGACAAAGGTCTTATTCCCTCACTTCTTCTCCCCAATTTGCCCTCTAAGCTCGCGTACCAGGTTTTCGGCCAACCCTAGTTTTCGGCCACCTTGGCATGACCGCTCAACACAAAAATATATTTGATTTACAACTCCCATTGAAACATACAGGATTTCATTTGTGCTTTTTTCAAATTTCTAGAGGTTCTTAATGCTGCCTCTTCTAAAGAAGGCTCTTTTGCCTTTGCCTTTGCCTTTTTTTCTGCAATTTTGGCCTTCTCTGCTTCTGCCTCCCCTCGTGCCTTCTCTGCCTCCTCCAATGACCGTTTTATACTTTCTACATTAGCAAAAATAGTATTTGGATCTAGAATAACCTTTCGCTTCTTCTTCTTACTTTCTAACTCATTGATTTGAACACAGAGGCGCTCATTGGTTGCATGTAAGATGCTATCTCTGACAGTGACTTCTCCGAGTTCTTTTTAAGCCATTTGGAAAAGGGTTCGTTGATCTCGCGTTAATGGGCCTAACTGCTAAACAGCATAGTGGATGTCTTGGGGGTACTTGGGAGTTCTGAGAAGAGTCTCAAAGTCGCTAGCACGGGACCGCTTTGGTGTAGAGGGGGAGTGGGGGGTAGGAGGTTGGACAGCAGAAGGGGGGGAAGTAGGACAAGCAATTTGTGCGGTAGTGACTTTATGAAGTTGAGAGGAGTTAAGGGTTTTATTGGGATTCGAAGGAAAAAGGCCAGCAGCAGACCAGCCTGCTCGTAGAGTCTGTGTTATAAAGGTTTCTGCTCGGGCTTTTTGATACGCTTCAACAAATCGGCGCTTCTTTACTGGGGCAGCATCGTCAAGGTAGGTGAGATCAGCTATTTCTTTGCGGTAGCGTGACTTGAGTGGTGAGAATGTACCTAGGTTCAGCGGTTGTAGGACATGGCTTGAGTGGGCTGGGAGATATAAGATATCAACCCGGTTCTGTCTGCAAATCCACATAAACTCCACCGTAGCATGGCTCCCATGACCATCTAAAAGCAGAAGACGGTATGCGGTTGGGCCATCAGCGAGAGTGCGGGTAGTTTCTGGAAGAAACACTTCTTGTAGCCAGCGTAATCCAATATCATTAGAGGTCCAACCCTTGGAAGTGGTAGTAACAAGGCAGTCTGGTATGTTCTCAATAGTGAACCATGATGTCTGGATATCCTTCCCCTTGAACATCACTGAGGGCCGGATATGATGACCAGAGGCATTAATTGCCTGAATGACCGATACCCACTCACGATTTTCAGGTGATTGGATGTAGGTATGGCACTTTCCACTTGCTCCTAATACCACAGAGTTGGTACAGACACCTAATACAATACCACACTCATCCATATTCCAGATAAGGTGCTGCTGGGTATTATGACAAGCCCGAATGGTATCAAGCCGCTCATAAAAGTCTTCGATAAACTGCGGTTGGGTACCCCGAATGTGGGCGGACTCGATTGGCTTGCCAATTAAGCTTGCATTACATGGGTTGCTTTTCATGAAGTGGGGAACCCACTTCTTTCCGAGAGATTTGGTGTCACCAGAATTGAGGAGGATAAGAGCAGCCATTTCTCTTGTCTAGGAGTGTGATGGGGCATATCCACATCTGTCACAAACTGTGACTAAGCAAGGCAGATTTCACATAGCTCGGACTTCCGAGTTATAGGTATGTTGGAATTTCACATGACGCATATTAGTGCGCCATAGGTTATTATATTTACCTGTTCGTGACTCACAGTTGTGAGTCACATGATGTTATGATTTTTGCACATGACTCAACTTATGAGTCATGGGTTTCACTCAGGTGACGCGAGTTGCGCAGCTGACCGGGTTATTATGTTTTGATTGGTTTTAGGTATGTTGCACAGCGACTCATAGGAGTCGTCTGATGGATTTTACATGACTCATGATTATGAGTCACAGGGATCGCGTGACGTGAGGTATGAGTCACACCAGATGAAGAGCTACTATATAAAGGGGTCACTAGGACCCCAAGTATTAGCTCTTCACACGTTCTTCTTGTTTATTTCCTACCTTTAAGTTATTAGCAATAAAACCTATCTTTATGCTATTTAAGATTTATCTTGAGAAACCCGAGAAGTGTCTTTCCTCCCAGGAGGAGAGATTAAGTCCTAAGCGAGGACTAAGAAGAAGAAGAAGAAGATAGGCATAAATACGATAGTAGTCAAAGGACTGAACAATCGGGATCGCGTAGGTATAGGCCTGAGAGCTATCACCTTATAGAGAAGTATCGTTACCTGTCGCTAGGTCCTACCCGGTAGGATTCTTAACATTAGAACATATCTACAATGCGACACTTAACGAATACACCACGGATCCTTTCAACAGAGATCACGAGGGAGATATAGACGTCCAAGACGACAGTCTAGGATTAGGAGGATTGGAAGAAGCACTTAGCGAAGCAAGTCAAAACGCAGCAAGATCGACAAGTCCCGTCACCCCAGAACCAATAACTCCACTCTTACTAGAAGAAACTCCAGAAACACCAAGACCTGAAAGAATGTCAGGACCCGCACCACCACCTGGACCGCCACCAGCAGTACCAGCCCTGTTCAGTCGAAACGAAGTGCAACAGATGATACCAGAAGAACACCGAAGCAGAGATCAGAAGCCAAAAGTCAAAACACCACCCAGATACGATGGGGAAAGAAGCAAACTACGAGGATTTATGGTCCAACTCCTCACATACTTCAATGCAGTAGGGTAGAACCAAGAACACAATGACGAGAAAATACGCTACACCTTGACACTACTTGAAGGAGCAGCCCTACAGTGGGTTACTCCTATAGTGCTCAGTCAGACACCAGTACCATGGACAACCTGGGACAGCTTCAAAATCATATTCGAAGCCCAGTTCATGAATATGGAACTGAGCCAATTGGCACGAAACAAATTGGAAGACATCAGACAAGGAACGAAGAACGTCACCAACTATTGGTATGAATTCAGACTTCTACAATATGACGCCGAATGCGACGAAGTAACTGCAATGAGGTGGTTCATAAAAGGTCTGAGAAGGACCTATCAAGACGCCTGGAGATACAGTGAGGCAAAATTCATAACAACGGAAGCCATGGCTACCTGGGCCACTCGAAAAGAAATCCAATTCAGACAACTAGACTGGATACAAGAGACTCAGCCAGCCTCAAGCCAGTCTAACCAGACATACCAGAAAAACCAAAACACCCCCAGGAACCAGAATGGGGCCTATGGGACCACCACGTAAGGAGGCGATGCAATGGACTTGGATGCAACAAGGAAAAGACCGTCGCTCAACCTCGGAAGAGACGAATACCTTAGGAGACGAAACAACAACCTGTGCCTAAGATGCAGAATAGCAGGGCACATGGTAAAGGATTGCAGATGGCCAGCCAACCCAAATCAAGGAAGGAGTCAACAGAACACCAAGCCAAACGCGAGATTCCAACCCCGCAGCAATATAAGGGAAATGGATATCGAAGACAAATACGAGACGGCGGCAAAAGATGAAGGTCCCCAGCAATAGATGGTCTGCAGGACCCTCTGAAGAACAAACCCATCTGGACAGCCAACCACTATACTCTTTTAAGTCAGAAAGGAAACAATAATGACAATGATCATATCATGATCGAAACCATAATATATAACGACAAAAAACAAGCAACCAGGATACATGCGATGCTCGACTCAGGAGCAACTGAAGACTTCATAAACGAAGAAGTATGCAAAAAACATCAGTTAAGGACCAAGAAAACGAAGAAAGAAAGGCAGATCTACCTAGGAGATGGAAAACCCAGCGATATGGGACCAATTACCCATTCAGCGCAAGTAGTTATGAACATTGGGAATCATAAGGAAGTGGCAACCTTCCAAGTGGCGAATCTGCAACACCATGAAATAATCCTAGGGATGCCATGGTTACGACAACACAACCCTACCATCAGTTGGGAAGAAGGAAAGGTTGCGTTTACCAGGGAACGAGGTACGATATGGTGTCTCAACAGCACGCCGGTAATATACGCAATACCAGAAGAAGAAGCAATCCCAGAGAACCTAGACGCGAGGTTCAATCAAGTTCAACCAAGGAAGGATCCAAGAATCAAAGTCAAGAAGCTAAGCCAAGAAGCAAAGATACCCACAAGAGGATCCGAAAGGGCAGCAGGACACGACCTGTATGCCAACGAAGAAGTCAAGATACTGGCCAATGGGCAGGTAATTATCCCAACGGGCATAACTATTGAGTTACCTCAAGGAAGCTATGGGCATATAGCACCACGCAGCGGTCTCGCAGTCAAACATAGACTCACTACCAATGCCGGAGTAATAGACGCCAATTATACAGGTGAATTGAAGGTGGTCATGGTCAACCAAGACAACGAAGACTATATGGTGAAAAGAGGCGATCAAATCACCGAATTGATTATTGAAAAAATCAATGAAGAGGAACTCCAAGAAGTGGAGAACCTGACAAAGACCACCAGAGAAACCAAAGGATTCGGCAGCACAGACCAGGAGAAGCAGCCACAAGAAAAAGCACCAAGGATCGAAATCAACAGGATATCGGCGCAAGCATTCGGGAAATTCTACCGCAAGGAAGATACAGCAGGAATTCTCAAATGGGATTATCAAAACCCAGGAACAAGTCTAGCAAAAATCTATATCAGCACAGAGCTAGCCATAAGAAGTCGACCTCAGGCAAAGGACGAAAAACTAGACTAGGTGGTACCTAAGGAATACCATCAACATCTAGACTTGTTCCAAGAAAAGGAATCAACCAAGTTACCTCCCCACAGGCCAGATGTCGATTTGGAAATCAATTTCAAGGAAGCTAGCAAAGGACTACCTCAGAAGAGAATATACCCGCTAGGAGAAACCGAACTTGAGGAACTAAGAAAATACATTCAACAGAACCTGGAAAGAGGATGGATTCAGCCATCCTACACCAACGGAGGATTACCCATCCTGTTTATCAAAAAGAAGGATGGAAAACTAAGGTTATGCATTGATTACCGAGCACTTAATCACATAACAAAAAAGGATAGATGTCCCCTACCTCTAATAGGAGAAGCATTGGATCGACTGGCGTCAGCCAAATACTTCACCAAACTGGATATTCGGAATGCCTATCATAATGTCAGAATCAAGAAAGGAGATGAATGGAAAACAACATTCGCGATGAAATATGGGATCTACCAATACTTGGTTATGCCATTCGGGCTAACTAATGTACCCGCCTCGTTCCAACGATGGATCAACAAAGTGCTCCCCAAGTACCTGGATATATGTTGTATCATCTACCTGGACGATGTACTAATATACTTCAAAGATATGGAACAACATCGAAAGGACGTCAGCAACATAATGGCCAACATCAAAGAGTCAAGAATGAGGTGCAAACCCAGCAAATGTGAATTCCACAAAAAGGAAACCGAATATCTAGGATTCATCATCAATGAAGAAGGGGTACAGATGGACCCAGTTAAAACCAAAGCCATATGGGAATGGGAATACCCAAAGAACAAAACGGATATCCAATGCTTCATGGGATTCTGCAACTTCTATGGAAGGTTCATAGAAGGTTTTAGCCGAACAGCTAAACCATTATACAACCTAGCAAAAAAGGATGTCAAAGGGGAATGGGGTACCAAAGAAAGAGAAGCATTCGACAAACTAAGGACCAAGATCACCAAAAGACCAATACTGGTACATTTCGACCCAATAAAGGAAACAATGATCGAAACAGATGCTTCGAAATACGTATGCTCTGGCATACTCTCTCAAAAATGCGAGGACAGCAAATGGAGACCAGTGGCTTTTCGACCCAAAACGATGACCCCAGCGGAATGCAACTACAACATCCACGACAAAGAGCTATTAGCGATAGTTCAAGCACTAAAGGAATGGAGAAGATACACGCAAAACAATCAGGCACCAGTCAAAATACTCGCGGACTACAAAAACTTGGTACCCTTCATGACTACGAAGGAGCTAAACAGACGACAAATAAGGTGGATGGAGAAACTCAGCACCAACAACTTCAAGATCGAATACCGCCCCGGAAAAGAAGGAGGAAAACCAGACGCCTTGACGAGACGATCAGCGGACAAACCAAAAGATCCGGAAGATGAGAGAATCAAACAGAAACAACAAATACTATTACCAAAAGAAAAATATTTCCAATTAGAGGAGGAAGACAGCAGATACGAGTTCCTGAACGAAATCAACACACAGACAACATTGGAAGAAGATATCAGGAGAGAAAGTTCGCAAGACGTGGAAATACAGGCCATTAAGGAAAAACAGGCACAAGGAATCATGGAAACCAAGGGGGTAGCCGTAGGATTGTGCCAATAGGAAGACAATTACCTGTAGTACGAAGGGAAAATCTGGATACCAAACAAGGAAGAATTACACACAGAAATCATACGACACCATCATGACCCTGCCTATGCCGGGCATGGAGAAACAGCCAAAACTACCGAATTCATCAACCGAAGATATTACTAGCCCAAGATAAGAGAAGACATCAAACAATATGTCAAGAATTGCGACATGTGTCAAAGGACCAAAGTGGTACGACATGCACCTTACGGATTACTCAAATCAAACGAGGCCCCGGGAAAACCATGAAAGTCTATATCATTAGACTTCATAACCGGATTACCCTGGTCGAACGATCATGACGCCATATTAGTGGTAGTAGACCGCCTGACCAAAATGAGTCACTTTATACCATGCAAAACGGATATGACAGCACGGCAGTTTGCAACCATATTTCTAAAAGAAATATACCACCTACACAGGTTACCCAAAGACATTATCAGCAACAGGGGATGACTATTCACTTATGAAGTATGGAAGGAAACAACGGAAAAATTAGGAATCGAGCGATGAATGAGCACAGCCTTCCACCCCCAGACAGATGGACAAACGGAAAGAATTAACGGCATACTGGAACAATACCTCCGCACATACATCAACTACCAACAAGACGATTGGTAAGACTGGCTACCACTAGCCGAGTTCGCCTACAACAATGGAAAACAGGAAACAATCAAAAAAACTCCTTTCTTCGTAAATTATGGCATACATCCCGAATACGAAACCATAGGTCATATGCTCTAAAGAAAGGCAACGGATAAAAAAGATATGAGTCAACTACATGACACATTACAAAACAAAATGATCACGGCACAATTACGACAGAAGGAAGACTACAATCGCCAGAGAAAACCCGATCCAAACCTAAAATCAGAAGATATGGTTTGGTTACTACCACGCAACATCCAAACCACGCAACCGATGAAAAAACTGGATTACAAGAAAATAGGACCATTCAGGATATTGGCAAAAATAGGAAGCCGCGCTTATAAGCTCGACCTCCCACCATCAATGAAAATACACAACACTTTCCACATCAGCCTCCTCGAACCCTATCAAGACAACCCTCTACCTTCACAAGAAAAACTACCCCCACAGCCTATTGAGATAGACGGTGAATCAGAATACGAACTCGAAGAAATCATCGACTCTCAATCCCACTACGGTCGCTTACAATACCGAGCAAAGTAGACTGGATACTCTCCAGAACACAAGGAGACTTGGTACCCAGCCGAGAACTTCGATCACGTGCAAAATGCAGTCAACCAATTCCATCAATGATACTCTAGCAAGCCGTCAAGCAATGGTAGAAGACGCACCCGAATCCGAATGTGTGGCCCCGCCACTACACAGAACAGACACCTACTACTGGCAGCAACCTCAGATAGAAACGGAAATGATGCCCTTGAGTTCGTCACTCTAGACCGATCCAAAACACGACGCGTTCTGACACATCACCCCGACCAGCCTGGGATACTGCACCCCGAGCCCAGAACAAACAAAGGATGAGATGGAATACAACCCCGAGGACTGAATAAGTCTGAAAGACTTACCGATACCCAAGACTCCCATTACCCAAAGGGAGCACGCGAACCAGTCATGGACAGGTTGCTACGATGACGAGTGCCAAGTGCACAGAAGCGAGAAAGAAGGCTCGGGATACTGACCTCGGGAAACGAATCGATGGCCCCCCAAGACTTCATCTCTGGGATCGCCAACAAGATCCCCAACCCCAACGAAATCACCGACACCAGAACCAGTGGATCTGGTACAATACAGCGAACCGACTCCGAAAACAGAATCGAGGAGGAGGGGAGTGAAAAAACACAGACAATGGGCAAAGCCCAAGAAACCGAAGCAGGTTTCCTGGCAACGAGAGATGGAAGAAGAAATGGAATACGAGACCTCGAA
Organism: Tuber aestivum; assembly: GCA_900010015.1. Classification (NCBI taxonomy): domain Eukaryota; kingdom Fungi; phylum Ascomycota; class Pezizomycetes; order Pezizales; family Tuberaceae; genus Tuber; species Tuber aestivum. Next base: position 34,747 of record LN891050.1, read on the forward strand.
AGAGGTCAAGATGAAATGGTTAGCGGAAAAAGCGGCAACCAGCAGGTTGCTGGAATACCAGGTGGAAAAGATAGAGGAGCTAAAGAAGGAGCTGGAGAGGATGAGGTAGAGCAACGACAATTTGACGATGGAGTTGCAAGGAGAGAGAAATATGAGAAAGGCTCTCCAGAACGACTGGAGAAAAGAAGGGAAGGAAGCAAAGAAAACTCTGGCCAGGGTGGTCAGGGTAAACACGGGAGCGAATAGGTACTATCCGCTACACGAAGGAAGAAGATAGGAAATAGAAGACTGAAGCCCGATGGGACTCGGGCTGAGGGAGAGAGGAGCTAATGTTACAAACTGTGACTAAGCAAGGCAGATTTCACATAGCTCGGACTTCCAAGTTATAGGTATGTTGGAATTTTACATGATGCACATTAGTGCACCATAGGTTATTATGTTTACCGGTTCGTGACTCACAGTTGTAAGTCACACGATGTTATGATTTTTGCACATGACTCAACTTATGAGTCATGGGTTTCACTCAGGTGATGCGAGTTGCGCACCTGACTGGGTTATTATGTTTTGATTGGTTTTAGGTATGTTGAGCAGCGACTCATAGGAGTCGTCTGATGGATTTTACATGACTCATGATTGTAAGTCACCGGGATCGCGTGACGCGAGGTATGAGTCACGCCAGGTGAAGAGCTACTATATAAAGGGGTCACTAGGACCCCGAGTATTAGCTCTTCACACATTCTTCTTGTTTATTTCCTACCTTTAAGTTCTTATCAATAAAACCTACCTTTACGCTCTTTAAGATTTATCTTAAGAAACCCGAGAAGTATCTTTCCTCCCAGGAGAAGAGATTAAGTCCTAAGCGAGGACTAAGAAGAAGAAGAAGAAGATAGGCGCCAATACGATAGTAGTCAAAGGACTGGACTATCGGGATCGCGTAGGCATAGGCCTGAGAGCTATCACCTTATAGAGAAGTATCGTTACCTGTCGCTAGGTCCTACCTGGTAGGATTCTTAACAACATCCCTCCTGGTCTACAATCCAGTCACATAAACATCTTCCTTGATCTGGTGATAGGCGCTGTTGATGACAGTGTCCAGAGCTTGCGGTCAATGTTTTAAGAATCCTACCGAGTAGGACCTAGCGACAGGTAATGATACTTCTCTGGAAGGGGATAATTCTCAGGCCTGTGCCTACCCAATCCCGATAGCCCAGTCCTTTGACTACTATCGCGTTCGCGCCTATCTCCTTATTCCTTTTCCTAGTCCTCGCATAGGACTTAATCTCCTCTTATGGGAGAAAAGACAATTCTTGGGTTTCTTAAGATAAATCTTAAAGAGCATAAAGGTAGGTTTTATTGGTAATAACTTAAAGGTAGGAAATAAACAAGAAGAACGTGTGAAGAGCTCATACTCGGAGTCCTAGTGACCCTTTATATAGTCACTCTTCACCTGGCCTGACTCACACCTTGCATCACGCAAACCCTGTGACTCATACCCGTGAGTCATATGAAATCCATCAGACAACTCTTATGAGTCGCTGCGCAACATGCCTAAACCAATCAAAACATAATAACCAAATCAGGTGCGCGACTCGCATCACCTGAGTGAAACCCATGACTCATAAGTATGAGTCATATGCGAAAATCATAACATCATGTGACTCACAACTGTGAGTCACGAACAGGTAAACATAATAACCTATGATGCACTAGTGTGCATCGTGTGAAATCCCAACATACCTATGATATAACTTGGAAATCCAAGCTATGTGAAATCTACCTTGCTTAGTCACAGTTTGTGACACAATGCTTCCAAGCGACGACTTTGGAGTGTGGTACCGGGAATACCATATTCTTTCGCTGCCTTTCTCTCTGAGGTGCCATTCTCCATTGCTGCTAAGGCTAGAGTGATTGATTTCTCCCGGATATCCATGTTGTGATGGTGATTGGCAGTATTTTCTGGATGATATTTGATGCGGAATGTGGTTGTTGTTGTGGCCGAAAACTAGGGTTGGCCGAAAACCTGGTACGCGAGCTTACTCAAGTTGTCCGATTGAAGTCGTGTCTTTTTTGATGGGTCACCACCAAAACGGCAGCGACCGACCCTACACGAAAAGCTTATTAATTCCTTCTCCCAAGTTCCCTCCAAGAACTGCATGCCCGAACCGGTAGTTCGCCCACAGCTATCCCTATCCATCTTATCCCCCGCCAGTGTTGGGATGTCCGAGTACAGTACAGTACAATCGTACAAGTACTCCTACTGTGTTTCCGGCAATGGATTAACGCATACTACAAATCCGCCAAGACTGCCTCTGTAACCGATAGACAATTGTCCCTCCTCTCCTACCTGGACCCTACGTACGGCCAACCCACCCCTTCCGGTCAACTGCGAAGAATCGATTATTGCAGTTATGGACATCTCTGAAGCTATTCCGATAGAGCACCAGCAGGTGTTTGACGCTCCCGCTGGCCCAGAACACTCTCCTTATCGTGGCTTCGTTGCTGGCGTCTTTTCTGGCGCGGCCAAATTGACTGGTAACAATTCACACCCATCCCATTATCGTGAAGTCAATCTGCTGACCATTATGTATAGTTGGGCATCCGTAAGCTTTCTTCCCTTTATTAAACCCCTACCACTTATTCCAATTGACCTCAGTGCAGGTTCGACACTATCAAAATACGCATGCAAACTTCGTCGTCAGGACAATTCAGGGGTCCCTTGGATTGCCTCTTGAAAACAGTAGGCAAAGAGGGGTTCCGAGGGCTCTATAAGGGTGCAACTCCGCCTCTTGTTGGCTGGATGTTCATGGATTCGATGCATGTGCCTTCGTCCCCAAAACTCACAGGCTAACTAACAAACTTCAGAATGCTAGGTTCACTTGCTAACTACCGCGCCGTTATTAAGAGCAAACTCTACCCTCACAACGATACCCTTCCCTCCTTGGGCCACGGAATGGCCGGCGTTCTTGCTGGGTGGACGGTGAGCTTTATAGCGGCACCCGTTGAGCACGTGAAGGCTCGTTTACAGATTCAATATAACGCCAAAGGCTCCAAAGTCGGAGTTAAGTACACAGGGCCAATCGACTGTACCAGAAAACTGGTATTCACCCTTTCGCATATAGTAAATCCCAAAAACTAACTTCCACAACCAAAGCTCAACAACCACGGAATCCAAGGTTTGTATCACGGCCTCGGCGCAACTATCCTTTTCCGCACATTCTTTTTCTTCTGGTGGGGTTCCTACGACATCATTACCCGTCAGCTGGAACAAAAGACCGACATGACCCCAATGTTGGTGAATTTCTGGGCAGGCGGATTAAGTGCCAACTTATTCTGGCTCCTTTCTTACCCATCCGACGTAATCAAACAGCGCATCATGACGGACTCGCTCGAAAGCCGTAGGTTTAAGAGCTGGAGTGAGGCCGCCGCCGCTGTCGGAAGGGAAAGTGGAGTTCGTGGCTACTGGAGGGGATTCGTTCCTTGCATCTTGAGGGCTTTTCCAGCTAATGCAGTTGCATTGGTTGCGTTTGAGGGGGTAATGAGGCACTTGCCCTAGAACGCCTCCCAGTTTCCGAATTAAATCTGATAGCATTGGTCTCGGTTTGGGGGTCCCTTGGTTACTGGTATAACCTTAGGCTTGCCCCTCTCCCCAACCTCTCACCTAAATTATTCGCTCTTAGATTACGGCCTAGAGTACCTATACACCCTATTATATCTAGTTCACCTTCAACAGCCCAGTGTCCCACTCCGCCATCCAGCCACTCACCAGACAGTTCCGTTTTTACCACCAGTGTACAGAGTGCATCTCTTATTTCATATCCTTCCCTTTCCCCGTATATTTATTAGGTATTGCAGGAGTCATCATAGGATTTGCATAATCTTTGTCATCAATTCTTACATGCGAAGTCAGGTACCATGTCAATCAACCGACCCGTGAATCTCCACTCCGTTCTGTCCCCCAGCTCGCCCAATGAACGCGCATTCCGAATTACAGCCTTGCGGGGTACAAGCATAAGTGAAATCCTATCAATACTTAGAAGCCTTCTGCCCCTTATCAATGCTTAAGGCTTGCGGTGTCAGTGACGACTTATACCCCTTCGGTTCGTCCGCTGCAGATTTTTTTCCCACCCCCAGAACGAAAGACTGGCTCTCACATGCCTTTGTTCCCCCAAAATAACAATTTTCAAAGGCCATAAATCTTGACTATGGCCTAGTCAGGAAACCTTCAAGGAGTATGTGTCACGGGTTTAGGGGTTTGTCATTTGGCTCTGCCGCTTATTCGCGCCGGTGTTGGTTCAAGTACTCGTACATGCGCATCCGAAGTGACGTGGAAATTTAGAAATTTAATCTACTCTTGAAGGAAGTAATCGAATGAAGGTATACTAGTAAAATTCTAACCTAACAGGACTCTTATCCAAGAAAGGAAGACCAATCACGCCCGATGCCTCCACTACCCTCACAATCCGAAAATTACACTTAATGCCCTCTAATGGGCTCCAAAATCCATGCCGTCAACACAAACTCTCTCTATCCTAGATTACTTGCAGGCCAAGCTCCGCTACCCACCCCAAGACCCCGAACCCCCGACAGAGCAGTTATCCCAGAGAGCAAGCCCCGCCGGGAAGCCCGAGACCCTTGCTTAGCTCCAAAGCTATCATGTGATTTGTCTTAATGAGCGGTACTCACATCCTCGCTCCCCTAATCAATCACACTCCGGAATGTCATCTATCCATTCAACCTATGAACTCGAAGATTCAAACCAGGCAGTCTTGGAGTTGATGCCTGGTTGAAAACCACACAATGCTACCGCAAAAGTCCAGCCCCGTACGAGATTCCAACCAAACCTCGAGATACCATTACGACCCACCATTCAAAAACATCATTGACCACAAGGCAAGAAAGTGCTCCCAAACTCACGGCGAAAACCAGCACATGGTATCACCAATCAATGGCCAGTAGTTCATAAATTCACGATATCCTCCGCCCGGAACTTCACCAACGTACGAGCAAATTACAGCAAACCTGCCACTCAGAGAACACCCACCCAACCAACAGCCCTAATGCAGTAATCAAGCTCCCACCCCATCTCCCCAGAAATCGCATGAAAAACAATTACCTCCACAAATAGGAATCTTAAAACCAGATTCAAAGACACGGGAAAAGGAAAACAGGGAGGAGGGAAGGATAGACCAAAAAGAACACCGCATGGTCGACAAGCACCGCGTCCCCCCCCCCCCCTCAGCTCTATACCACAACCAGTCCATCACAAAATCGGTGAGCATTACGTGGCAAAGTCGGCGGTAACCTCACCATAGCTGTGACGGGTAGTAGCTAGTCAGTGAGCGAAAACTTTCAATTAGGAACAGAGGTAACTCACCGGACGCCATCAACTCTCAACTCGAAAAGAAGGGCCGCACTAAGGACTGACATTTCCATTGTAAAATGTAGCCCTTCGTATTCCACATCCTTACTGTTGCGGCCCTTTGTATAGAGGGACTTGGGCACGGTGGTTAGATCTGATCGGAGTTTGCAGACGGTTGTGACGGCTGGGTGAATATTAGCAGGCGATACAATAGGAGATTTTGAGAGGGGAAGTTACTGGAATCTATGGATTTTGGCGGGAACGTCTCCTGACAGCAAACCAGTTCGTCCACGAGCACCCTGCTGTGATGGTCTTCAAAGGTAATATAGAATGGGAAAGATATACTCTCGTCTTCAGACATTTCCGTCCCCTGCAAGATATTAGTCACACAACCGTTAAATCTAGATAAACGCAACAAACCTTTGCAATGTACCACTTAATCTGGTTCTCGGCGAGCCACTTCTCCCGTGTAGTATCCCAGTATTTGTGTTCTTCGGAGTGGATGTTTTCATCAAAATACTCCCAGTACTTCACACCATAGTGATATCGTGATTTACGGGTTTGCACAATTGTCTCCATTCCACGGATAACCGCACCACGAACCACTGCAGTCCACGAGTCGACGGGTTGAAGCACCACATCGGGGTTGTCCTTTGTTGATAAGATGTCGGCATACTTATTTTTCAGGCGCATGAAAAGGTACTCCGAAGAACCGAACCCGCCGACAAGCAGAATGCTCTTCCAGGGGATATTAGTGTAAGGCCACATAAACATCGATTTGGTCCAAATACCTTTACTTGTCGCCCTTTAGACTGCACAGCGGTGATCTGGCCGTCAACCAATCTCACAACCTCCTGAATGACAGGCTCAAATATAGCTTGGACTTCCTCCCTAATTCAAGGATCAGCAATATTCAACCTGCTTCACTAGCCACATCCTTACCTAGTGACTGTCATAAACCCGCAATCAATACCTCGAGCTTCGTCGTCTGGTAATCCCGGAAATTGAATTGGGAATACCTACAACTAGTCAGTGACCCATCAGAACCTAGAGCCTCGGGTGTACCCCACATCCTGGTCTTCTCCATCAACAAACACCCTCTTTACATACTCCTCCCATGATTTTAGAGCAGCAATCTTTGTCTTCTCTTTCATGGCATAGTATGCTGTAGAACCCAGTCGTTCCTTAACGAAACTCTCGAACCGGCGGTTCAAGAATGCAGAGCCACATAGCTCCCCTTTGCTACGTCAGCATTCCCTCAGCCGATGGGAACAACAAAACAGACCTGTCCCAGTGACACTCTCTTTAACCTGCAGTGGGTCTGTCTGGAGGATTTCATACGATATCAAATCCTTTGAAAGGTAAGTTTTACTTCATCAAATGGAGAGACGCGACATACCACAGTCCCACCCCCAGCGTCACAAACCACAAAACAAGAATCATCCGTAACCTATACAAGCCCTCCAATCAGCAACAACTCCCCATACCCCACAATCAATGCCAAACCCACCTGCAGATTCTTAGGCTGCATGGTCTTTAGTGTGTATATAGCCGCAGCTTCCGGTTCCGAGATTAATCTAATCTTGCACGACTTGGCCATGCCCGTCCCCTCCGCCGCCTGGAGTGTCGCATTTTTCGACCGGTCACTCCACACCGCCGGGCATGTAAGAATAAACTCGATCCTAGTGTTATCCACAAACGTGCTTCCGAGCGCTCGTGTCAGCGTAGTGATCGTGTGATCGTATAGCATCTGCAAGTAATCCCTAACAACATCCTGCACGAGTTTGTCATGCTGTCTGAGCTGCGCATAAATGTTGGGCAAAGAGACGAAGTCCGGAGGACGCAAGTTAGGGTCCAGGCATAGTTTGAAACACTCGATGCAATTTTGGAAAGGCTTCACTTGAAACCCCCATTTTATGCCGTCCTTTTCGTACGCAATTTTCGATGGGACTTTCGGGGAAGTTAGGTTCATTCCGCCGGGCCAACTCTAATTTGAAGATTTCTTAGGTCAGAACCGGAGCATATGGTTAAAAATGGTGTATGAACCTGAATAACGTGTATCTCGCTCGGCGATCCAGTATAACCCCAGGCTACCCTAAGTGTTGGCAGTGTATGTTAGTTCCCCGCTGCTGTATCCGCCTCTCCCCACTCCCACCGATCGCACGCATCAGAGAGAGGGAGAATAGGGAAGTGGAGAGGATTGTACAAAAGACACTCACCCGCTATAAGTTGTTCCAAAGTCCACACCAACAACGATCCTATTCGCTTCCCCAGAGATAGACACATCCCCGATCTTGTCGACTATATTGTGCAGGCTAGTATCCGACTTTGGCGAGTTCATCGCTGGCCAAAAATAACAATGTTCTTCGAGTTGAGAGGTAGGTCCTGTGTTTTGTTCCGGGAAGGGTTTATGTTGCGGGGTTTTTAGGGCCAGCGGGGAGGATTGTTATTAATGGTGAGCGAATGTTTTCGTCCAACTAGGGAATGACCAGAACGAAGAATGAAAAATAAGAGAGTGAAAGCCCCACGTCAGTGTGCGAGCTTGGCTGATTGAACGGCTTTTTTTTTTTTTTTTTTATCTCTTTATTTTATTTTTCTTCTGGACAAACTCTGCCTTACTAGTGGCTGCTGGAGCCCGATGCGCTGGTCCAATGGCTTTGGCTGGCTCTTGCTGTGGACTGATTGGATTAGAAGGCAGCCAGTCGTTTTGGATTTCGGAGAGAGAGGTGACCGCCACTGGAGTCTGTGTCCACTTCCGGTGAATATTAGTGAAGGGAGTTGAGGGTGTTTATACCGGTATTTGATACGGTGCAAACGTTGATGAAGAATTATTGGATTAGGGGGGGTAGAAGGGGGAGGCAGAAGGGGAGGATTACCGTACAGATGAGGTGGTGAGAGGTGAGGTTAGGTCGGGTTCGGGAGTGGGCGGCAAACAAAAGCTATCGTATCGTCGAAAGTGCGGCCCCCCCGATATGAGGTAAAACGCTGCAAAGGCTAACTTTCCAGCCGCATCCCCCCCCGCATCCAACAAGCATTCTATGAGCAATACTCGAGTGAGAGAGTGTGACACCGAGATACGAAACAACAGTACTTTCATCCTTTCTCACTCGTATCATATCACATTGGTGGGTAACAAAACCTCAGGGCTCTCAGCAAACACCATACCCCTTGCTACCAATTATAAGCTCCTAGATGTCAAACGGAGCGGCGATCCAACAGGGAAACTTTGAACCGTTCGACCCGTAAAAACCCTCCAAGATTGCGTGGAGAACACCGGACTGGTAGAAGAAGAAGCAAAAAGCATGTAAACTACCGTACCATACGAGGTATCCACATCGGTGCCAGGTTTCTGTTTCAGAGTCCGAGGGGAGCACCAATCCTGTCGGTTCACGAGGGATCTCCCAGTGGAAGCTTCTCGCCTAATCCACACGATTCAAAACGCACGGTTGAAACAAGGCGATGCGAATATTTTTAGAGAAGCGATTGCACCAACTTTATTTAGCTCAAGAGCTCGATGTGATTTCTGACAATTATGCTAGGTATGCTGCTATGTACTGGGGAAGTAGAGGTTAAATGCAGGAGAAGAGAAGCTAAAATACTCGAGAGGGTAAAATATACAGCTATAAGACAAACCGTGAAAGCCCCCAAATAAAAACTTTTAGACTTTGTACTTTTTCCCTTGGTGCACCGGCGCTCTCCCATCCAAAACGCCTATGAACAAAAGAAACGTGAAGCACAAGAACCAAAACACAGGCTATGAACGCATGAATGGTATCTACCCCCTGAATCCTAGCCAAAAAGAATTTTTTTTAGTAGACTGCGGAGAACCTTCTGATATCCCTCGCTACCAGTCTATCGATCCCGCCCTCCAGCTCGCCCTCTCTATTCAATTCTGGCATCCCACTGGTTTTCAACAATTCCAGATATTGCTTCATCCCATCGACCTCTTCTACGGTACCAATGGGCGAGCTGCGGGGGCGGGGTCTAGTCCTGATGTCTTCCGCAATGCCCATATCAAAATCTTTGACCGTAGCCCCTGCACCGTGGTCCTCCAATTCGAATACACCAACCTCGGCACCCTCGGCGATCATCTCCTTGTCGACTTCATCCGGGTATAGGGCATCGAGTCTACGGCGGTGTTCATCCAACACAGCTTGGTTCTCGACGTCTTTGCGAAAATCGTCATCATCCTCGTCTTCGCTCCAAACAAACTCGTCAACGCCGTTTGTTCCCCCACTGCCACCAGACCAAAGGCTGCGCGAAGCCTGCTCCTCGACATCCAAAAGGTCAAGGATTTCGTTTTTACGCTCGATTTCCTTGATTATACCAGACGTACTAAATAAAGCAAGGTCCGAGTGGGGGGTTGAATCAGGCATGGCCGGAGGATTTGTTTTTCGTTGGTCGCGCACATAGTCGACAACGCGTTCCCAGCGGGCAAGGCGGGAGTCTTTGCCAATCTTTGCGACAGCCTCAGTTGTCAAACGGGGACGCTTCAGGTAATTTCGCTGGCGCATCGAGTTCTGGTGGGCCCGGTGCTGAATGGCCGGCGGGGCCGGAGCAATTGGTGGGCGAGAAGAGTAAATGGTTGTGTTGCCTCTGGGCACGGTTTGTTCGGAGAGGAGAACTTGCTGGATTGGTGGGTTGATCTGGATGGGTGTGAGCAGAGTAGAGGAATGATGGTAATGGTTGTGGCCATGGTTACTAAAGGTAGGCTGAGAGGGGGGAGGAGGTGACGCAGGTAAGCAAATTGCTGGGTGCGGATCATTAGGCGTCAGAACCATAAACGCCTGAGGCAATAGACATGCGGGTGCCCTGGGCGTGGAATGGCGAAGAGCATAAGGTGAAGCTCTAAATGGTTCGGGCTGGTGGAGTGTCTGCGGAGCAGTCTGTGTTGAAGGGGAATTGAGCATGTTCAACGCATGTCGGGCAGACCGTAATGCTTGAGTCATTTCGGCGTAATTGTTGTTGTATTTCGCAGAGGGTAAATTTGTTTGAGGAATAGGAGATGAGATGGGCATTGTGCCCTGCTGCTGGCTGCAGGAGGTCGGGGGTAAAGCAGTGGTGGGTGTGGTAGCGTTAGCTGAAGCAGCCGTTAGGTGGTGCAGGAGCTTAAGCTTCTTCATTGCATTCGACATAGTTGCTGCGAGTTAGGTAGCTGCTTCGTAGGAGAGTTTGTAGTAGGGAGGAGGAGGGTATAGCAGTGAAAGTACCAGAGGAGATTGTAATACGGTGAGCAGTGTGTGAGAAGCGTTCGTGGAGATATTGGCTGAGTATGACTAGCCAAGGAAGAAGAGAAGAGGGAGTTTTATAAGATGGCCGAGAAGGAGAGACAAGGCAATGAAGGATGCGGCAGTATTGGAGTGTGTTCAATGCAATGCATGCAGGCAGGGCAGGAGGAGGGAAAAGGGGGATGTGGAAGAGATAGGTGATATGGGGGGAGGAGAAGGGAGAGAAGAGAAATGGGAGGAAACGGGAGGGCAACAAGAGAATTGGAGAGGAAGAGGGCAAAGCAGGAACCAATGCCCAAGCAGCCACACAACCGGCTGTCACTCTGCCTCCGTCACTCGGTCACTCTGGACGTTTTTTTATCCCAGTGGTGAGACACGCGGCTCCGGGCGCCGGGCATGATACGGGAAGTCGCCAGCTGTCCTGACTTCTCCTTAGAAGGCAACCGCAGAGAGAGGCAGAAGTCACGCTCTCAATAATTAATTAAAGGCCATAACTCACTATGCTCCCGAAGACTGAAAGCTACGTTGCTGGCATTCGTGCAGTAACCAAATTCTCCTCACTCATCACTAGAAAACCCCTATGGCCCGGTGGGAGACGCCGGTCCATTTTCTTCGGGCTCCTTCCCCCTACCGCATGCCATCTCCCCCTCAACTCGTGTATCACGAGAGACCTATAATCACTACCGGTAATTATTTACCGCTCCATCGGGCGAACCCGGCCAGGCGACAAATCACATATCACAGCATAACTCGATAATAGAGGATAACTCCGCTACACGCGAAACGGGCATGTTTTTGCCCGAGTGCCAACCATGTTGTCACTCCTGGTGTGGCTTTTCTATCTTGTCGCCAAGTCATGATCCCGGCAGAGCCAGCACCAGACACCTTGAACTTTCCCATGTTGGAAAGCATGGGGATCATCAACGCTCGAGCCAGTTGCCATACCAAGTACCTGTACTCGAGCACAGTTGGTACGCTGCGGTACGGTACCCCATACTCTACGATCCCCAAATCCCCGCGGCCGAGAAAACAGGAAGGAAAGAAAGAAGGATAATTTCTCCCAGTACGGTACAAGTACAGCACACTGCACACCTTTTACTCTGGAAAGTGGCTCCAGGCGGGGGTAGTGGTACTGTTGCACAGGTCACGTACCGGCTGCCGGTACGCACCGCTGTACTATGTACTCGTACCGTACCGTACTCGAGTACAAGTACGGGTACACCGGCAATGCAACAGTAACCGCAAAAACTGGAATCACACGGGCACCGGTGAACACCGGTAGTGAACACGCTGTTCTTGGGCCGTTTGAGAGGGACAGGACACGCTTTTGTTTCCCTTAAACATGAGAATCTCAGCTGATCCAGGAAATTCAAGAAAAGCGGAGTTTTGAGCAAAATGATGATGACTGCAAGTGCTTACAAGCACCATTACGCTAGCGATACATACGGGCACATAATTGACGAGTAATAAAGCGAGCATCACGGGTAAACTAGGTATTCCTCCAAGAATTGTGCATTATATGAGACGGTAGCAGATAGCCTCTGTCAATTCGTGGAGCCCATTCCCTCTCTACCGTACCCTATTCATCACATCTTGTCATGAATAGGGTGTCCACCCCTCACTTCTTGATGCGCCGAAATATCCCCCCCCACATTTCACAGGCCACGACGGCGAAGTTGGCGAAGTTGCTATGATCCAGAATCGACCAGGAGTCTCCAAGAGGCTCAAGAGGTATCATACCAGTACCGTACGCTATCACACAGTAACAGTACTCGTACCGGTACGGTGCAAAGTCACTCGCGCACAAACCTTAATCCGCGGTGGCCAAGGAAGACCAGCCAAAAGTGTATCGCTTAACTCAAACAAGAACGCGCCATCGGGATCGAATCCTGTCCCCTTCCGCCGCATGGCCGATCACGGCCAGCTTCCCGACAACAACCCCTGAACAATACTCGAGTAACCCGGTCTCTGCCCTAGCGGCCATCCCCGGCCTCATCCAATCGCGGGTAATTGCGGACGAAAACAGGATAGAGGCTGAAAACCCGTTCCGAGTAACGCCACATTTCCAGTCGTAATTCCCGGCCCTGGCCAGTCGGGAAGGGTCCAAAAGTATTGCAATCCGACAAACACACCATTCTTACTGCCCAAACCCGTATGGGTGGAATTAGCTTTTAGGCTTCAGTCAAAGGTTTTTAAAACCGTCGTACGATGATGGTGACATTAGGGAAAATGTCTTTTTTTTTCTTTTTTTCTTTTTTTCCTCTTCCGAGCATTCAAAGTTGTCGGAGATTCCTTGGAGAGTCTCCTGCTCTTTGAGGTATCGTATGATAGATATCATGACATGAGCAGGCACTCATGGCAACACCTACAGATATATATTCTCCCAGGGTACAGGACTCCATCCGGCGTTTACGCGCACCAGCTCTGTTTCTCCGAAGAATACCCGCGAGACCAAGCATGATTCGATTTTGATGAAGGCTATTACCCTTTCACTCCACCTGTACCGGTACAGAAAGTCCCCGTGCGAAATCCAGTCCTTCCCTAAATTACATGTGAGGGAGTTAGTTGCCGGTGGATGATACCGGTAGGCGGCACGGGTGCGATAAGCACGATGCTCACTATTCAGTCACGTTGACTTACCGTACTGGTAAGCTAACCAAAGGCAAGGCCCCCACACCGGCTCAAGTATATACCGCCCGATATGATTCCACTCACCCTGAATCGAAAATACGGTAGGCCAGCAATTGAGCAAATCCAGGCTGCTAAAGCTCCAAACTTTCCACTTGGGTGTATCTTTCCTGCATGGTGAGAGCGCGAAGTTGCTCCGATGCCCAATGTACTCGGGCAGCATACACTCCTTTTACGCCCTAGACATTGAGAGTTGCCGGGTACATGCTCGGGTACTCGAGTACAGTACTCGTACAAGACGGCTCCTTGGCCTCATGGTAGGTATCGGGTGACGGAATTGCCGGGAAACCCCGCGTTAGTTCCCCCATGTCTCTAGAACTGTAATTTGGATGGGCTGTTTTCCAAGGGGTTTGTTTCTCTTGATCATTTATCGGTGGCTTACTATGCCGAGATATGGTTGTGGATTACCGGTATTTTGCTGAGGCATCGTCTGTTGGGGCCAGTGTTGCGTTGGGTAAACCCCTGGCTATCGTACGGAATCAGAGTTTACCGTGCTGTACTCGAGCACTAGGAATGCTAGTATAAAAGCAGGGGCTTCCCTTCTGAACAGCTAGCGATGCTATCCCAGACAATTACTACAGGTACTGTACAGCCTTCTGGCCTGGAAGCGATCTCCGATGTTTAGAAGGAGACGAGCATCGCAGGTCTACCGTACCGTACTCAAGGTTACCAACATCGGATCAGATAACGTTGCTAACCAGACCTATGCCCACTATGGCGTCGTTAGCCATCTTTTTCATATCATAGCTGGGTATCATAGCTTTCCTCCGCTTCTCTCTTCCCAATGACATGAGGGCAACAATCCAGGTGCCTTGCCCCAGGCCTTGGTCGTCGGGGGTATTGGAGGAAGATATACCAGTATGCCTCATCTCACACCTTCCATCATGGCATTTGTGCTCCACCGTTCCAATATTCTAGCATTCGATGCTCGTACTACCAGCGGAAAGAGTCAAACACTAAAAAAAGCAAACCCACACTTCCAGCACCCCAAAAGTGAAGTACTGTACCGGTGCCATGTCTTCTTCCACACATAAGGTACGCACAACTTCCCCCGTACCGGTACTACGTTCCCATCAACAACAGCATCAATGCCCCTAATCACATCTCCACACTTTTACATCTTCCATTCATCAACAAGTTACCCTTCGCACTCCCCCCATCACCGCCCAATTCCGCGGTCAAGAACTATATTTCCACCGGATCCTGACACCAAGCAGTCGAATCCGACCAAAGGGACGAAGAACACAACCGACCCTGCCGCAAAGGGGGATCAAAAGGCGGAATTCTCCGGCGCCGTCACAACGGACTCCTTGGCAGCCGAATCACTTCGTTCTGGTGGCGACTTTTCCAGAGGCAACCCCACAGGTATCATTGGGATCACAGCAGATAACTCAACACTGAACACCACCATCAGCGGCGGAAAGGTTTGCGAGATCCGTGGGAATTGGTCTGGTGAAGAGCGCTACGCTGAGGCCGGTGTCGATCGGAAGAAATTTGCGGAGGTTGGCGCGAGCGGAGGCGGGAGCCAGGCGGATGATCCCATCGATGAAGATTTCGGTGGGAGACCTGTTCGGGAACCTTTGAGAAGAAATGCAGGAGGTAGCGCCGGTCGATCGTCACGAACCCCCCATGGTGGATCGGGTGCTGGTAGGGGGTTTACGAAAGCCGGTGATGGACGTCACAGCGATAGTGGTGGAGAAGGGGGCAAGGGGTCTAAACAATCTGCTGGCTCAGGACCTACCGGTGAAGTGAGCAGGGCCGTACCTAATACTGTACTCGGCGAGCAGGTTAAGGAGCCTGGGCTTGATTGGTCAAAGATTCCGAAGGACATCAAACCGCTTACTGGTGCCGGCAGTGGGGAGGACCCGGGTCGTGTTGCGGAAAATCGTCTGGTTAAACAACCATCTGGGAAGCAGGGGCCCGGTGACACTAGTGGGGGGATAGAGAGGTCTATTGGGGAAGGGACAGTCTTTGATTATTTGAAGAGCAATGGGAATGCTTAGGCGTACCATTGGGGTGGTTGTTTAATGTATGATCTCTACTCTTGCACTACGACGATCATCGATGGATTCACGACTAGATCGATGGCACGGGGCGTATGGATGGATGGATTGGAGTATGGTAATATCATGATACATGCATCTTTGGGAAAAATGTACTTCGGGAAATAGCTAGTTTTCGTAACTGCATTCTTCATCGTGGAGGCTAAATTGTAAGTATGCCTCCCGTTTCTGGTTGAAGAACAGGTCTGGATCGAGAGGCACTTCCATTTCGATTGAAGTATGCCTGCGCAAATTTGGGCCCCCTGTTTGCAAGACTGTTTGGATTTATATAGTTCACCCGATCCCAATCCCATCCTTGCCCTGATAATCCTGAGCAACCCGTGCCCAAACGCCTGAGCCCAGAGAACTTTGTTTGTATTCCCACAACCCCCTCCCCCTTCTCCCCGCTTCAAAATATGATCGTATGATACCACCCCATTGCTCGCCACACCCCCGGGCCTCAATGGGAATCATCCCAGTTATATTCGATCCACTTAGCCGCCCCTCTCGCAACATCCACTCCAACAAGTTTCTTGACAACATACAAAGCACCGTCGATCCCACTGCTAACCCCTCCACTCGTAACCACATCGACTCCTAGATCCATACCCCCGCTCCCTCTGAGAACTTCGGCTACGACCCTATCCTCTACAACATCCGCCGTACCGCCGCCCTCCTCGATGATGCTCTGAAGCGTCTCCCGGGCACTATAATGCGTGGTCACCCTCATACCGTCCAATATGGCGGCCTTGGCAAGAAGTAGGGTGCCTGTGCAAACAGACAATATCGTCTTGCGCCTCCCATGATGGCTTCTCGCGAATCTGGAGATCCAGTCCTGGAGAAAGAGGTTCTCCATCTGCTGCCCAGTACCCACACCCCCGGGGATGACGACGACATCCCATTTGTCGTCCTGGCCTTCCGGGGAAAAGAGGTCAATATCCCTCGTGATGGCACAGCCTCTACCGTGAGAAGTCCTGATGGTCTGGGTTTCTGACAGGATGGCTACATCAAAGGCCATTCTTTCAGATCCCGGTGGGGGAACCCGATACGGCGCGCCTTGCGGGAAGGGCGGTTGGGCAGCAATCGTGAAGACCTCCATGGGCCCAGCAAAATCGAGGAGTTCGACGTTGTCAAAACTGCTTATGACGATAGATTGATGGAATGGTCGTTAGCATGGTGCTTTTACCTTTCTTCTTTTGGGGCGAAAGGAAGGGGGAATTGCTCATGCTCAGAAACTTAGACCAATGTGGGGCTGAATATCTAGAAGGAGGGACAATTTACACAATGATGGCTACTCTGATGGGCGGCATTATACGTTGCAGGTTTGGTAGGGAAATGGAGGTTAGATGAGGCTTCAATGATGGTACTAAATCCTAGAAGGATCGTGAAAACTGGGGGTAGTCTGGAAAAAAACGATAAACAGCAAGAGAGGGATTCAAGGTGGATGGAGCTCCGATGGATGTGGGAGGAGGGAAAGGAAGCAAGGGAAATGAGGAGAGGCGGGGCTAATGGGGGAGAAAATAGACAGGGAGGATAAAAGTGGAAGAGTAGTAAAGAGGAGGGGAGGAAGATGATGTTATAGGTCAGGATGGGAGGGGAGTCGTGAGGGAGGGGGAGAGAAGTCTTGCCCGAATTTCCCGCGTTTCCCCCGTTCGCCTCTCCTCCTCCTTCCCTTGCTACTCTGCCGGGCCTGCCCTAACCAGCGCTCACCATTTTGTCTCACTTTTTTTATATTAACCGTTCTAACTTAGATCTTATCCTGTCCTTCTCCGTCACTCCGCCACTGCCGGAGTGGAGAATCGCTCGGTTTCACTCGAAGCCGAGACATGAGTTGGGGTGTTCTAGAGAGAAGGGAGTGTGTGTATGCACACACGCTGTGCGTGTGATTGTGCATTCCTTTTTTTTTTTTTGGAATGTGGTTGTTTGTCTGTTCTGTAATCTACCGTAGCACTGGAGGCCTGGATGATGCGGTGAAATCTCTTTCCCTTCCACCCTTCGAGGCGGGGAAATATAATGGAAGTGTCAGAAGTCGAAAGCTAAGGACATGGGAGGTGGGGGCGAAGGAGGAACACCGGCAGAGCAGAGAGGGAGGAGAGGAGAAGGAGAAGGAGGAGGGGGAGGAGGGAGGAGTTTGTTTACAATGTATCTAACCATCCACGGGTCGGGGATAAGCATTTATCTACTCTCGAGAGTGGATATTTGCCTTGGGGGTCGTGGATTGGTGGTAAATGGTTGGCTAAGAGGGGGTCTAAGGACAGGAAGTCCCAAAGGACCCATCAAAGGAGTGGTAAGTGTGGAAATGCAGAGTGGAGAGAGAGGTGCACAATCGAGGGCGCAGATTGTATAGTGCAGAGACTGAGAGAATTGGGAGATTTGAGGAAATGGGGAGTGGGAAGAAGGGGTTGGGGGAGAGAGGGTTGAAGACAAAAAGGAAATACAGTAGCAAAGCACGAGTAGCTAAGCCGGCCCAGTGAGCGAAGGGGAATGTGAGGGCTGCGTGTGAGAGATGGGGTACATTTTTCAATGGGGCAACCATTGTGCATGCGGTAGTCCATTACTTGTAGATCATATTATGACCCAAAATAGGTAGGAAAAGCCGTTACCATAATGTTATAATTTGAGGGTATTATTGTAATCTTCATTATAAGGACGGCCGCATGTCAGTGAAGAGTAGGAGTAGGAGGAGTAGGAGTACCCATATCGGTACACTCGGAAGTTGAGGTGGAGAGCCAGTTAAGTCACACAGTGCGGTTGGATAAGCTGATACAGAAATTCCACCCCTCTCTCACAAATACCGTATTTTTTTTCAATGGGAATTCCCCATCCTTCCTTACATATTATCCGCCTATCTATGCCATACCCTACATACATTTCCCCGGTCCAAACTGCTGTATGATCCATGATTCACAATCCCTTGTGCAATCCGGTTCTTCTTGTGGACGGAAAGACACAATGAAATTACGTTATCACCCCTTCCTTGAACTATTTAACGCTCCATTCATCCAGCCATTAAGCAAGCAAGCAAGTGAGCGGGGTGGGCGTGAAGTGGAGAGAGATCGTGTGTGGGGATAGGTGTGGGTGGGAAAGAGCGGGTAGTCTACTCCGATTGGAGAATTCACATGTACCACACGTACCAGACGTATCACAAGTATCACAAGTATCACAAGTACTCGAGTACAGTATGACATTCCATACCTGACCAAGTCAACCAAACCTAACCTCGAAGGTATCAACAAGCTAAAGTTGACAATTCAACACTCGAGTATGATACAACCGGCCTTTCTCCCGCCCGCACTTCCATTCGTCCACCCACTAGGTATAGCCTTGGGGAAGGAGGGCAAGAAAAAAGAAAGAAAGAAAAGAATCACTGAGTCCAGACCACGGCTGTGTGCAAATAGTACGGTGCTCGTGCAGTATTATTAGCCTTCGGTTGAGAGTTCTGTGTGTGGGCGTTTTTGTGGTAGTTTTTTTTAAATTTTTTTTACTTTTTGTTGCCCTGTTTGCCTGCCCGCCGCTGCTGCTTTTGCACTTTCCCTTGCACCCTTTGGTGCTAAGTGTATTTTTATCATACTTATACGAGTATCATAGATTGGGGACAGGAATGATGGGGGGGTTTGCGAAAGGGATAAAGTAAGGTTTGTTAGAAAAAAAGAAGGGGGGGGGTCTTGGGAGGGGTTAATAATGGTGAGGATTATAACAATATATAAAAAATGGGGTCAGGGTTAATGGGAAAAGTGGTGGTTTGTGCAAGTGTTTCATAGTAGAGTAGTTGTGTTCGGTGGGAATAGTAGGGGTACTGGTTGCAGTTACCTCCGCCGTGCATTATTACTGGACCGTCTCTCGTATGATACTTTTAGAACATTATATTTTATACAAAGCCATTGTTCCTCCCTGTCGTTGGCCGGAGTGCAGGCGGCTATGGCTCACGGGGTGATGGAATTGAGGGGACTGGATTTATTTGCACGAGTACGATACGGCACAGGAAGGGGGGATACGGGAGCACCGTGCTGTACTGGTACCGCCACTCTCCACTCTCCAGGTCTGGGGAGGCTGCTATGATACCATATTGAAGGCGTTCTCGATTTTGATCCGGGTCTCCTAGGGTTTTATACAACTCAGTTCCCTTCTGCAGCCTTATCTGTATGGTATTGTCATCATTATACCTGCTGCTACAGTATTTCACTCTCGACTGTACTCGAGCACTGAGTTAAGGAAAGATTATGGTAACTTTTTGCTTGCCTTTTGCGGCGGCAAAGACGTCAACCCTGCTCCCCTGACTCTTGAGCCGTATTTCTGCTCCCATCTTTGACTTTATCGAAGCGTATTATTCGTCACGGAAGCGTTACGGTAGGTGCAAAATTGCGGCTCCAAAGTGACAAAGGTATCACACCTGCTTGCCATGATAGGAGCACGGCCGACTATCAGTGAAATCATTGATCCCCCGAATTTCGCTACTGAAAAATTGCACTGTACTGTACGGTATTATACCGGTATTAGTATGATATTGTATCACCATTGGCTTATTTTTGTTGTTGCTGTTCGCTCTCACCTCACTTGTCGTGTGGCGCAACCTTTGCCTCGTGCCCCCTTCATTCCCTTCCTCGTGTCTTCCTGCCATTTCCTTCCTTCAACACTTCTCGTGTTTGCCTTGAGCCTCAACATCCATCCACCACACCCCTCATCCATCAGCTCTCCCACCGGGGGTTGCTTCCCTGCCCTCCCTCTCCACCTCCGCCCCTCATCTCTACCCCTCGATCAGTTCCGCAAATAGTGGAAAAAGAGGCGGATACCGCAATGTTCCGTCCGCTGTCCTTATGGAGCGGCATACCTTGCCCGGCAATAAAGTCTGGGTCAGCCTGTTCCCTACCACATTGCTTCTTTTCGCATGCGGTGGCACCCGCCCCTGCCATCACCGCAAGTCTCCCGTCTCAGACACTCCCGAGCACTCAATCACCGGCCGATAAGGAACCTTCGCCGAGTCCCACACCGCGCCCTCCTGCGACGCCATCTCCTGCCCCAGCTGCTAAGGACCCAAGGACTACCGCTTCAGCAAACAATGGTGCACTGCCGCCTGCCGACAAGAAACGGAGGATGGTCACGGGTGACGAGGATAGCTACACCTCGTCTAGTAGCGATGGCGGGGTTCCTCTTAATGGGGACCCCGCGCCGCCGGCTGTCAAGAAGGCTAAAACTGATGCCGAGCGCCCAGGCCCATCAACAGCGGTCGCCCCGAAGCCCAAGTCAATCCTGAAAACCCACGGGAAAGTAAATGCGCGAGCATCATCGTCGACTTCTAAGCCGAGCACGCAAGCTAAAGACTTGCCCAGACCTAGAACTCAGCCGAAAGCTCGCACGGAGGACGCCGCTAAGAGCATTCCAGTACCCCAGAGGGCCGGGGGAGCTTCGACTACCACTACCCCACAGCCTTTAGCTACCGGATCGACGGCTTCCGGAGCGTCAAAGACTGAGATAGTGAGACCTGCTGCTTCGGACAAGCCACTGTCGCTGAACCCCAGACTAGTAGCCAGGGCACCAGCTGGCCACGATACCAGATTACAGCTCCTGACGCTGTTACACAAGCAATATGTCCGCTTGTACGAGCACAAGGGAGATGAGCAGTTGATGCTGCGGTATGCTCTGGATGAGGAGGAGAAGATTGCTATCAAGAAGAAGCCGATATATACCCAAGCGATGACGAAGCGCATTTATATGATGTCCAAGATGAGCCCAGAGCAGTATAGGAAGTCTGTGGAGGAGGAAAAGGCGAAGCAGCAGAAGAAGAGTGAGGATGAAAACATGGCACCGGCACTTTCGACGGGAAAGACTATACGCCAGGAGCTTAATGCGTTGAGATCTCTGATAAATTCACCAAGTCTGCTACAGACGTATGGGTATATTCTCGACCCACCGACAGAAAAGGAGATTAAGCTTTCGCTAGATGGATTGAAGTCTGCGGGGGGGTGGGAACAATGCGATCGCTGCACCACTAGGTTTCAAGTTTATCAGGGACGTAGAGAGTCTGACGGGGAATTGGCGAGTGGGGGGAAGTGTATTTTTCATTGGGGGAGATTGATATTTTTACAGCGTATCTCAGTCTCCATCCTAATCCATGACATATACTAACTCCGCATAGGGACTGGATCAGCATACCAGGACAATGCTCGAGAAAAGGTCTATTCCTGCTGTCGGCGCGTCGCCGGCAGCCCCGGGTGCACTACAGCCGAGAACCACGTTTTCAAGGTCAGCGAGGCTAAGCGTCTTGCTGCATCGTGGCCCTTCATCTGCACTCCATCGCCTTCCAATTCCACTACCGACAGTCCCACGGCCGATACCCCGGAATCCAAAGACTCCTCCCCCCCGCTAGTCGAAAAAGCCCTATGCATAGATTGCGAAATGTGCTACACAACCCGTGGCATGGAACTAATCCGCGTAACTGCAACTGCGTTCCCCACTGGTGCAATCGTCATGGACGCGCTCGTCCGCCCATTCGGCGAAATCTTGGACCTAAACACCCGCTTCTCTGGTGTTCGCCCACTCGAATTCACATCCGCCCAGTCCTTCACCCCTCAACCCTACCCTACCACTACGGCACTTATGAGCCCCTGCTCCCACGCCCCCTCCGCGCCCCTATGCATCATCCCGTCGCCATCCGCAGCCCGCGACTTGCTGCTCACATACATCAGCTCTGAGACCCCGCTCATCGGCCACGCACTCGAAAACGATCTTAACGCCCTACGGCTATGCCACAAGAACGTGATCGACACGGCAATACTATTCCCGCATAATCGCGGTCTCCCGGCAAGGAACAAGTTGAAGTATCTTGTGGACGTGCACTTGGGGAGAAGGATCCAGGTGGAGGGTGCGGCGGACGGGCATGATAGTGCTGTTGACGCGAGGTGTGCTGGGGAATTGGTGAGGTTCAAGATCGGTGGAGGGGTGCCGGCGCGATAATTATGGAGCGATGAGGAGACGGATGAATCTGCTTGTACAAGCTCGGTGGGAAGCGGTCGGCGTTCGGGTTTTATCACTTTCTTTTGTCCTTCTCCCTTGCTCTGGCTTTACTGCTGACTTCCACCCTTTCGTTTGTTTCTTTTTCTTCCTTTACCCGAGTGCGGAGAGAGCGGGGGATTGTCATCTGGAATGTACACTGCAGTGATTACCCACTAGATATCATACCATACCAAAGCTCTATAGGCACGTAAGTAAGTAGTCCGCTTAATCAAACTATGCATTTCACATGCCGCGCCGTAAATCCCGTTACCACCACTCCCAAAGTCCTCCCGCTCTCCACTTTTAACTTGAACTTGATTTGAACGCCCCCAAGTGAAAAAAAGAAGCACCCGTGGTATCGTTACGTACTGTGGCAGCATAGCATAAACGAAAATTTCTCCGGCGTTACTGTACGCAGCCAAACTTACACAGGGCAGCGAAGCGCATTAGCGTCATTGGGTGTCACTCGCGTACCTATTCAGACGTACCTATTCAGATGACGTTTGGTGCAAGTGATTGGTGCGATTACAGTAAGCCGCATCCAGAGATGTGTCAGATTCACGTGTGGACATGTAGACGTTTTCCAAGTCAAAGGAGGAGCTAGGAAGAAATAGCACGTTTAGGGGACATTTATCTTGGCAGCAGTCGTTGTGCTCGGCGCGAAAAGGAATGAATGAGAGCACAGCACCGGCGGGCAGACTCCTAAGCACAATATGCCCGTAGTTGTGGGAGCGAGCTGCCGCACTTTCGGTCTCACTATCGTTGTATCGTACCCGCTGCACGCTATCTTATCGAGGGGGGGACGAGGGTTCAGTCCATTGAAAAAAAATCCAAGTCCGGGTATGATGGCTGGTTTACGATATCATATCATAGCAAAGGAATCTGTTTGTGGTTGCACCACCCAAGACTCTGCCGAGTTCTCTTCATTCTCTATCACTCGTTTCCGGTGGATAATACCAGTATTGCCCTCTCCAGTTCCGCAAATCAATTCAACGCGGAGGCGGCATACTTTGTGGGGCGTACAGTAGTGCTTGGTTGAATCGCGGGTCTCAGGTCGGAACGCGGGGGGCCATCTTAATACGATTGTCTGTCCCTGTGAATCTGCCGATCAGGTTTTCGGAATCCTCGGGAAAACTCCGCCAATGGGGTGCCGTGGCTTATTATGGTCAAATCATACGTAATAGCAGACCAATGTGGGATTGTGGGTTTTATAGAAGGGTGGATCACAAATATCCTTCTCGCAGCCGGTGGGCACAACAAGAGGCACAAAACCTCGCTAGAAGCACCGGAAGTATTTAGTTGAGTGCTTGTAATGTAATATCATATTATTTCCCAATCACTACCAATAGCTTAGGATTCCGAAACAACTACCGAGGTGGTAGCTACTACCGTAATCTCCAACAATCCTAGCAGCCTCATTAATAATATCCTCCTTCCAATAGCACCTAGCAAACCACCAACTGCTCGTATTCATTGATGAGCCTCTCCTGGAGAGTATATATGGCAACCACGGTCTATCCATCACCGGTCACCCAAAAGGCTTCTCAACGATGAGCAAGCTTCACAATCTCCAGCAAAACGGGGCGGCAATAATCTGCAATGCGCATGTCGTAGAGCTTGGAATACCCTTCTGGTACCCGCCATAACCACAATCAGCTCCGCAAATGAGCCCGCACACCTCAAACCACGGGAAAAGAAGAAATGCGAAACTCACCTCTCTCAGAAGGACAGGCATAAAAAACGTCATCCTTCCCTAAGGCCAGGAGCCCATTCTTCCCCACGGAAAA
Source organism: Tuber aestivum (assembly GCA_900010015.1). NCBI lineage: Eukaryota > Fungi > Ascomycota > Pezizomycetes > Pezizales > Tuberaceae > Tuber > Tuber aestivum. The sequence continues at coordinate 58,841 of LN891050.1, forward strand.
TCCCCCGGAGAACAGCAAGTCATGCTGCAAAGGTGGATGATCGAACAGAAATTGCCTATTAGCAACAATACATCCCGTCCTGCCACTCGAGTCCTTAAGGACTCCATCAGTGATAGAAATAATAGCAGTGTCACGGTCGATGCATGCAATGCTTTGGCTGGATGCTTCGTCTCTCGCCTCAATAGGGAGTTGTATGATGCCGAATTGGTGATCGAGGGTTCTTCTACCATCGGGAGGGGTGCCACTCGGATAGCGTTCTCCCGTAAGGTCTTTGTGATCCGGGAGACCTAGAATAGGTAGAGGAAGGAGGAGCATGAGCACGAAAAGGAGGCCGGAAGAGGTGTAGTGCATTGTGCGTTTGATAAACGACCTTTTTTCTTCCCATGGGAGAGTGTATGTTTTTTGTGGGAAAGAGGTGGGGGGGGGGGGGGGACTGATATTTAACAGCGGAAGGGAGCACACTGAATGGCCGCGCAATGAAGACGAGGCTGTTATGCCCAACGGCTCTCCAATAGTCAACCGCTTCAACTTGGTGAGGCCATCATCATCTTTGGATCCATATCGTTTGGGTGCAATATAGCTCACTTAATCTAGGCCGTGAGAGCCGTAATTTTATGGAATTCCACTTGTTAATGGGCTTAGACAAAGGCTTAGCTCGAATAAGGAGATGTTTTCCCTTGAAATATATGCCATTTTAGTCAATGGGAAACGGAAGCTGTCCTGTGGGAATATTAGGTGAAACTTGGTTAACGTGCTCTACAGAAGCTCTCTGCTAGATAAAAGCAATTGGGCTCGTTATTAAGGCGGCACGACTTCGAGATGCCTTAGTAAACATGTCCATTAGGAAAACTAGTACCCTTGAGCAAAGCTTCGCCTTAGTGACGGAGGTTTTTATATTCCACCACCGCACATGCATTTGAAGTCTGACTGAATTTTCGAAACTTCTTCCTAAGCCCTTCCACACTAAAGACAGCAAATTCGGGCCGGTGAGTCTATTGTCCGGTGCACAGCAAGGGTGGGTAGAACGGAGACCAGCCATACACCACAGTTCTCATCTCACAGCTCGCCGACTAGCCAATTCTCCGGGAGCTGGATACTCTTGACTCCGGAGGCTCACAAGGAGCCATAGGCAGAGAGGCTCAGGGAAGTTCTCTGGGGAACCCCAAGAAGGAACCCCCCAGACTGCGAGTTCCCCCCGAAAACCCCGCAAATGGTGAAAGTAGACATAAAAAGTGGGAAACCCATGAGATACCCAACTCCCACACAGGCTACCTGGGCTAACAACCCAAATCCTGCAAGAGACACGAAGCTCTCACGGCACCATCTCAGCTCGCTTTTAACCTACCGGCCAATCGCCCTTTACTAAATAAACACCTTCAATCCTAGGCAATTTCCATCACTCGGCCCTCCGGCGCAGTGAGATGAGGATGCACTCTCGCTGGAGTAGTGTTTGCACCGGGGAAGTCCGTTCGGTACCGGTAAGGATTTTGTCACGAGCTTCTGCCTGAAGGGTGGGGAAGCCGGTGGGCCACAATATAATCTATTAGGATTCGGGGCCCTGCAAGGCCCCCCGGAAATAAACCTGGGGAAATCTGCAAAGGAAGCCTGCTACAGAAGCTTGGTGCAGAAGTCTACTCTACTGTGGCAACCTGGCAGGGCTGGTGAGGTTTACTCACTACCATTGATAATTAACTTTATATTGCTCATTCACTAGTAACCTCTCTCAAGGTATGTGCTAGTAAACAGATTTCTACACAACTTGACGTCGTACAGCACAACACCAGCCAACACGCTTGGGGGCAGCCCTCAAATACCGAGGCGGTAGAGGGATGCGGAAGGAAAAGATAGAAGTTCCCAAGCACTCCAGGACCGGCCATGGTCCACACAGCTCTATCGGTGGTCCACTGTCCCCTCCCGGGATTGTTTCTAATTCGTCGGAATTTATATGTCCTCACAAACCCCCATAGTCCTCGGCTGAGCCCCACTATCCGTTTGAGATCCCCACGTATCCCCACGGTCTCTGGGGGATGGCTGCAGTCTGCCACTATCACCTGCAGCACTTGTACTTGGACTATAAAACAACGCCTCGCGTGCCGGGCCCGTGGTCCCTGCTAAAAACCTACACTCCCCAAAACCGCAGGACCAGGTGGACAGCCAATAGTAATCCTGTCCGGTCTAACCTTCCTGGCAGTCTCCCCGTGGGGCCACCAGGTCCCCCAGACTGCTATGAATTCTGGTTTGTCCGCCGAACAGTTCGCTCATCCTTTGCCTCTCAGCCGAGGATATGCTAAGCAAGCCTCGGTGTTCACCAGAGTCTGGGGGGAGCGCTAGTTATGAAGTTATCCTATGTAGCAGGGAAAGGTCTAGCCGAGGGATCTTTGCAAGCCGGATAGAGCCCGGTTTGCTCAGCCGTTGCTCGATAAAAATCAACTAACTGATCACTAGCACATGGGAACACCAGAGGGACTCTATAAGCGGATGGTGACCAAATGATTTGCGCAGTTTAATAAAGCGCTAAAAGAGTAGGGGGCAGGGGTACGGAAGTGGCTCAGAAGGATGATTGGCTTTCAGGTTGTCAGTATGTTGTGGAGAAATTCCTTTTTTCTTTGGTTCCTTTTTGTTGAAATGTTATCAAGTTCTACCAAGGTCTTGTACTCGGGGGTAAGCATAAGTCAGGGGCACTTTCAAAATAAGCATAATACTTATATATGGACGAAAACCAAAGAGGAAAGTTGAGTGATATCCAGTGATTAAGATAAGTGAGCAGTAGAAGTCAGGTGTGCTTTCATGATTTTGATTTTATTTTCAAGTGTTAGGAATCCTACTGCAGGTGGGGGTGCGACAGGTAACGATCCTTACTTGCGTTAAGCAGATAGTTCTTAGGCTGTTGTCTATGTGATCCAGATAGCTAAGTCCCTTGACTCCTATCTTTTCATGCCTATGTCCTTAGTCTTATTAAGTCCTTGCATAGGACTTAATTCTTTGTTGTGGGAGGAAAGACAATTCTCGAGATTCTTAAGATAAATCTTAAAGAGTGTAAAGGTGGGTTGTATTCAAGTAAAACATAAAGATAGAAAATAAACTAGAAGAATGTGTGAAGAGCTCATACTCGGCCCGGGGGTCCTAGTGACCCTTTATATATTCACTCTTCACTAGGTATGACTCATACCTCGAGTCACACAAACCTTGTAACTCACAACTATAAGTCATATAAAATCCATCAGCTGACTCCTATGAGTTGCTTCACCCTATACCTAAAACCAATCAAACATAACAACCAAGTCAGGCCTGGGTGTGCAACTCATGTTACCTGAGTGAACCCCATGACTCATAAACTGAGTCATGTATGAAAATTATAATATTGTGTGACTCACAACTGTAAGTCATGAGAAGGTAAACATGAAAACCTATGATGCACTAATATGTATCATGTGAAATCCCAACATACCTATAGCTTGAAATCCCAAGCTATGTGAAAGCTGCCTTGCTTAGTCATAGTTTATGACATCAAGCTAACAAACAGAACTTCTATAATATTGTTAGTCATGCTTGAATCAAAGCATTGATAGTGGAAAATATTTGTAGCGGTTTTTGGAATGCTAGCATCACTCCTTCTAATTGTCACAGCCACTAGGCTATGATGCTAGTGGGAGAATAGGCATCGGATTTTTGATTGCATATATTGGTTGTGATTGTGCAGTTGTGCTGTAGGATTTCCTTTGTACCATGATTGGGACACGTCGTCGCACAACAGAAGTTGATGGAGCTGAATAGAAGGATCGTGGCTAGATGCAACGCCAAGAACTTTCTTTTGTATTAGTGATCATAGGGGGATTTCCTTAATATATAAAGGGGTGTGCCCCTTTATATTTTACTTTCTTTATGAAATCTGGTAATCTCCTTTGGACATCCTTTCTTAGGTTCTAAGGATCCTCCTAAACTCCACGTGGTCCCTGACTTTATCTCGTGATAGTTTCAAGTCTTTGTTTGCAAAGGAATCTTTACCTTCACTTACAATTGTTAACCTCGAAAGGCTTTGTCCTTTCGTTCTTGTCTTTAGGTTCTTTATTTCCATCTTTCATTATCTTCGGTCGGTCGCTTCAATGTCTAAGCGAGGTTCTTCTCTTTCAGCGGACAAGGTAGTGGCGGCCTTGTCTTCCCTCTTGGTGTCAGTGGATGAGGCTTTTCTTCTTTGGAAGGAGGTTTCCCGCCTTCGCCATCATGTCTCGGTACTCTTTTTGCCGTCTCTATCAGTCAAAGCTAGAGCATGTAGCCCTGGCTTTAGCCAGGCGACTGCCCTCCCCTTCATGCTGCGGGATTGGGGACATGACGCCACCTCCCAGTGGAGGGGTGGCTGAAGATGAGGAGGTAGCTGAGGTGTGGTTGCCCATGGTGGTGTTCTTGCCTTCTGGGATGCAGGCACCTGACCCATTCATGGCTGAGCTCGGGGTGGTGGCTGGCCCTGCCAGTGTGACGTCTACTAGGGTGTCTGGTGTACCCTGGTTCGCAGATATATTCGTCAATTCCTCCCCCCTCCTGGCCGCGCTAGGGCTGCCATGGTCTCCCATCGATAATGGATTGGTGATTGATAGATCCAACATGTTAGACAGCTCGGTGGTTACGGTGGTGGTGGATGTTGCTTTGGGTCCAGACCTTCCCCCTGGACATCTCCCCCATGGGTATTGGCCTAAGGGGGAGAATCCATATGTGGTTGGCAGGTACGATACTTAGTCCCTGTTGGCGGGGCCTATTGGGTGCTGAGAAAGAAGTTCATTTCCAGATGTGGCAGTTAGCATGTCTGACTATCTCGGAGTGAGGTTGCCGGGGCAGCAGGCTAGGAAGAGGGCACTAGAGGAGCAGGCAGGAGTGCAGGGGGTGGAGGGGCATGTTGCATGCGGTAATGCTGGGTCGTCACGAGGTCGACGATGCAAATAGCATTCAAGGAGGGGTCATGACTCGAAGTGGGGTAATACCTCAAGGGCTATGATGGATAAGATGTAGGAGGTATTTTCTACTGTGGGTAAGGTATACCAGGATGGTATTCAGACCAGATTTGTATTTTTTGATTTATTTTATTTTTGTGATAGTTGCGGGCGATAACTGCCTTCCCCTCGCTTGGTGTGACCAAGGACTTCAGTCACTCTATTCCTGTTGGATTGGGTGTCAGTTTTTTGGATGGGGTGGGAGAGGTGAGGGTCAATGACCAGTTCCTGTACTTAGCTCTCGGGGGTGTTCGCTGATGAGGGTGTTCATGGTTGGGACTCAAAGACATTGGCGCTTTGTACAGTAGTTGTTATTTGGAGAAGCGCGCCAGTGTATTGTGAGTACCTGTCACAAACTGTGACTAAGCAAGGCAGATTTCACATAACTCGAACTTCCGAGTTATAAGTATGTTGGGATTTCACATGACGCACATTAGTGCGTCATAGGTTATTATGTTTACCTGTTAGTGACTCACAGTTGTGAGTCACACGATGTTATGAATTTTGCATATGACTCACACTTCTGAGTCATGGGTTTCACTCAGGTAACACGAGTTGCGCACCTGACTTGGTTATTATGTTTTAATTGGTTCTAGGCATGTTGCGCAGCGACTCATATGAGTTGTCTGATGGATTTTGCATGACTCATGGTTATGAGTCACAGGGTTTGTGTGAGGAGATGTATGAGTCACGCCAGGTGAAGAGCTACTATATAAAGAGGTCACTAGGACCCTGAGTATGAGCTCTTCACACGTTCTTCTTGTTTATTTCCTACCTTTAAGTTATTATCAATAAAACCTACCTTTACGCTTTTTAAGATTTATCTTAAGAAACTCGAGAAGTGTCTTTCCTCCCATGAGAAGAGATTAAGTCCTAAGTGAGGACTGAGGAGAAGAATAAGAAGATAGGCGCGAACACGATAGTAGTCAAAGGACTGGACTATCGGGATCGTGTAGGCATAGGCCTGAGAGCTATCACCTTACAGAGAAGTATCGTTACCTGTTGCTAGGTCCTACCCGGTAGGATTCTTAACAGTACCTCGGACCCAGGCTGTCCATTAGTGACAGTTCTGATCCATGTTAAAAGACTGTCAGAGTCCCACTCAAGTGTATGCCTTTGAGATGGAAAAAGTAAAAAAAAAAGAAAAAAAAGTAATACCAAATTAGATTGAATTTAGACACCCTTTCTTTCATTCCCGTATGGCCACGGTGAACCCTTTCTTCTGATACTAGTAGGGGGAGTCATCTGGGTTTGCCTAGTAGTGCTGCTTGTTGAAGTTGATGTTGGTTGAGTTGTTGTTTGGTGTTTGTTTGGTTGTGGTTCTCGTCTCGCCTCCTGTTGGCTCGTCTCTATCATGAGGCTTTATGGGCTTGGGGACCTTCTTTTATACTTGACAGGTCTTCTCTTTAGTAAAATATTTTGGCTTTCCTGTACTTGTTCACTTGCAGGATTTTGCCTTCATTGAGTTGGTTAGGAGTGGGTGCGGTTGGGGGATCACCCTGTTGCTGAGAGGATCAGGCGCCTCTGTTCTTCATGTTGGAGTTTTAAGGCCTACTGTTTGGTTGGTTCATGTGTTATTTCCAGTGACACTAATATCTACAGAGTTGATTGATGACCACTCTGTATCTTTAACTTGTTGTACTGATTGCATCACACTTTTATGGTTGGGTCCTGCCTATTGTTATGGGTTGGGATACCTGACTATCGGCTACATCCTCTAATTGGAATACTACGATGTTGTTTTCTCCTGTTCCCGCGATGTTTTCCATTCATGTGGCTTTTATGGATGATTGTGGGGTCTACTTTCCTGCCCAATGTGGGTGGGGATGCCTTTGACCCTGGTGGTTACGCCTTCTCTCTTGACTTCTACAGTTGAGATCATAGTAGTGGTAGGCGATTGGCTGCTGGGTTCCCTCATGTGAGGGCCTTGACAATGGCCATGTTAGATATTGGTGGGTCTTGGTGATCACACTCATTGCCAGTGTGGTATTCCTTGGCTCGCTTAGCCTGGCTAGTACTTACTCTCTACAGTTGTAACTGTTCTGAGGCTAGTCCTCATAACGATACTGTTCTGGACCTATTTCCTTTAGCCTAAATAATCTATGTCTGTCTTCCTGGGCTTATGCTGCTTGGGTAGGTAGATGAGTGGGCTGTGGGATGCCACGTTGTATGTGGCCCTGGTCTTTTGAAGTGGTCCTGTCTTGGCCTTCAGGTATCTTGGTCAGGGTCTCCCCAGGTTATGTGCTACTGGGGGTCAGAAGGGCTGTCCTCCTGACTTGGGAGCTTGATACCTGTTTATATTACCTGCATCCTAAGTTTCCTCAGTAATTGGCCTTTGTGTTGTGGCCTTCACTGATTGTTCAGGTAGTGGGCTTTGTGGGGCCGTGGCCCATATGTATGGCTGCAGTTAGGCTGTGGCGGTGCTGGCAGACAATAGCTGGTTGTCACGGCATCGGATATATATAGTCGCTCTGAGGTTTGAGTTGGGCTTCAGCCTGATACAGCTTGGTGGCTGAATAGATGTTATGGTACAGCACCTTGGGGCACTCGGTCTGGTAGACCTGATCTGCACCAGGTGGTATTAGATGACATGAAGGATGTCTTCAGGTACTGTGTTCGGAGTCATGTTAGACTAGGCCGGAGAATTCATACCGGGACCCGGTCCTCAACTGAATGATAGTAATTATGAGGTACACCGTATCCCCCCAGAGCTGGAATGGAGTCTGGATGGTTGTTGGTTGCTGTTGGGGCATGGTGATGGTTTTGCCCTTATCACTATTATGCTTAGTCCTGCGGGCAAAATGTTATGTGGAATTCATACTGGGCTAGAGGGTTGGAGGTGTCACTGGATTGGGTTTCTTTGAGTTTTGTGTTGTTTTGTTTGTTCGGCTGTTTGGTTGGAATGTGGGTGGCTGGTTGGGGTTAAGACACCACAGGTAGAAGATAGGCCCACTGACCTTTACGGTCTGTCCAAGTCATTACCCCCTTTACATTTACTTTGTATTTGTATTGGGGCCCTGTTTTGTAGGGTACCCTAATTTGTTGACAGTATGGTGGCTGTGGTGCCGACTCTAGAGGTATCTCAAGTTGGTTAATACAGTGCAAGAGGTATGGCTGCCATACCTGCATCGACTGATTGCTTTAGAGAAACTGACTTTGTACTGCCCCTCTCTCATGGCCCTTCTAAGGGACAGTACTGAAATGCTTTCTTGGGTGCCAGGTAGGATTGATGCTGATGGATTTCCTTTGTTCATATAGTACCATTGGGTATGGGCTGTAAGGCCGGAGCTGTGCTGCCTGTGGTTGTGTTTCTTGTTTTTTGTTTTTTAATTTGGTTAGGATTTCCATAACTGGTCGGTTGCTCAGCTTCGGCTACATGACGTGTAGTTGGGCACATACCAGAGTATCTACAGGTGAGGCAGATCGGTGCCAGGCTGTTGATGGACTTGTACTTTGCTTTCGGGTTACTTACTCACGAGGGTGTTGGCTTGAAGCATTTCCTTAGTATCGCTAACAGGTCAGGAAAGTTTGGGTTGGGAGATTTCAGTAGATTGTATTTAGTTGTAGGGCAGTCTTGACTTGCATTAACCCCTTGCCAAGGGGGAGACTCATTTCCAAGCCTGATTGTAGTATGACGAGTATAAAGAATAAATTAGATATAATTTGGACACCTGTACCTAGAAATTACACCTCTCTTCTACTTCACGTCCTCTTGAACTCGTGAACCCTAACCCTAAACTCCGGAATCCTGCACCTTGTACAACTCAGTTAGGTTGTATACCTGTTCCTAGACCTCACCTGTGAACTTCTACCTGCTCTGATCGTGGTGTGCCTTAGGCTACCAAACCCTCAGACCCTTTCCATTATACAAGATTGTATCTCTCAGGACCCAACCCACACCAAGCCATGTCTCACCTACCCAAGGATGTTACTAGTCCTCTCTGTGCCCTCAGAGCGTTGAATGATGAGGAAATACAATACCTGTTACATGAACAACTTTAAGCCCAGTTTACCCTCAGTAGAAACCTGGCCAACCAGGTCCTGAATGTACCTACTCCCCCTCTAAGAAACTTAACACCCATACCGCCCGAACTGACCTCTCAGTACCAACAGTTGCAACTGCACTGCAACCTCCTTACCCAAGAATGGGAAGATATCTATACTGAGGGCCAAGGCCTGGAAGTCTGTTTCATTAACGTTGAAAACAGCCTTACTCAAGCTAATGCCACCATCACGTCCTTGAACACCGCCCTTACCCTCATGCCTACTACCGCAGCAGCCCCCGCCGGTAGCAACAAACAAATCTTGATCCCCAACCCTGGACAGTTTGACGGTACTACAGACAAGCTCTGCCATTTCGTTACCCAGCTACGGATAAAACTATAGGGTAACAGCCATCGATTTAGTAGCAAACAACACCGGCTCGGCTATGCCATTGGTCTCCTCCATGGACATGGCTTCATACAAATCCAACACCAAGTCACATCTGAACATATTGACTTCGAGAACATGGATGCACTCCTCACAGAGCTGAAGCAAGCCTTCCGTACCCCTAACAGGCTACTAGCCATGGAATACGCTCTGAGGACCCTCCAATAAAAGAACCAGCCCTTTGTGGAGTACCTCACCGACTTCCAATGCTTAGCTGTTGATACCAACTAGAACGATAATGCCAAACGTACCTCCCTCTGTCAAGGCCTTAGTACTGAGCTAAAGGACACCTGGTTACATGTCTTCCCTGTCCCCAAACCCATAAACAATTACCTCACCCTCTTCAAACAATTAGATAACAGCATCCGTACCTGTGCCACCAAAAAGAAGGATTCCTCTTCGTCCTCCTGCCCGAGTCCAGACTCCCGCCTCCACTGCCACTGGTACTGCCTTTGGTCCTATGGACCTCTCCACAGGTCGCCGAAAGCTTTCACTGACTGAAAGGGAAGAACGAATCAACTGTAACCTTTGCCTCTATGGTGGAGGACATAGACATATAGCTTACGTTTGTTCTAACAAGAAACTCTGCCCCATGGATGGTGCTAGTACATATGCTGTCCCTGCTCCAGAAGAGCCCCTACCTGCCCAAGAAGGGTTGTAAAACTAGTGGTCCCATGTGCAGACTCCAGTACTGACATGGGATATGTTAAGTCTTCTCCTTGTTTAGTTATTTCTAGTATATCTTTAGATAAAATGGAAAATGGAATTGAGGATAACCAATTGGTAGTCACCTGTAATATCATAGACAACAAACACGTAATCTGAGCCCAAAACCTTATTGACTCTGGAGCAACTGGTTATGCTTTCATGGATATACACTTTGCTTGCCGCTACCACCTCCCCTTGTACCAGCTCAAAGAACCTGTGTACCTCTTCATCATAGATGGGAGACCCATTAGGTCAGGTGCGATCACTCATATCGCCCACAATGACCTGAAAATAAAAGATAACCTAGAATCCATCATGTTGGGCGGCAGCTAATTCTAAGTCAGACGAATTATAACTGGGGCCAAATAAGGTTTCTCGTAGAGTGGTCAAGAAAGCTTGTAACAAAAGTATGTATCAAAGTATAATGAATATATTGATAAGATCTCTTCTCTGTTCGCTGATGATTCTGAAAGCTAAGGATTTTTTTTTTTTTTTTTTTGTTTTGACTCATTGATTATTTGTTCAGGGTACAAAAAACGTATGGAGCGCTAGCTATGACGACAAAAAACCCATATCCCTCCTCTCGCCACAGGAAAAAGCCAACCCCTCAAGCCCCTCCGGTATGGAGCCAACCGCATATCTTACCTCAAAGAAAAGAAACCCAAGCCCGGCTAGAGGGACGAACAAGGAAATCCTAACTAAGAAGAAAGCAGGAAGGACCAGGAAAACCCACTGAGAAATCCTAAAAAGACAAAAGAAAGGTTAGTAGCAAGCCACATAGGCCCCGAAGGGTGAGTCCACTCATTCAAGCGGGAAGCGACACACAAAGTACGCTTAGATAGGGGGCCTTCTCCAGACCCACTCCAAGGAGACAGTGCAATACCATAGAAGGAAGAAGGAGACCAGCTGGCCGTGGGTGATAACCGGGGGGAGGGGAAGGAGTAGCAGTAGGGTGCTAGCCGATCTGACCGTAGGGAGAGGAGAGCAGAGGGGTAGACTGTTACACATAGAAGCGTAATTGGTACGGCATGTGACTAAATGTATGAGGTCATGTGTTCGACTCCGGGCCCCGCCGTAGTTATCGTGATGATATCACATTATCGCACGAAACGATAAGGCATCTATGCAGCCCGCTCCCTGGAAATACGAGGCATGCGCCGGAGGGGTTTTTACTGGATAACATAGAAGGAGCTCCGCTCTACAAGATAAGACTTAGTTGGTTCAGATTGGTCCGTTAGTTATGGAGCTATGACCTCTGCAAGTCTATATGCAATTACAAAAAGTAACATGCATCTCCATACAGCTCGCGTAAGCTAGAATCATCTGGAAGACCTAGTTATGATTGGTTATTAATTACTCACTAGTCAAGTTAGTTATCTTCGTCATGCACTCTAAGCTATGTACACAGAAGAGTTATTGATAAGTTCTTTGACGGAGCTGATCACTCCACTCAGGAAGAGAGCGGGGAAGTTAGTTTTCAGGGTCAAACGGAGTTCGCACTCCAGAGACACTGAAACGTTAGTATGGCAGGTACATAGTCAGTAAGGGATTGGATGTAGGCCGTGACCACCCAGATATGGAATATAAATATCGAGGGGCCTCCCTAGCTTTTAAATCTATTATCAGCGACCGGAGAAGAAATCTTTTCAATATATTCGTTCGACTTTACTTCTATCTTTACGAGCCTTCTTGACTATCTCCGAGACAGAAGATTATAGGGCCTAGTGTATACTCCCTTGACTTTGGAGTTACCTACCCCCTAATACTATATTGATAACCTCTGGTTACCAAGGCTCTCTGAATGATCCCTTTGAGACCACAAATCCAATTAGTTGTTAAGAATCCTACTGGGTAGGACCTGGCGACAGGTAACGATACTTCTCTGTGAGGTGATAGCTCTTAGGCCTATGCCTACGCGATCCCGATAGTCCAGTCCTTTGACTACTATCGTACTCGCGCCTATCTCCTTATTCTTCTTCTTAGTCCTCGCTTAGGACTCAATCTTTTCTTCTGAGAGGAAAGACACTTCTTGGGTTTCTTAAGATAAATCTTAAAGAGCGTAAAGGTAGGTTTTATTGATAATACTTAAAGGTAGGAAATAAACAAGAAGAACGTGTGAAGAGCTAATACTAGGAGTCCTTAGTGACCCTTTATATAGTAGCTCTTCACCTGGCGTGACTCATACTTATGTGTCACGCAACCCTTGTGACTCATAACTATGAGTCACACGAAATCCATTAGCCGACTCTTATGAGTCGCTGCGCAACATGCCTAAACCTAATCAAAACCTTAATAACTATTTCAGGTGCGCAACTCGCGTCACCTGAGTGAAACCCATGACTCATAACTTGAGTCATGTGCGAAAATCATAACATCGTGTGACTCACAACTGTGAGTCACCAGCAGGTAAACATAATAACCTATGGCGCACTAGTGTGCGTCATGTGAAATACCCACATACCTATAGCTTGGAAATCCGAGCTATGTAAAATCTGCCTTGCTTAGTCACAGTTTGTGACATTAGCTCCCCTCTCCCTCAGCCCGAGTCCCATCGGGCTTACAACAGTCTATCCTCCAATCCTCCCCATGCCCTTGCCGGTAGTCCCCACTTGGCTTCCTTATTCAGCCAAGTGCTCACTTTCCGTACTCTCGTCAGGGTCTTCTCCGCCTCCTTCTCTTCCCTCCTCCAGTCATTTTGGAGTGCCTTCCTTATCCTCGTTTCCTCCCTTAACTCGCTCTGGAGTTGTCCTATTTTTTCCGCTTGCCATTCCAACAATTTCTTCGTCTCCTCCGCTTCCGCCAACAATTTCATTACCGTCATCTCTGGTTTTTCCATCTCTTCTTCCCAGGAGACTTGCCTCGTCCTCCTGGGCTTTGCTCATTTTTGTTTTTTCGCCCCCCTCCTCTTCGACTCCGTCCTCGGAGTCGGTTTGATGTATTGTACCAGAGCCACTGGTTCTGGTGTTGGGGATCTCGTGGGTGATCCTAGAGGTGAAGTCTTGGGTGGCCATCGGTTCGCTTCCCGAGGCCAATATCCCGAGCCCTCCTTCTCCCTTCTGTCCACATGGCACTCGTCGTTGTAGCATCCTGTCCATGACAGGTTCGCGTGTTCCCTTTCGTATGTCGTGGTTTTCAGTAGGGGTAAATCCACCAGATTTGCCCAGTCTTTGTCTGTAGGTTCTTCCTTGACTGGTATTGGGGTTCGATACCCGGGCTCGTTGGTGTAATGTGTTTGAACGCGTTGCGTCCCGGAATGTTTTGTAGGGTTGATGGTATCGGTAATTGTTGCCACTGATAGGAGTCTGTGCGGTGCAATGTCGGCGCGACATACTCTGATTTGGGTATGTCTTCGACTGTCGGCTGCTGGCTTGCTTGGGTATCGTTCGTGGAACTGGTGGACTGCATTTTGTGCGTGTTCGAAGTTTTCGGCTGGGTACCAAGTCTTATCGTGTTCGGGGGAGTATCCAGTCCACTTGGCTCTGTATTGCAAGCGACCGTAGTGTAACCGAGCGTCGATGATTTCTTCGAGTTCGTATTCTGATTCACTGTCTATTTCAATAGGCGGTGGTGCTGGTTTTTTTTGAAATGGTAGAGGATTGTCTTGGTAGGATTCGAGGAGGCTGATGTGGAAGGTGTTATTTATCTTCATTGTGGGTGGAAGGTCGAGCTTATAAGCGCGGCTTCCTATCTTTGCCAAGATTTTGAATGGTGCTATTTTCCTGTAATCGAGTTTTTTTGTTCGTCGCGTGGTCTTGATGTTCCTTGGTAGTAACCAAACCATGTCTCCTGACTTCAAGTTTGGATCGGGTTTTCGGTTACGATCGTATTCTTCCTTTTGTCGTAATTGCGCCGTGCCCATTTCTGTTCGTAATATATCATGTAGTTGACTCATATCCTTTTTGTCCGTTATCTTTCCTTGGAGTATATGACCTATGGTTTCGTGTTCTGGATGCAGTCCGTAATTTGCAAAGAAGGGGGTTGTCTTGATAGTTTCTTGTTTTCCATTGTTGTAGGCGAATTCGGCCGTCGGTAGCCATTTACACCAATCATCTTGCTGGTAATTGACGTAGGCCCGTAGGTATTGTTCTAATATGCCGTTGATCCGTTCCGTCTGTCCGTCTGTCTGTGGGTGGAATGCAGTGCTCATACGTCGTTCGATTCCCAGTTTTTCTGTTATCTCTTTCCATGTTTCTGATGTAAATAGTGATCCTCTATCACTAATGATGTCTTTTGACAATCCGTGCAGTCGATATACTTCTTTTAGAAAGATTTCCGCAAATTGTATTGCCGTCATATCCATTCTGCAAGGTATGAAGTGACTCATTTTGGTCAGACGATCAACCACTACTAAAATGGCGTTTTGATCGTTTGACTTTGGTAAATCCGTAATGAAGTCAAGTGATATTGATTTCTATGGTTTTCCTGGGGCTTCGTTTGATTTGAGTAATCCATAAGGTGCATGTCAGACCACTTTACTTCGTTGACATGTGTCGCAGTTTTTGACGTATCGCTTGATGTCTTCTCTTATCTTGGGCCAATAGTATCGTCGGTTGATAACTTTGGTAGTTTTGGCTGTTCCTCCGTGTCCTGCATATGGTGGGTCGTGATGGTGTCGTATGATCTCTGTGTGTAGTTCTTCTTTATCCGGTATCCAGATTTTCCCATCGTACCACAAGTATTCATCCTTCCATTCACATAATCCTAGGGCTATGCCTTTGACTTCCTTCGTGCCGGCCTCCAGTTCCTTTCTTATCTTTTGACATTCGTTATCTTGCTGGCTTTCCTTCCTGATATCTTCTTCCAATGTCGTTCTTGTGTTGATATCGTTCAGTGATTCGTAGCCACTGTCTTCTTCTTCCAACTGGAAGTATCTTTCCTTTAGTAATAGTATTTGTCTCCTTTGTTTGATTCTCTCGTCCTCTGGGGTATTTGGTTTGTCGTTTGACCTTCGAGTTAATGCATCTGGTTTTCCTCCTTCTTTTCCTGGACGGTATTCGATTTTAAAGTTGTAAGTGCTGAGTTTTTCCATCCATCTTATTTGTCGTCCATTTAGCTCCTTCGTGGTCATGAAGGGTACTAAGTTTTTGTGGTCGGTTAGAATTTTAACTGATGCATTGTTGTTTTGAGCATATCTTCTCCACTCCTTCAGGGCCTGAACTATTGCCAATAGTTCTTTATCGTGAACATCATAGTTGCATTCTGCTGGGGTCATTGTCTTGGATCGGAATGCCACTGGCCTCCATTTGCCGTCTTCGCATTTCTGAGATAGTATGCCTGAGCATACATATTTGGATGTGTCCGTTTCGATCATGGTTTCTCTTTCCGGATTGAAATGCACCAAAATTGGTCCTTGGGTGATCTTGGTTCTTAATTCGTCAAAGGCCTTCTTTTCCTTAGGTCCCCATTCCCATTTGACGTCTTTCTTGGTCAGGTTGTATAGTGGTTTAGCAGTTCTGCTAAATCCTTCTATAAACCTTCGGTAGAAATTGCAGAATCCCATAAAACATTGGATATCCGTTTTATTTGTTGGGTATTTCCATTCCCATATTGCTTTGGTTTTAACTGGGTCCATTTGTACTCCTTCTCCGTTGATGATGAATCCTAGGTATTCCGTCTCCTTTTTGTGGAATTCGCATTTGCTGGGTTTACATCTCATTCCCGATGCTTTGATGTCTGCCATAATGTTGCCGACATCCTTTTTGTGTTGTTCCATATCCTTGGAGTATATGAGTACATCGTCCAGGTAGACTATACAGCATATATCTAGGTACTTGTGGAGCACGTTGTTGATCCATCTTTGGAAACATGCTGGTACGTTGGTTAGCCCAAAGGGCATGACGAGGTATTGGTAATTTCCATATTTCGTGGTGAAAGATGTTTTCCATTCGTCTCCTTTTCTTATCCTGACATTGTAGTAGGCGTCTCGTATGTCTAATTTGGTGAAGTATTTGGCTGATGCTAGTCGATCCAGTGCTTCGCCGATTAGAGGTAGGGGGTATCGATCCTTCTTCGTTATGCCGTTGAGGGCTCGGTAGTCGATGCATAGTCTTAACTTCCCATCCTTTTTCTTGATGAAAAGGATGGGTGATCCTCCATTGGCATAAGATTGTTTGATCCATCCTCGTTCCAGGTTTTGCTGAATATATTTTCTTAGTTCTTCGAGTTCCGTTTCTCCTAGTGGATATATCCTTTTCTTGGGTAATCCCTTGGTGCTTCCTTCTAAATCGATTGCTAGGTCCACCTCGGGTCTGTGAGGTGGTAACTTGGTGGATTCTTTTTCTTGGAATAGGTCCAGGTGCTGGTGATATTCTTTTGGTATTAATTGATCCAATATTTCTTCTTTTACTTGAGTCCGATTCCTTATGGCCAGTTCGGTACTGATGTTGATCTTGGACAGACTGATTTTCTCTTCTTAAGTATCCCACTTAAGGATTCCTGCTATCTCTCCTCTGCGATAAAAGTTGCTGAATGCTTGTGCCGATATCCGATTGATTTCGACCTTTGCTTGCTTCTTGGTTGGAACTTGGTTGTCCGTGCTTCCGAACCCTTTGGTTCCTCTGGTGGTTTCTCTTAGGCTCGTCACCTCTTGGAATTCTTGTTCATTGATCTTTTCGATGATTAGCTGGGCAATCTTGTCTCCTTTTTTCACCTTATGGTCCTGGTTCCCTTGGTTGAACATAACAGCTTTCAATTCACCTGTGTAGTCGGCATCTATTACTCCTGCGTTGGTAGTGAGTCGATGTCTGACTGCGAGACCGCTGCGTGGTGCTATGCGCCCATAGGTACCTTGAGGTAGCTCTATGGCTATTCCTGTGGGAATGATTACCTGCCCTCTGGCTGGTATCGTGACTTCTTCATTGGCATACAGGTCGTGTCCTGCTGCCTTCTCTGATCCTCTTGTGGGTATCTTAGCCTCATGGCATAATCTTTGAACTTTGATTCTTTGATCCTTTGTTTGAACTTGACTGAATTTTGCCTCTAGGTTCTTTTGATTGGCTTCTTCTTCAGGAGTGGCATATATTACTGGTGAACTGTTAAGACACCATGTCGTACATCGTTCGCTGGTAAACGTAACCTTTCCTTCTTCCCAATTTAGGCTGGGATTATGTTGTCTTAACCATGGCATTCCGAGAATTATCTCATGGTGTTGTAAGTTTGCCACTTGGAAAGTAGCCACTTCCCTATGGTTTCCAATTTCCATAGGGACTTGCGCGGTATGGGTTATAGGTCCCATGGCACTGGGTTTTCCATCGGCGAGGTAAATCTGTCTTTCTTTTTTTGCTTTCTTGGTTCTTAGCTGATGTCTCTTGCAGACTTCTTCATCAATGAAGTCCTCTGTGGCTCCGGAGTCGAGCATTGCGTGTATCGTGGTTTCTTAGTTTTTTTCGTTATAGATTTTTGTTTTGATCGTGATATGATCATTGCCGTTGTCTCCTGTATTTGCGCTTAAAAGAGTGTAGTAGTTGGCCATTGCGATGGGTTTGTCTTTCGGAGGGTCCCTCAGACCATCTATTGCTGGGGACCTTCGTCTTTTACCACCGTTTCGTATTCTTCTTCGATTTCGATTTCCCTTAGGTTACTGCGTGGTTGAAACCTAGGGCTGGTCCTCATGTTCTGCTGCTTTCTTTCTTGATTTGGAGTGGGATTGGCGGATTGTCTGCAATCCTTGATCATATGTCCTCCTATACCGCATCTTAGGCATAGATTGTTGTTTCGTCGTCGAAGGTACTCGTCTCTTGAAAGGTTGAGTGAGGGTTTCCTTCTAGTTGCATCCAGGTCCATGGCCTCTCCTCCTTGGGTGGTAGTTCGATAGGTTCCATTCTGGTTCCTGGGTGCGCCTTGGTTTCTTGTATTCATATTGTACTGGCTCTTCTGAATCCAGTCTAGTTGTCCGAACTGGATTTCTTTGTGGATTGCCCAGTGGGCCATTGCTTCAGTTGTAGTAAATCTTTCTTCGCTAAATCTCCATGCATCTTGATAGGTCTTTTTCAATCCTTTCATGAACCACCTCATAGCTGAGGCCTCGTCACAAGCCGCATCGTACTGGAGTAGTCGAAACTCGTACCAGTAATCGGTGACAGTTTTTGCCCCTTGGTGAATATCTTCCAATTTGTTCCTTGCTGATTGGCTCAATTCTAGGTCTGTGAATTGGGCTTCGAATATGTTTTTGAAGCTGGCCCAGTCCGTCCAGGGTGCAGCGTTGCTAACCACGATGGGGGTTATCCATTTTAGTGCTTGTCCTTCCAGTAGTGTAAGGGTGTATCGTATTTTGTCATGGTCATTTCCTATAGTCCATCTGACCGCATCGAAGTAGGTCAAGAGTTGGACCATAAATCCTCGTAGTTTGCTTCTTTCTCCATCGTATCGTGGTGGGGTCTTGACTTTGGGTTGTTGTCCGGCTCCTCTTATAGCTTCTCGTATCATTTGTTCCACTTCATCCCGTGGAATCATCTGAGGAGGTGCTGGTCCTGCCGGACCTGGGGGTAGTGCTGGTCCTGACATTCTCTCAGGTCTTGGTGTCTCGGGTGGGTCTTCTTCGTTTGGCGGGGTCGTTTGTTCTGGTGTAACCGGACTTGTTGACCTTGCTGAGTGTCGACTTGCTTCGCTTAATGCTTCTTCCAATCCTCCTAATCCTAGACTGTCGTCTTGGACATCTATGTCTCCCTCGTGATCTTTGTTGAATGGATCCGTTGTGTAATCGTTAAGTGTCGCGTTATAGACACGTTCTAATGTTAAGAATCTCACTGGGTAGGACCTGGCGACAGGTAACGATACTTCTCTGTGAGGTGATAGCTCTTAGGCCTATGCCTACGCGATCCCGATAGTCCGGTCCTTTGACTACTATCGTACTCGCGCCTATCTCCTTATTCTTCTTCTTAGTCCTCGCTTAGGACTCAACCTTTTCTTCTGAGAGGAAAGACACTTCTTGGGTTTCTTAAGATAAATCTTAAAGAGCGTAAAGGTATGTTTTATTGATAATACTTAAAGGTAGGAAATAAACAAGAAGAACGTGTAAAGAGCTAATACTAGAGGTCCTTAGTGACCCTTTATATAGTAGCTCTTCACCTGGCGTGACTCATACTTATATGTCACGCAACCCTTGTGACTCATAACTATGAGTCACACGAAATCCATCAGCCGACTCTTATGAGTTGCTGCGCAACATGCCTAAACCTAATCAAAACCTTAATAACTATTTCAGGTGCGCAACTCGCGTCACCTGAGTGAAACCCATGACTCATAACTTGAGTCATGTGCGAAAATCATAATATCGTGTGACTCACAACTGTGAGTTACCAGCAGGTAAACATAATAACCTATGGCGCGCTAGGGTGCGTCATGTGAAATCCCCACATACCTATAGCTTGGAAATCCGAGCTATGTAAAATCTGCCTTGCTTAGTCACAGTTTGTGACATTAGTGGACTTTGAAGAACATTCAGACACCACCTTCGAACCATGATCCACGCCTATCTACGTCTCCTTCGAAACACTTTAGGAAACCAAATTAGCAGATATCCCTTTATTCGAAGAAGAGGAACCATCCTGGTTCACCTACTCTGAAGAGTGGTCGGAACCTGATTTCTTCCACTACTACTTCAACGACCCTGACTGGGAACCTTACGAGGAACCCACCTGCGATACAACGTACCATGGTACGACTTCCGTACTCTCTGACGACGAAGGGGGCTACGAGGGATCCTTGGCTCCTTGGGCGTTGGAGATTGAACTATTACACCAACATCAACTAAACGAGGAACAATATGTCGGACATACCTCAAGTCACTCAGAGTGGTGAGCCGACGGATACGGATATGGAAGAAACCACTGAGTCTCTACGATCGATTGGTGGCTGGGACCCCTGAACAGTAGGAGGACTTTTCCCCAGAACAGGACAACCTAGCCTACCACAAGACCAAATTGGTCTGGGCCCATTTTTAGGAGGACGACCTCCACAACCAAGCCCATTCTCCGAAGAGTAAAGATTCAAAAACTTTGCAACGTTAGTAGGAAGAGTGACAGCACAGTTAGACTGAAGCGTCACCCAGATCCAGAACGATCAGCAAGTTGCTTATGCGGCGCTGACAGAAACAGGAAAACACATTGCCGATGAATTAGTTGGCATGAAGGAGAGAATGGACAAAGGCGAAAGGTTCATAGGAGATGAACTATGTAGGATGGAATAAACAGCCCAGGGGCTGCAAGGGAGTGTTGCGATAGAACTGGAAAGCTACCATCTAAGGGTAGCTGAAGAAATGACCAGGTCAAACTTGGCCCAACAGGAGCAGTTCCGAAAGACTGCAAGGTTGGAAAGAGAAGGTGCGGAACGTAGTGTAGACGCTATGGAACGAGACAATACCTTGGCTTGAATGATTGAGGAACTCCAAGAACAATGAAGGACTGATAGAAAGGCCTTTGACTGGTTCCAAAAGAAAGCCGCAAAGGACCATAAGGACATGACCGCGGCCCTCAATGACAAATTGACGGAATATGTCAACAATTCCAACGAGTACTGGACAGCGGTCAAAGACACGGTAAAACGACAGGAAAGGGAATTTGCTACTTTGTCACGGTAAATGCAGGATTTCCAAACCAATGTCAGGACCGAAATAGCGGATATGACGGGAATGAAGAGCGAGCTAATTGCCGATGGAGTAACCCGGGCATTAGAAAGACAATTCGGAAAGGTCCCAACAGGCCATGCTAACCAACCAGGCAATATTGGTTTTTCACCTCTACCTCCTCCAAGCCCCTACGAAGGAGCTTCCTATGCCAGAACAGTCCATGAGACTGAAGCAGACCACCATAGTGCTTACCTCCCACCACCTCCACCAGTGCCCCCAAAAAGGAACCCAATTCGTGGACCACCCGGTAGAGGTGGTGGACCTCCCGGTGGAGGCGATGGACCTCCAGACGGAGGCAGTGGACCTCCAGGCGGAGGCGGTAAACCTCCAGGCGGAGGCGGTGGACCTCCTGGTGGAGGCGGTGGGCCTCCAGGTGGCGGTAGTGGCCCTCCCGGTGGAGGAGGACCACCCGATAGACCAGGAAATGTACACTTTAAGGCTAAAGAGTAGGCAGCCTTGATGATGCGAGCAGTGGCAGGGGCTAGTAGGAAACCAGCCGAACTGTCATCCTACTTCGAAAATCTTAGTTACCAGAAGGTCGAAAACTGGTTAACCGAATGTGAAGACTATTTTCGAAGGAACCCTCACCATTGGGAACACAATCACGACAAGATCATGTGTGCCCTAGGCAGGACGAAAGGGAAGGATGTGATACCCTTCAAGGAATGGTACCGAAATGCCATAGATGGACTAGCGGGCCAGGAGAGACGAGAGAAATTCCAACTGTGGGAAAATTGCTGAATGGAAATCAGTCAGCATTACGCTTCCTACAATGAGGCTCGAAAGGCACTGAATCAGATGACGAAAGTGCCTTATCAAAACCACATCGAGGCATATATTACTCAAGTCGAGTTGTTAAATATCCAGGGGCAAATGAAGGGTCAAAGTTGGAGACAACTTGTGGAAAGTAAACTCCGGCCTTCCATCCTGCTTAGGATGTTGTATGAGGAAGTCGACTCCGATGATGCATGGATAAAACAGCTACGAGCTGTAGGCATGAAGGATGAGGAATTCAAAGAGCAACTCCGCTTGAAAGGCGGTAGCTCCGAGACGACAATTCCAAAACGGAAGTTTGGGGACAAGGACCGAAGTAGTCAACCAAAAGGAAAGGCTAAGACTTGGTCCCCAGCAAAGCAAGACAAGAATGGAAAGTGGAAACCTGCGAGAACAGGCTGGTCACCTACAAAACGAGTACATACCGATTGGAAATCGGCCCACGAGAGAATTTCACAGGAAACAATCGACTCACAGCGCAAGAATGATGGCTGCATGCACTATGGACTCACTAATCATAAGTGGGGAGAATGTCGAAAGGCCGCCGCGGGAAATCTAAGTACTGGGCACAGGATCGCAGTCCCGAGAACCCGACGAGTGGAAGTCCGCCCAAAATCTGTGGATGGAAAGGTGGGCCAAACTCGAGCAAACCCAGCATCTCGGATTTGGTAAACGACTTTGGATTAAGCGAGGGTATAGAAACGAAGTCCAAGGCAATGGTGGAGCATCTCCACAACGGAAGCGCACCCTATATAGGACGGTCAGCAAGACGAAGAAATACGTGATCTTGTCTGACAGTACACCTCTCCTCCACCTAGCGGTTTGCTCTTTGGAACGCATTATGTAAGAATGACGCAGAGGCGCACTCTGAGAAAGTGCTGAAGGATGCAAAGTGCCTAAGGAGCAGGATACACACCCTTTGGAGGCCTCTGCTAGGCGTTGCATCTGAAAACGGGCAAAGAAGATCGAGGGTACAACCAGATAGTACACACCTATCGAACCGGCTAGACGGGAGTCCGAGCTGGCTAGACGGGAGTGCGAGCTGGCTGGGCGCAGCCTGGTGTGAGCTGGAACTGGCAATAGAGCGCTCAGCAAGGCGGTACACCTGATAGAAAGAGTCCCAGGAAGACGTACCAGTTTAAAACGGTTCTAAGCGAGGGAAGACAACCCAATGTTCAAAGACTCCACACGCATTAGTCATAAACGAGGCGTCTTGCAAAGAAAGGCTGGTGCAAGTACAGGAAGGGGCACCCATGGCGACAGCAATGGGGTAGTCCATCATCAGGATGAGGGAAACTGGGGACAGCGTGCTCGCCCCAGAGAGTCCCCCCATGATGGGAACCGAAAGCAAACCCTAAGGCCGGGTTAAAAAGTCGATCCTCGACTCAGTTTGGGTTTCTGAGTTCGGTATGATTAAATATCATCATTGAGGGTAAACAAGTGAAATGTCCCAAGGTTGTCTGAGGAGGCATTAGTAGCCGAAACCATGCTGGCGTGGTAACAATCACCACCCCCGCAACCATGAACAAATGACAGACAACCAACCAGAGCCCCTATATGGGGCCCAAACGAGCCAAAACTAGTGTACCTGAACCGGAACGATACAAGTGCCCTAAAGGCACAGCATACCTTCGTTCAAACAAAGATCAAGTACCGATTCGCGTGTTATTACACTAGGGCTCTAATATCTTTGTTATTAGTAAAACTTTAGTGCAGCGATTACGCATACCTACCGAAAGAGGAAAGAAACCTCTCCAGATCGAAGGATTCGACGGAAAACCTTCTAAAGAAAATGGATGGCTTTATACTCATCCTATATGGTTGGAAATAGGAACCAACCAGCACTCGTCACTTGTATCCTGCAACGTAGTTAACACGGTCGCTCAGGATATGATCATGCCTTTCAGTTGGTGGCATGACCAACATCTGATCACCAATATTGGCAACCCCAAATCGTGGACAGTTACAGATAAAATGTACGCGGACCATACCGGACCCGCTCAAGATCCTATTGAAGAAGAATGGGATAAGTCCCTACTACTTAACGAAAAAGCTATATTTGTCAGACGAATGCATGCCAAAGGCATGATAGCACCATTTGAGTACCCCGATAAACACTGGGAAGTAGCTTGGGAAAGGTTGCCTAAGTGCTACCACAATTATAAAGACGTATTTTCCACACAAGCTTCGGATGGATTACCTGACCATAGTGAGTTCAATCATAAAATCGAACTGGTCGAAGGAGCTAAGCCCGCCCTGGGGACCAATACATCCGATGTTGGAAAAGGAACTTAAAGTTCTAAGAGAATACCTGGACGAGATGACTAAGCAAGGAAAGATAATTCCTAGCAAATCTCAGTACCGAGCGCCAGTTCTTTTCATCCCAAAACCGGGTGGTGGCCTATGACTGTGTGTAGATTATCGTAAGCGAAACGAGCTTACGATAGCGAATAAATGTCCGTTACCTCTAATGTCAGAGTTACGGGACAGAGTAGAAGGATGTGACATTATGTCACGGATCGATTTAGCTAAGGGCTATAACTTAGTCCGAATAGCAAAAGGACATGGCAACAAAACCGCTTTTGCGACAAAGTACAGTTTGAAGCAGTACGAAGTCATGCCGTTTGAACTAATTAATGTACCAGCAACATTCCAGAGTATGATGAATGTTGTGTTAAAGGAATTTTTGGACCAAGAAGTAGTATGTTATATAGACGACATACTGATCTATTCAAAAAACGAAAAGGAACACATTGAACTCGTACGAAAAGTTCTAACACAACTATGACGGCATGGGTTAGCCATCTCGCTAACAAAATCGGTCTTCCACGGAAAAGAGTTGGAATTTTTAGGATATATAATCTCAACGACAGGAGTGTTGATGAGTGAGAGAAAGATGGACGCCATCAAGAAATGGGTACAGCCAAAGTCCATAAGGGACATACAAATTTTCATGGGTTTCGCGAATTTTTACCGACGATTCATAAAGAATTTCTCGGCTATTTGCAAACCCATTATGGAATTATTGAAGGTAAACCCGAATGGTTTCCGGTGGATGGACGAAGCAAACGAATCCTTCGAACTTCTGAAAGGAAAGTTCGTTACTGCGCCAATACTGTGCCACTTCAAACCCGAACAGGATACGGTTGTGGAAACTGATGCTAGCGATTTTGCCTTGGGCTGCGTACTCTCCCAGTTCTTGGAGAAACAACTACACCCAATAGCTTACCACTCTCAAAAGTTAAATCCCGCCGAGCACAATTACAACATCCATGACAAGGAACTCCTTGCCATTCTCGAAGGGTTCAAAGAATGGCGACATTATTTGATGGGAACAGATCGTCCGATTACCGTGTATCCGGATCACCAGAATCTACAGTACTTCCTTACTAAGAAGGCCTGGAGCACCCGACAAATTCGCTGGGCGAAAAGCTAACCGATTTCCACTTCAAAATTGTTTATCGACCAGGAACGAGCAGCGGCAAGCCAGATGTGCTGAGTAGGCGGCTGGAGTACCGCCCTGAGGGAGGAGCTGAACGAACTGAGCAGTCAATTCTAAAACCAGCGCACTTCGCCGTTATCCAAATTTCTATAGTTCTAGGATCGGAAGACGATGAGAAAGTAACAGTCAACCCTACACAAAACCTGTTTCGAGCAATGCGACTCTGCCCGGAGGCTAAGTTACCAGCCAAAGGAACCAGAGAAGCAGCTGGTTACGATTTGTATGTATTAAAAGATACTATCATACTAGGAAAAGGACAATCATTACTCGAAACCGGAATAGCAATAGCAGTACCAAAAGGAACTTATGGTTGCATCGCACCAAAAAGTGGTTTAGCTACCAAATATAGAATTGACACCTGCGCCGGTGTCATCGATACGGATTACCGAGGAGAAGTCAAGGCACTGCTATACAACATGTATGGGGAGGACTACAAAGCACGAGCTGGTACTAAGATTGCCCAATTAATCTTAGAGAAGATTCACACTGGTGAACTCTAAGAAGAAATGGAGTTGGACGACACGGAGAGAGGAGAACAAGGATTCGGAAGCACGGGAACTGGATTAACCGAGACCCCACCTTGTATCAACTTCCTAAACGAGAACTCGAACCTCAACCAACATTTTGATTTAACCGACGAAGAAACTCACGACCAATTGCACAAAGAATCAGTGGTCATGGCAACCAGGGTAGTGCTAAATGCAAACCCCAAGAAATTCCACAAAGAGTTCACATCATCGGTAAAAAGGGCAGGAGAAGAGGACGAGGACTGGGAATCCAGAAGGAAGGAATTGGAAAGACTAAGAAACAATAATGCACAATGGCCTAAGCACTGGTCAACTAAAGATGGGCTCATCTATTTCAAGAATAGGCTGTACGTACCAGCCTGAGAGAAACTATGAACCTTGATCGTGAAAAGTTGTCATGACTTCAAAGTAGTGGGACATTTCGGATAAGAAAACACTTTAGAAATCATTATGCAAGATTTTCATTGGAAAGAATCAAGCAACTGGGTCAATGACTATGTTCGGTCATGTGATGAATGCCAACTTAGTAAGGCCCTGAGACACGCCAAGCACGGTTTTCTACAACCGTTACAAATACCTTTCGCAGCTTGCAGCTCGATTTCTACAGACTTCATTACACAACTTCCTCCATCGAACGACAACACCCAGATCATGGTTGTGGTCGACCGATTTACCAAAATGGCCCACTTTATCCCATTACCAGGAACTGCAAGTGCTAAGGATGTAACAACCACATTCATACGAGAAGTTTGGAAGCTTCATAGGTTGCCCACCGAAATCGTTTCGGATATGGACGCCAAGTTTGCAGGACAATTCTGGGAATGACTGTGCGCATCACTAGACATCAAACGAAGAATATCAACCGCCGACCATCCTCAAACCGATGGGCAAACCGAAAGAACTAACCAAGTGCTAGAAGGTTATCTTCGAAGTTTTGTCAACTATGATCAGGATGATTGGTGTTCTTTATTACCATTAGCTGAGCACGCATACAACAACTCGGTAACCCAAGCGCATGGTTTAACCCCATTCTACGCAAACTACGGTTATCATCCACAAACAGAGTGGATGAAAGAAAGAGAAGTACGGAATCCAGGAGCAACAACCTACGCTCACTGGATGAAGGAAATACACCAACAAGCCCACGACACCCTACAACTCACTCGAGAAGCGATGTGCAAATACTACGACGGTAAGGTTAAGCAACAACCGGATTATAAGATTGAAGACCAAGTAATGCTCAATGCAAAAAATATTTGAATGAAACGACCATCCAGGTAGTTGAGCCCAAAACTTTACGGACCCTTTCGAATACTCGAAAAATGAGGTGACTGCGCCTTGAAGTTGGAAATTTCAGAGTGGTGGAAAATACATCCCATATTTCATGTGTCACTCCTCGAACCCTATCGATCATCGGTTCGACCAGAAAGGGAACAGAGACCGCAGGCACCAGAAGAGATCGATGGCGATCTGGAATGGGAGGTTGAGAAAATAGTTAAAAGCGAAATTCTCTCCTACACACAAAGAGTCTCTGAACGCAATAAACGCATCTGAGAACTCAAGTATTTTGTTAAATTGAAATGGTGTTCAGAGGATGAAAACACCTGGGAACCGCCGGAGCATCTTGAACATGCCACCAACTTAGTAGAGGAATTCCATAGGGATAACCCGGAAATGCCCTGGCTGAGGTAGGGTTATCAGGACAGGTTTTCCTAGGCGTGGACAAGTAAACGCGTAAAGGTTTTTTACCCTACCTGGATAGAGTCCTAGACGGAATTTTTCCTTACGACTAGAGAAATGTACCATATATAGATTATTTTAGAACATAGAAAGACTCGAGAACGAGTCACGAAAAGGAGGGAGCTAATGTTACACATAGAAGCGTAATTGGTGTGGCACGTAACTAAATGCAAGAGGTCACGTGTTCGACTCTGGGCCCTGCCATGGTTATCGTGATGATATCACATTATCGTACGAAACGATAAGGCATCTATGCAGTCCGCTCCACAGAGATACGAGGCATGCGACTGAGGGGCTTTCACTGGATAACATAGAAGGGGCTCCACTCTACAAGATAAGACTTAGTTGATTCAGATTGGTCAGTTAGTTATGGAGCTACGACCTCTGCAAGTCTATATGCAATTACAAGTAATATGCATGTCCCCACAGCTCGCGTATGCTAAAGTTATCCAGAAGACCTAGTTACGATTGGTTATTAACTACTCACTAGTCGAGTTAGTTATCTTCGTCATGCACTCTAAGCTATGCACACAGAAGAGTTATTGATAAGTCCTTTGACGGAGCTGATCACTCTACTCAGGAAGAGAGTAGGGAAGTTAGTTTTCAGGGTCAACCGGAGTTCGCACTCCAAAGACACTGAAACATTAGTATAGCAGGTGTTACACATAATAGCGTAATCGGTGCGGCACGTGACTAAACGCATAAGGTCATGTGTTCAACAACGGACCCCGCCATAGTTATCATGACGATATCATATTATCGCACAGAATGATAAGGCATCTATGCAGCCCGCCCAGCAGAGATACGAGGCATGCGACCGAGGGGCTTTCTCTGGATAACATAGAAGGAGCTCTGCTCTACAAGATAAGACTTAGTTGGTTCAGATTGGTGGGTTAGTTATAGCGCTACGACCTCTGCAAAGTCAATATGCAATTACAAGAAGTAATATGCATGTCCCTACAGCTCACGTAAGCTAGAGTCATCCGGAAGACCTAGTTACGATTGGTTAATAACAACTCCCTGGTCGAGTTAGTTATCTTCGTCATGCACTCTAAGCAATGTACATAGAAGAGTCATTGATAAGTCCTTTCACGGAGCTGATCACTCTACTCAGGAAGAGTGTGGGGAAGTTAGTTTTCAGGGTCAAACGGAGTTCACACTCCAAAGACACTGAAGCGTTAGTATGGCAGGTACGTAGTTAGTAAGGGATTGGATGTAGGCCGCGACCACCCAGACGCGGAATATAAATATCGAAGTGCCTCCCTAGCTTTTAAGCATCCTCCGTCTCTGCTACACCTCCGGTCATTGAAAAATATTTCCTAATCGGGAACGACTCAACACCGAGGAACTATCACCACTTTTCTTTAGCCTTGCACCCCCCCGCCGGGGGGTGCAGGCTGATGCCTTCCATCCCTTCACCCAACGGGGCCTCTCTTCTGCTCTCCCCCACCTGGCACC
>LN891050.1:99423-128148 GCA_900010015.1 Tuber aestivum
CAAAACATCATAAAACAGTACTAAAAATCAAACCCCTAAATCCTAAAAGTTACAAAATCCTGACAACAATATATTGTTTAAAGAAATAACAATACTTTATAGCTGTAGAATAATGTTATTTAATAAGTCTTAGAATATTGCTATACTAAAACATTACATAGAGTTTTAGTTAGAGTTAGATTTCTTTACATAGAAATAATTGCTATTTCATTCTGATATTTTCCATCTACTTAAAATATTTTTAAATATTTTTCTCATAAAGTAGTAGCATGTTAAAGTTGGAGGAAAACTAAAACTTGATTTACTTGGAATTATGTTTTCTGGTTGCCACACTTCAAATCTGTTTTTCTGATCTTGGCCAAACAAGCCCAGGTATAGGTTCTAAAAAAAAGGGTTCATATTATTATATAATATTCTAATGACAAAACATTCAATGACTGCTCCTGGGAAAACGTTCTTAGGTTTCCTGACGAAAATAGAAAGGAAGGAAGAAAAAAGAGTATTATAGAAATCGGTCTTCCTATATACCCCTCTTCGAAAGCATAGCATTTATGAAAAGCTACCCACAAGGTATCCTACATGCCGAAAAATTTCCTACCGATAAAAGTTACCATTTCCACACGGCTAGTTCACGAAAGATCACTCGAGGACACGTCGCTTCCTCAGAGCATTAGATTCAGGTTCGAAAACCACGTTTCTACTTGCACCACAGGCACGGGAATCTCAGATGGACAAGGTATAATCCCACAAAGAACCATAATAAGCACTCCAAACAGTGAAGGAAAACACCAGACTCCGCACCGAAGGGAATAACAGAAGAAAAAACAATCCCAGAATAGCCCGCGCCGAATATTAAATCTATAATGCAAAACACAAACATAGCATAATCGAAAGATAGAGCTAAAGTTACAAAAGCATGACTTGGTCGTCGTCACCTTCAGAGGCTTCATCCTGTTTGTGGACGAAATGTTAGTAAGACGACAATACACGAGAAAGGGCCAAGGAGAAGTACCATATCTGCCGCCAAGTCTCTGTGCCATATATCGCTCGTTCTTCCTGATATCAAAACTGCTGGTATTGGGGGAGTGGGGGAGGGAGGTGAGGTGACAACAGATGAAAGCGGTGATGGGTCGGGAGATGGTGAAAGGAAGGACAAAGGGGTTATACCAGGGTCTACTGGTTCGGTTTTAATAGGTGTTAACTGTTGATCTATGTCGAGATGTCGAGGGTACGGATTTTGAGGCATTGGGGGAACTTCAGGCTCTTGACTTTGAGGCTCGGGTTTGACAACTGGAGCGTCGTCTGTAGGTGGGGGTGGAGCAGGTTCTGTTAGAATCTCGGGGGTTTCTGACAGATTCTCGTTCTTTATTCTTCGTGGCGGCGGGCTGTGTAGAGCCCTTTGATGGGGTGGATCCGTAGAGGTCATGCCTGGCTGGGACGATGAATCTTCTTGCGGTAGCAGTGGTGATTGGGATTCTAATTGAGGTCGGGCTTCCGGCTGCGGAATGGGAGGCCTCGCCTGCCCCGGTGGGCTAGCCCGAGGATCCTCTTTTGTCTCTAGAATACTCTCTTTAATAGTGGCAGATGCTCCCTCCAATAAATTTTCATTTCCATTGACAAGTAACGATGCACCCTCCGAATTCTCAAGTTGATCTTGCGCCTCCTCATCGTTGACCAAGGTCGTCTCTTCCGTCAGATCAAAGTCATCCTCATTCAATTCCCCCTCATCCACTTCACCCAATCCACCGTCACCCAACTCCTCATCAGACCGTCCATCGTCCCAATCGGCTGTGTGCATCAACACACCGCCCCAGTCGCCGAGTAGTTTCTCTATCAACCATGGATGCCTCATCAATTCTTTAACAGTCTTCCTCTTATGCACACTCACCTCCATCATTTCCATCAAGAACTCAACAATTTCTGCTTCACCAGTTCTCTCCGTCAACGAAGATCTCAGAATGCCCTTTCTGGGTCGTCGTCGAGGGACCTCCTTGGGTGTATTTTCCTCCGGCTTAGTAGTCCTTGCAACGTACCATCTCTCTGCGGTCTTTCGTCGCTTCTTTTTCGGTGGAAACGGAACCGACTCGAGCGAAGCCTCGTCGTATGCATCCATGTAATACATCCCATACCGATACTCCGTTACACTCCCCACCAGCTCAATGACCCGGCGAACCATGCCCTCGCGATCTTCCATATGGCTCCTAACCAATTCGACTTCCGGTAGGCCCTCCCCGACAACCTCACCGTCAAGTAATAACTCCACCGCGATCACGCCTGCGCTCCAAACGTCCATAACACGGCTCAGGGGCCCATGTCCCAGGAGAATTTCCGGAGCACGGTAGCATACACTTTGGACGCCAAAGTCGTCTAGATAGGCTTCTCGGTCTTCAGGGCGAATAGTGTTCCCCAGGTCGATAAGTTTAATTCTATTTGAGGATGGTAGAAAAAGCATGTTCGCGGGTGTGAGATCCGCATGTATGAGATTGTGAGAGTGAAGCGATAACAACCCAGATAGAAGTTGTAATATTATCTTTGCGAGGGAAAGGTGTCTGGCGGGGCATGCAAGCTTCGAATGAGCCTCTGTGCAAAAACATTCTACTAGTGCAACCGGACGCCCAGAATCTAATCGCTCGAGGACCAGGTGAAAGTGGCCGCTGTCTGCGAGGAAGCAGGATATCGGAGAGATGATATGGCGGGGATGCTGGCCCTTCGAATAGAGGTATTGTAGTAGCGAGTACTCGTTCTCGCCGATCGCCCCGAACGGCCGCTTCAGCCGTTTGATGGCTACGAGTGTAGAGCTGTCCGACGCATCTAGGTGCTTCAAAACACGTTCGGCCAGATATGTCGTCGAAAAGTTCCCGCGACCAAGAACCGAGAGCACCCTATACCCCGAATCCAGCAGCGCATCTTCCAACACGGGTTCCTCCTGCTCATCATCATGGTCATCTCCCACCACTATCTCTTCCCCCCTCTCCACCGGCGGTGACGAGCGCAGACTACCAGTACCCTGGACCTCCCCACCAAGCGCACAATCCCCCTCCCTCCGAGAATTCCCGCTCCCCCACCGATCCGGGGTAGATAGCGGTGTAGGCATATCTGAGGTAGAAACGGAAGTCAGTACTATTCATTGCGGAGTAGTCAAGATTGTGCAAGTTAGCGATCCCAACCCTTACCCGTCATCTCCCTAGCCTTCCTCCCTTTTCTCAGCCCTTGCTTCGCGAAAGTTGTGTTCTCCTTATCCGAATCTATTCGTCTGCCTCGCAGTGACATAATGGGCTCGCGGGGGCATTGCGCGGGGCTGGCGTTGATGGATAGTGGGATGGAACAGGTTGTTGCTGGCGCGAGTGAAGCTGGAGTTAGTCGGTTACATTGCCCTTTCTTGGGTTGGCATTTGGCGTGCTGGCTGGGGGCGGATGTTCCCACCAGCAATGTACTGTACTAGTACGAGTGGCAGCCGCCCGCCAGGCTGAAAACGATATAAAATGGGTCAAAATTCAATGAAGCCTGTGAAATAGAATCTATAAACCCAAACCGCGTGCAGGCATATCGTAGCAGATTTTCCCGTAGATCCGACAGTAGTATCTTTAACACTGATGCCGAACACTACAAACCAATATCCTCTAACGCCTCACAAGCCATCGAATTTAATATAATGTGAAAATCTAATAAGATAAAAACACCCGTGACTAAGTACTAATATCAATCCCGGAGCCCATTTTTTATGCCAGTGATCACACTTACATGGGCACACACTAGCTTTACAGAACAGAGAAACATTGCAAACTAAAACTTGTCCCAATTATCATCATCCCAAGAATCTTCCTTCCTTCCGCTCTTCAATGCCATGGTCCCAGTAGCGGCAGGCTTCTTGGGTGCCATACTTGTAGGCGCGCTTTTCTCTTCGCCAAAACTATCCCAAAAGTCTTTGTACTCCGGTTCGTCTCGGGCGACAGGTTTGTATTGAGGGCCTCCGGCATTGTCCACGAACCTATTGAGACTCTCGACACCGTACTTTCCGGTCTCGGTAACCTTCTGTCCCAAGGCCGCTGCGTGCCTCGCTAGCTCTGCCTCTGCGAGTTTTTGCGCGGTTGGTTGGATGACAGATTGGTTGACTGTCTGAGCTGTTTTGGTTACTTGTGTGGTAAAGAAACCGAAACCTTTAGTCAATGCACCTACAGGATCTCTTGAAAACTCGTCAAGACTAGGTGCAGAGCTGTTACCGGTCGACATATCTAGTGGAGGGGTTGAGCCGAAACCAGCATATTTTCCGCCTTGTGATGGCGGGAGATCTGCTGAGCGGTTTGCATTTTCACTCCCAAGCCTAGAAAAATAGGCTTCGTTCCGTTCTTTGCTCGACGCATCGACCGAGGCCGGGGACCCAGGGAGAGCAGAGGACAGTGGTGCCGCAGAACGATTATTCTGGCGCTCCACCCGTACCCATTCCCGACCTTCAATGTCTGCTGTCAACTAAATCACGGCATCAGCCGCGCAAAACCTGAAAGCCTGGAACGCCTTGAAGCAAACCTTTTCTTTATAGTCCTCGCCAAAAGAGCTTCCATACCTCTCGCCGATGGTCATATTCTCTCCAAACTCGGGCGCCTTCCGAAAAAATTCTTGACATCTCTTGTTTCCTCCCTTCTCCATACGTTTGATCTCCTCATTTTTAAACGAGTCCATAGTAATTGAGCGGACAAAAGATATATGAACACCTAAACCTCTAAAAGTCACGCCAGCTCCCCTCTCCCACAAGCGGTCAGATGTGGATTTTCTCCAAGTGGGCTGCGGAGGGAGAAAGAAGGACTACCGGTGAACACCCGCACAAGACAAACAGATAAAAATCTAATCAATTGTGAGTCCATGACCAAGTGATACTTGCGGTGAAGGTTAGTGGCGAGCCCAAAAAAAAGAGACATACCCCGAACTTCGGGCTGGCCCACTGGGGGGCTGGAGCATTGCAATCACAACAGACATTATTCCCATCCCTCTTTTGGATCTCAAGGAGCTATTTTCCCGTCAGAAACAAGCTCCCGGTGAGTCAGGTAAGAACAGGCTACCTTTCTCCTAGTCTCAGGGTCAATCTCCCACATTTTCGACATTTTGGAGGGTTTAGGCTTGAGAAAAAGCAATAATGGTAGGGCAAGAGTAGAGACGTTAAATTTCCAGAAAAAAGCTCGGTGTTCAGTAGGAAGGGGGTACAGAGGCAGCAGGAACCAGTAAGTTAGGGCTAAAAAGGCAATGAAGCACGAGTCGCATACTATACTCGAGTGCCCCTTCTGCGCTTGTTGAGTGCGGCAGGGCTAAACAAGGGGAACCAGTGTTACCCGGCCTTCGGCACTATCGCTAGTCTAATATAGTGGTCAATTAGCAGAGTTAACCCACATCAAACATAAGCAAAACGACCATCACAATCATCACTCACCATGGATTTCTCCTCGATCATGGCCGCCGAGATCTCCAAGAAGCGGAAACCAGAGCCCTCTTCGAAATCGTCCGCAGAACCCGCTCCTAAGAAATACACGAAGCGCTCCGAACTTGAGGCGCAACGTCGCCGCGAATACGAAGAAAAACAAAAGCGCCTAGAGAAAGAACGACGTGAGAGGGCTGAGAAGAAACGACAGGAGGAGGAAGAAGAACGCAATCGTCGGGAGGCAACCAAGGCTAAGCAAAAACAACTCGCGGAAGAAAAGCGCCGTCGAAAGGATGAGGAAGAAGCCAAACGATTAGAGAAGGGGGGTCCGCTCGCCAAGGAGGGTTCAGATGGTTTCGATGAAACAAACGGTTCGGAATCCATGACGGAAGCTGAGGCAATAGAAAGGTTACGGAGCATGGGAGAGCCTGCCCGTTTGTTTGCCGAAACACATGCGCAAAAGGTCCGCCGACTCAAGAGGCTTTTGGCAGCATTAGAAATCAAGAATAGGGAGGCGACACCTCCGCTGTCGGAGGAGGAAATGGTACTCAGTCCGGACGATATTCCTAACGACAAAGTTAAGGTGTACCGGCAACTCGCGGCATGGTTCGCACTAGTTCTCTCGGAATGGGAGATTATGCTCGAAAGCAGGCCGGCCGCACTCAAAGACTCGTTTCAAGGCAAAGCGGCAGCAAACTCGATGACCCAAGCAAAGACGTATATGGTCCCGCTATTCCGTCACTTCAAGCAAAAGGATCTGCACGAAGATATATATACGAAGGTCTGTGAAATCGTAGTGGAAGCTCAGGCCAGAAGATACGTCCGCGCAAATGATGTCTACCTGAGATTAAGTATCGGAAATGCGTATGTTTCACCAGTTCTCCCCCCCCCGCGTTTGGATGGGTACTAACTACTTGAAGTGCTTGGCCCATTGGTGTTACCATGGTTGGTATCCACGAACGTTCCGCAAGAGAGAAGCTTCACGAGAAAGGATTGGCAGCACATATCATGAGCGACGAGGTTACGAGAAAATTTCTTCAGAGCATCAAGAGATGCCTGAGCTTCTGTCAGACAAGATGGCCCCCGGAGGATCCATTACAGCTTATGGGGTAAATTCTTCAAATTGGGGTGTTTGGTTTGCTCGTCCCTGTCATTATGTATCTATAATTATTCCCAAAGTATGGTTTAGAACGGGGATGTACCTTTTTTTTTTCATTAATTACTTTTGTTCATCAAACCCTTTAGTCTGATTCCGCAAGATCATAGTCCCCGTTCTGTGGTTCCTCAAGGGTCACTATGCACGAGCCATCACTCGTTTCTACCTTGATACGAAGCCCTCGTCTATCCCGACCATCCCATCAACACTCGACACCCGACACGAGCCGGATCAAACCCAGTCCTCGCCACGAGGGGGTAAAGTATTCCAGCAAGTTCGAGATTTCCGAGACCGGCACGCCCACAAAGCATTCATAGCTACTCACTCGCATTTCAATTTGTGGATGGGTGGATCATGAAACGAAAGTTGCCCGCCTACGGTATCACCGTACCATTCAATCACCGGATCTCACACAATCCCTGATAACCTCCAGTCTTTTTGAACCCACCATCGCACCTTTCACTCCCCTCGCGATAGCGCTTGGCACAAATCGTGGTATGCTCGAGGATGATTCCCGAAGGTGGATTGGATATTCCCGTACAATATTAACCTCTCGACGCCCTACCGGTATCACACCCGGCTTTGGGAGAAGGAGAAAACTCGGATGAAAAGGCAAAACTCCAGAGGGATGATGAGCCGATCTACAAGAAACTATGGGGCATTGATAGCTAGCATTGCAGGACACCCGCAATGGAAGAAGTAAGAGTGAAGGTTTTAGTCTGGCCACCGCAGCGTTTAATCCATGTGCGAGGTGCTGCACCTTGAGTCGTGTTCGGACAGAACCGCCAGAGACAATATTGGTATAAAAAAACACAATCCGATTGTTCTCGTGGGTGTACGCCCGGGGGCCAGAGCAATTCTCGGTGGCCTCGAGTCAAACATAACTCAAGACGAGGAGCGCACTGGTTAGTTTATATCTCTCCGTGGAGACCCTCGTGGCGAATTTTCCTCAATGTGCATCTCCCCTGGCTTTCCTTAATCCATTACAACCTCTACTCTCAACATCGCCACATTCGATAACGTGTTGGGTCAGATGTCAGTAAAATATTCTAAAATCTAACCCCCTCGGTGAAAGGGACAGAGGGCCAAAACTAGCTCCACCTCGCAAGGCTCCTCCAGGACGCTATATCATAAACCACGCCTTAACCCTATTGTGCCATCTAGAAACGCCAGAATACCCCTCCGTCCCGATGTCCTATACCAACCCTCAGGTAACTCCCCTTCGCCCAACATCCAAAAAGGAGCATTCGAGAGCAAAAACCAGTCCGGAACTAGTATTATCACAAGGGGAACAGGTAACCCAAGCAAAACTACTGAATAGGAGAGCTAGCCCCACAGACCGTTGATCCCAAGCTTTCATGTTTCCATAGAAAGCGATAATACAGCCCAATTCACTCAATGCTCCCCAGTTAACTTACCCCTGAATAGTATAGTCACCTAAGAGTATTCCCAAATTTCATAATTAGTATCATACCCAGGCAAAACACTGGTCAGACGATAGAATCCCGAGTGAGATGGGATGATAGACTCTTATCCATTGGCATGCCCCCCAAAACCTAACCCTCAGGAGTAAGATCTAGATTCCACGTCAAATCAGAGATCAAGGGAAAAAGTGACCTCAGAACAGGGGCAGTGAGGTAGATCTCCTACATGTTTTCACACCCCCGGGAAAACGGCGAAACAATGAAAGCATTTGATGAATAGCGGATGCTGTTCCCGAGTGGATGTCGAGGGATGAACTATTGTGATGAGAGATATCATTTCGTCGATCCCTAAGTCAATGCGGGTCTAGAAACTTGATACAAAGGCGAAGTGGCACAAATGGGAAGTGAGGAGAAGCTAGTGACGATGACCAGGTTACTCCGAAATGCTACCGTAAGCATCTTACTTTAGGCGCATAAATCTCGGTAGTTTCCCGAAGAAACCCCAATCATTGGACCTCCTATCTATTGGAATCCTTCTCCATCCCCTAATTCCACCTAATTTCTCTCTATACCAGGCCTGTTCAGATCGCTGTTACCTCGAAAGGATTACCTTCAAAAGTCTTTAGCTTTTCACGGGGCCCAGGAGCCAGTTCCTTGATTGGAAAAAAATAAAAAGCGAAGAACGAACCAGTGCTGGTGTGACAAGTGCAAATACCACGATGGGCTGCAGCTAGTTGCTGTTGAACTACCTAGTCCACGGTAGCTCACAAGCCATAGATAATAATATTCCTAATCCAGAGGTTATCAATCAGATCATAGTCTCGTACTGGTCCACAACGTCATCGGGCTTACTTGATTTGTGAGCCCAACTACCGTATTCAC
This sequence comes from Tuber aestivum, assembly GCA_900010015.1. Lineage (NCBI taxonomy): Eukaryota > Fungi > Ascomycota > Pezizomycetes > Pezizales > Tuberaceae > Tuber > Tuber aestivum. Next base: position 108,293 of record LN891050.1, read on the forward strand.
ACTCACGGGCTCGCACACGCATTCGAGTAAGCACTTAGACAACTCATGAGGCAAGGCCAACATCGCAGTCATGCGCAGTCGTTTTCGGGCATCCGCATGCACCGAATGCCGACGAACAGTTGATCGTCGTTTCACATGCTTTCGGATTCCCAAATTGCAGTCCTCGGTCACACCCTACTCCAACCGAACAGCCTGCATAAGCCTGGAGACGGCCATGCTCACAAGCTTGCAGATACCAAGGCAAACATTGGTGGCCTCCTCCCACATGACCCGAGGAGCGAAGCCTTGCTGAAATAAGAGTTGAAATCCAGTGCTCTAGTCCTCTCCTCGATAAATAATGAGACCATGACCAAGCACAGCCCTATATCTGAGACTGTCGAGTGAGTTGTTGTGTCTCACGATTCATGCTACATGCGGAGGTAGCGGTTGCTACTGGTCCCGAGCTGATGGTCCGGCGCTAGTCGGTGAGAAAGTTGCTGCGAGGTTTCCTTAACAACCAGGTTTTTCTGATGCCTGTATAAACTTGGCTGCCAGCGACTGCGATCCGATGGTGATCGAATACTCCGATCAAATAGGCACTTGGTCTCCTCTGCAGGGTTCGAAGCATGCTAGTATGTGGCCCCTCCATGCTGCTTAGTGGCTTGTTCTTAGCCGGTCTAGGGCCATTGCTCTACTGTAGCAGGAGTTGGGCGGTGTCGACTCCACTCCACTCGCGCACAGGAGCTATATTCCTCAATCCGAGCTGATTGGCCTCCAACCGGAAGTCCAAATTGGGGTCGAGTGAGTTTACATGCGCCTTGGCGCAGCTGTGTTAAACATTCGCTGCATCGAAGTGCCCATGGCCCTCGCCGGAGTCTGGGGATCGCTCTCGTTGGGCAGGTGTTTCCTCCAAAGGGCTTATAAAAATTGCCGGACGATTGCATTCTGGACGTTTGGAGCACGCCACCATCCTACTTTGATACATAGTTTGGGTTCCCGAGCACCCGTAACTGCAAGGGTATTGTGTAACTCCCTAGACCCCTTTCACCATCGGTAGTGCAGTATGGCCAGTAGAATATCTTCGGGGGTAAACTTACAACACCTGCGGTGGCAGCCCTAAATTTACCACTCGAGTGCTAGGATAGTAGCCAGTATGATATCCGAGTAGTCTAATCAAGGGGGTGACGGCTTGGCTCCAGGAGAAAAACCATGGATTCCATAGCAAAGCTCGTTGGACAGTTCCCACAAGACACACGGTAAATCCCCGGTCTAATAAGATTTACGGAAACTCCACACCCCAAAACCGAGGCTCATCCGATGTCACCAACGCCTTAGCGCCCGATATCGCCGCAGTCGCACCCCGCTGTCCCTGACGGCCAAAATGCAGAGGATCCGTCCGATGCAGTGGGTAGGCAATAAGGGATAGTGGGCCAGATTTTGGTGTAAGGAAACTTGGGAATAACAGAGGTTCATACGGGCCAGCGATGCATCCTGCCGTCCACCGCCTAACTTAAATAATTTCGATCCAGGAACAGAAATGAGAGTTATCCGAAAACGGGCGCGCCCACACTGGACGATTCGACAAGGACAGAATTTTCGCGCACCCGACAGAATCGCAGCCCACGACAAGCTTCTCGAGCGAGCTCAAGGAGTCGCGTCAGAGTTTGTTTGCAGTTTCATTAGACATGACTTTCCCTACTCTCACCCCCAAACTTCACGAAGGTGTTCGGAGGCACTGCAGCAAATTGCGCCAGGCACGGGGGATACCAGAGAAGGCGCATAAAATATCCTTCATAAGTCTCCCCCCCTGTTCTCCCGTTTTCCGAGACTTCGGACGATCACGTATGGTACGGTCTCCGCCCATTGAATCCCACGGCCACCCACGGAAAGCGGGCTCCCTTCCTTTCCCGTCGTGCTAGCCATCAGTTGCAGAGTGTCACAATCAGAAAAATGGGAGGATTGGAGGAGAATTTACCGCCAACATTGTATTCAATCCAGCCTCCCACTACTCGTAATCGAACGACGTTTGTGAACACGACTGCTATTTCTTGGGTAATATCTCGGCCAGAGCCTCAGGAATTTTTGTGGAATGCAATAGCAGTTGTGTTTACAAACGTCAGAAAATTACAAGTACGGTACTCGCGTACAGTATGCCGAGTCCAATATCGGACGTACTTGCAGGCCGAGCGCGGATGATGCCTAGGCTCGATTTCAGGATTCGGTCAGTCGGGGTAATTTGTAGGTTAGCCAGGGGGGCGGCTGGCGGTGACCACTTGTGCGTTCTGGACCACGCCAAAAACGCCAGCCCCCCGTTACTTTGCAACAGACGGCCATTCAATCATCACAAAATCCTGCAAGAAGATTCACTCCCTGCGATCGACACGCCAGAACCTCGGGCGTTTTCCTTGCAGATTTTGGTTGTACCGTACACATGTTGGGAATGGGCAATTCTCACATCAAATACTCGTACTCGAGTACATCCTCCCCGGGCACCCCTACGGATCTTTGGTACAGTTTCATGACCGTATCTGGACCAAGATTTACAGCTACTCCTCGCAAAACCACCCACTCGAGTACACTGGAGAAGTGCCAGCTCATTTAATGAAATGCACCGCGGATGAGCTATGCCCAAGAACTACTCGAGCACCAAAACGTACAGTACTGTATGGCCAATTGGACGAATAGTGCGATTAGGGATATTAGTGCATCAATGCTACCAGCATCGCCACCGATCCTATTGTTGCAAACCGTTCCTACCACTTGACCAGAACTCACACCAATCCAGGGTGAGACCCGATACCGTACTATTCCACCCTATCCTATGCGCAGATGCCCGTCAGGACCCAAGGGTCCAAACCACGTTCACTCCATCCCCTCCGATCATTGGACTACCATTCAACGCTATCCGCAACACGCTTAGGCGAAAGGCTCTCGATCGATCCAAACAAGCAAAGCCAATCTTCCACAACCCTTAGCTAGAAGCGGCAACGGATTGTATAAGAGAAACACCAATCACGGAAGCACCTGCTTCCCCAAAGTTGGCAATTAATAAGCTGCAACATGAATCATTTCCGATACCGGGTCGGGTAGGCGCTGGTACGTTCACAGCCCCATTGACCCGTCGGAATCAATCGGGATACCGTGGGAGCTCTCAAGCATCACCTGCGGCCAGAGGAGCGCGAACCCCACCCCGCATTATTTAGAATTGGCGTTGGGGACAAGACGGGAAACGGGGTTTATGTAACTACCGATAGGAGAATACCATGTACTCGAGCTCGAGTACGGTATTGCAGGTTCTCCTATTACTGGCACTCGTACCCTGTACTTGAAGTACCGTACCGGTATCCAACTTCCGAATCGATACTGACCGTGCATAGGGATTAGTTACAAGTACGGTTTCGGGCCAAACCTCCTGGTACTGCGCTGGAACTGGTACCGGTACTCGTCCAAGTACTCGAGTAGTAGGTCCCTCACCACAAGGGAGTGATTGGCCAGGGCAAGATGGTGCAGCACGTTACACACACTGATGGTGCAGCACGTTATTGCACCAAATGCCAAAGGTCAGCAAAGTGAGACCAGAGCTCGCCGATTCTCTCCTCAGAGCGCCATTGCGCAGTGCAGTACTTGTACGAGTACTAGCACGGTATCGTTCACCGGGGGGGGTCTTACCGAAAGTTCCGGCCTGAAGATTAAGATACATATTATATGCTGTGGAACCTCGAGTTAGGTGGCTTGCCAAGTGCTACCGTAATTAAACACCATCTCATGAGGGAAAAAAAGAGAAGAGGAAAAAAAGAGGAGGGAATCCCAACATTTTGTCCAGGGGTTTTCTTTTTTCGGTTTTCTTCGCAACCTTTAGGAAACCTGTCGCACTAGCACAGTACTGTAGGAGGGTATGATAAATCCAGAAACTCGTAAATCTAACAGATACGACTTGCCCCCCCCGGCAGATGGACCAACACCAGCCCGTCCTCGACACCCTACGGAGGTGTCGGCGGCACACTCATGGCGGCCACTCTGAGCCAACGGCGGGATGCGCCCCATCGCGCACATTTACTGTACCACTGGACATCCATACCACGGAGAAACACCGGTGGATTCCCCCTTCTGGTTCCGCTGAAGAATTCCACACAGGTACGAGAAAGAGAACCGGGGAGTGCGAGAACACTATTAGTAACCCAAACCCAGCAAGCAATCAGGACGGCGAAAATAGAGTTGCCAGGCCAACACGGGGAAGACGGTTCGAGACTTATCATAGTCGGGGTGGGGCCTGCCACAGTGGGGGGGGGGGGGGGGGTATGATACAGTATTGCACTCCCAGTCGGTTATCTTCTAATTTATCTCTCAACAACGCTACATACATACACATGCATACACTATCTCTGCACGAAAGTGCAGTACTGTACGAGCAATAGAGCTCTTATTATCAGTTTAGTCGGTACAAGAAAAGTTTTTCTAAAAGTGCTGTACCGGTACCCGAGCACTTGCCATGCAGTCCAGTGCTTGTACTAGTACTATCATAGTGCTGCACAGTAGTACTGTACAACCACCCATTCCTCCCAGTCGAATCCCTACCGCCCCTCTGACATGCACAATCTCGCTAGCAAGCACATCTCGCTAACGGTAAGCACATCGCCCCCAAAGGTTAACCGCCACGGGAATCGAAAGGGTAAAAGAAAAAGAAAAAAAAAGAAAAAAGCCCTTCAATCCAGGGTCCTAATTTCCCCACCCTCTCTGCACCCCAAAAAACTGCTGTACGAGTACCGTACTCCAGTACACGTACGAGTAGGTCAATCTCCACAGTCGGAGACATCACCGATTTCTTGACCTTTTGTTCACAGCAAATATGGACTGCTCTAAGCCTAGGTAGGCTTCGCTACAAGCACGAATAATAATAATAATAGCACGTACAGATATGATACTTGTATGAGTACAAGTACTAGTACAGTCCCACCCCGCTACCGCATCTTGGACGACTGAAATCCGAAAGAATTCCATCCGGGACAACGGGTAAAGTTTTGGTGTAAAATTATTATTTTTCAACTCACAGGATTTCATACAGGACAGCGAGGTTTGACTCTACCTTACCGGTACTCATACAGTGCCCGTACCGAGCCAACCCGGACCCCGAACACCGGTACAGGACCCTTCCGCAACACGGACTCCGGCTCTGACAGCGCCTCCACCGGGGTTGCGGATGTTTGGCGCTGATCTGGGACACGAGTACCGTACTGTGCTTGTACGAGTACTGATGCAAATTTGTGCCTGGGGCGCCAATGACTTTGGGCTTTTCATGGCCGGGACCCCCAGTGGGGGGGGCAGCTGGCGTGTGGAGAATTGAAGTTTCGTACGCTAACTGGACTGAGATTAACGATGCCGCGCACCGGTTTAGCGCGCAGCATACCGGCTGCGCTCCTGTGCCTGTAGCGACGGGTTGGGATACTGTACTGTACAAGTACGTCTGGGCGGGTGCGCCTGGGAACCAATGGGCGGGGATATTCTGCTGGCCCCACTGCTTGCCAACTGAAGGTGGTCACAGGGTGTCACTCGGGTAAATTAGATGCCATGCGGCATAGCATGCGATTAGTTTAGGCTAGCTACAGTAGTCTAAAGAAATGCCGGTATCATGAGAAAAAGCAAGCATCCCACCCGAAACACTTCGTTTCGTGAGCGAATGGTTTTAATCGTGCGATACGACACAGGAGTAATTGTGACAGCTAGCAGCCTAACATCCCCGAGGAGTTGTGATCATCACATCAAGACCAACACCATCTCATCCCCATTCCAACCCATAATCAGTGCAACACAACATGCAATGCAACTCACCCATTATCGCCAGGCAAAAACGAGGAAAAAGTTTCGGAAAGAAAAAATCATAACTTCATGCCAACACCCACAAGCGTCATCTAGTAATTAATCATCCTCTTCTTTGTCTTCCAGCGGTTTCTGCGCAACAATAACGTAGCTACCAACAATTAGCCTTGCCGTGAAATATCCAGAGAGAAAAAGGGGTGGATACTGAAAGTTATAAATATGTATCCTCTTGTTCCTCAACTCCTTCCTCGCGTCCTGGCAAAGCTTGAGCGCCTCATCAGCCGACATCCCAATAACCCTAGTCAGCAGCGCCAGCCCAAAAGCCTCAAAACTCGTCTCGCAATTCAGCAGCGTAAACCTCCCCAATTCCTTCATCTTCGGATCCGACGGCCAAGGCGCCCACGGCAACTTCAAAATCTTCTGAGAGACATGCGCGAACCCGGTTTCCTCCACCGTCCCCTTCAAGGTGTGCCCCACATTCATTACCCGTCCGATCTTATTGGCCGCCGAGTTCATCAGGTGCAAATAGGTCCTGATCGAGCATTCCTTTGGGTAGCTGTTGTCGTCGCTTGTCACATCGGTTGCGTATTCGCTAAGTTGCATCCAGCCACCAGGTTTAAGGGCCTTGTAGATTTGCTTGATATATTCCGGCCAGTCCGCTAAGGCACCCGAGAGGTGGCGGGAGTGGATGAAGTCGAAGGAGTCCTAGAATTCAGGGTTAGGAACGGTGTTGGCTTTGTTAAGTGGGTGTTTTTTTTTTTTTTTTTTGGGGGGGGGGGAAACCGGAGCAAATGTCCAGGGACTTGCGGCATCGTCAACTTCGAAGCGGCAGTTCGGTGGGACCCTAGAATGGTCACCCTATTCAGTAACCCTTTCTTTCGCCCACACTGTTAGAGCTCTTTCTTTCAGCGGGAGACGAACCATTGCGGTTGAATAGGACTAAGGTCCGTGCCAATGACTTCTGCGGAAGGATATTCACTAAGAATGCCAAAGTCAGCAACCCTCATGATCACCCACCCCTCAGGGGGGCACAAGAGGAGCGAACCCACTTTGCAATGTCGATAGCCCAAATCCCCGTCCCAGTACCAACATCCAATATTTTCTGCGGATTATCGCCAATAGGGGCTATATGCAATTTCCCATCCAGCAGCATGAGATATATGTGATGCATCATGTCCAGGCGGTCTTGCTCCGTCTGTAAGACCGGAAGCTTGGGTTAGCAGGACCAGACTTTGATCCATGATAGTGGTGGAAGGGAGGCCAACCTCGTCGTTTGGCATGGGATAGGAGCCCTGTCGATACCGATGATAACGTCTCCCTGCAAGCAAACAAACGCCATCCCCATGAGACAAACGTGTAACAAACAAAGGATGCAACAGATAAACAAACCATTCTCGTACTCGTAGTCTAGGATGCTAGAATTCAGGGATGTAGTCTCGCTCCTGGGGATGATATCATCAGCCTCAGCCCCTCTTTGTAGGGTGGGGAAGGGAAATGCTCACACGTCGTTACTAAAGTAATCCTCGTCGGAGTCCTATTCTGGGTCAGCAGGAAGAGGAGAAAGGGGGTAGGGAGGAAACGGTCAATAACACACATCTTGAGAACTGCCGGCTTCGAGGGGGCTAAGTTCGGGGTACTCTGGCGCAGGGCCTGGATTTTCTTCGCTTTGGGACATGATTGCACGAGGTTGTGTTTGCGCGTGGGGGAGGAGGAGGATGGAGGGATGATCGGTTATGTGGTACGGTAACCCCTGAGCCGCACAAGTCGAGGTATGAAGGGACGGATGGACGGATGGGCGTGTGTGCCCAGCGATGGGGTCTTTATACCTGTGAAGGGAAAAGTTTGTGCAATGAGAAGGAGGGAAAGGGGAGTGGTGCAACGAAGGCCAGACCGTTACCCACCCCCGGGATCCCCACCACGGGAGCAAAAGCGAAGGAGCATCATGCTAGCGCAGTACCGGTACCGGTAGTGGAAAAAGGGCAATCCCCTTCTCCATAAACGACTCCGAAGAGAGGAGAAAAAGGAATTAGCGGAACGAAACGTAATCCCGGGGACAGTACGGTACAGATCTCTCCCCTTATCAATAAACCGCGGACCTCCAAACCCACCGTCACCACCACCCAGCACAACCCCCCCAAGTACCGCACCGTATGATCCTCTGTCCACCGACTCCGCACCACCACCACCGGCGGCGCGAGCGTGCGACTCGCGAGGGTGATATTTCTATAAAGACCCCCCCCTCCGCCCCGGGCTGTAAATTTAAGCGGCTACCCCTCCGGGATTTACTGGGTGGAGTGCGAGGGTGTGTCTTAGGGGCACATGGCTCCTTATCCAACTAGCTAACTGTAGCGTAAAAGCTTCTGAAATGCGCCATCAGATTACCGGCACTGTGTCGGCGGGTATCAGTGTGCCGGTTCACGTTAGGTTTAGCCTGACTGGTCAGCAGGATGGCGAAAGACGAGTCGATGAGATCCGGCGCATCCAGTGGCCTGATCTTATCCCATGAGGGAAAAAGGCTAATCTTCCTCAGGAGCTTTTGACTTTGGATGCGGGAATTACAGGGCTGATGGAGGTGGCGAGTCTCTACGGCTCTCGAATCCAAGCCATCTACTCCGTAGCCAAAGGCAACCTTACCGGTATGATACGAGTACGAGTACATTCGACTCCAAGCAATCCACCCCTCCTCCTCCTCCTCCTCTTCCTTCTTCTTCTCCTTCTCCCACCTTGGTCTGCCCTAAACTGGGAGGCCATACCAAGAACAAAGAAAGGGTCGAAGCGAGCATCAACAGGAACCATGTCCATCACCGTGGTTCCGACCGCCGCAAATAACACTTCGCTTCAAAAGAGAAGATATCGTATGATACTATAGGGACTACACGTGCAGAATATAGTGGTTGAATCTCACGCCAAGGCATACAGAATTCCCATCTTTGGATACAGGGGAATCAGGGTGAAGAAAACTGGCTTCCATCCCGAGACAAATAAAAAGGAGAGGAGAGGAAAACCGGAACGGAACTTACTTACTGGGAGAGGCGACTCAAACGTCCTGGCGTGAGCTTCAACGACCCCACTCCTTTCTCGCGCCATGATGAAAGCTCGTCGGAATTTCTGGGGGAGGTGTGGAGCGTATCATAGGGCCTCACTCGGATTTAGCCTTACGACGGTCGTGGCTGGCCGAGAGCGCAAAATGTCTAGGGCTGAGTTTAGCGAGCCCCACTCCCACTATCGGCGATCACCGACCGGAATGGTTTCGCCTCACGGCGAATTCATCAGTACTGTACGGTACTCCGGACAGGGAAAAGAGGATATTATAGTCTATTAATCTCGCACGCAACACCCTCCCGGGGACCGAGCAGGCCTCGCCTACTCGTAGGGTACTCGAGTACCCATCCGATGCCTCCTTCCAGTCGGGCAACCACCCGGAAAACCCGCGGCCGGCTTACCAAGCAAGTGCTGTGCGATATAAATTATTGCCCGTATGGTATGATACAAGGTAGGCAGGTAGGCAGATAGGCAGGTACAAGTACTTGTAAGGTATGTACGGTACGCCCTGCAAAAGAAGGTGCGATATAGACACGAGTTATCCGCGATGCGAGATACAATCATGCGCGGAGAGGTGACAACGGGCATTCTGGGGGGAAACTATTGTGGCCATCGAAGGATGTACTAACTGGGGAATGCTCGCCATCATTAACTTCGAGATCGATCCCACCTTCTGCTCAATCCTGTCCAGGGTCCTTAAAGTGCAGCACGAAAAAGCATTGTACTCGTGGTTGAGAGTAATGCTTTGCTTGTGTTGTACTACCGGCAGTGTCGCAACCGCGCAAAACAAGGCCTGCACGGGGAAACCCCGCGGGGTGGGGGGAAGAGAAAGAGAAAGAAGAAAAAGGAGAGCAGACACTAAAGCAGCAATTGCTCGTACGAGTACAAGTAGAGTACGGTGCCGTACAATTCCTTTACTGTGTACCTGGTACTCGGTACAGTAGTATGTTACAAGTGCTATTAGCGGTGCTCCAGCACAAGTGCGGTACTGTACCGTATTAACTTGAATAAGAGCAATACGCGCTAGTATGTTAAATTAAAGTGCAACGTGCCATAAGAGTGGCGCAACACAAGACAATGACTAGTGTAATATAAAATTTAATGTGGGGCATAACAACAACAAAATATATGAATATTGAAAAAAAATGAAAAAAATAAAAAAAAAGGACAGAGAGAGAGCTTAATGCAAAGTGAAATATAAAATGAAAAAAAAAAAAAAAATGAAAAAAAATTTAGTCAGAGATATTTAGTTCCCCTAGTTCTTGTAACTCCTCCCGTAGAGGTCTAACACCATAAGAAAGAAACTCATTATTGTCCTTGTCAGAAGGTAAGGACTCTTCACCTTCCGAGAAATCATCTAAGTCCATGGTAGGCTCCTCCAATCCCCCAATTTCCCATTTCCCGAGATCATGAGCTAACCTCTCACAATCAATCCCTTTTAGTGAAATTTCACTATTGCATGTTCCGTTGATCGGCAAGGAAAGTCCAACGGTGGTGAAGGCTCGGACAATTACATCACGCCGGGATGTACAGAAACGTTCTCATGCTTCACCAACAGCCCAAGTGGTCATTATCCGCCGCTGTCCAATCTTGCTCTCACCCGGCCTATCTCTTTCATCCATTTCCTCTAACTCAATTTCCTTTTCATCAATGATTTCCTGTATAAGTATTAATTTGTATATAATATTATAGAAAATAGAAGCAAAAAAAACCTTATACAAACCTTTAAAATATCTTTAAAAGGACGGTTTATAGAAATGTCCAGCGGTTGGACAATACCAGTACAGCCGGCAGGAATAATCGAGAGTGTGATATCGTGTGCTTTAAGTGTATCCAAAACATTGTCGGTTTTGTGCCTACCAAAAAGGTCTAAAGCTAGCAAAGCTGGTTTGCCATGAAGAGCTGGTACAAGCTGCTCTTCAATCCACTGTTCTATATTTTCTGAATTGGCATATCCAGTAGGATTAAATTTCACAATTACACGGGGATCATAGAGACTCTTTTCTCTTAAAATACTTGCCCCTACCCCTTTGCCTCTAAAAAAAATAAGAGGCAGGACACGCATCTTACCATCTGCGAAGATAGTAAGCTGCAGTGTTGCCTGCCTCTTATCCCATCCACTAGTACCTCCCTTAACCCATACAGTCTTTGATCCTTTCGGTTCGTAGGTTTGGCCAGAAAGAAACTCGAATGGCAGAGGTGTTTGATCCATATTGCATATCGTAGCAAGATGGTATCGTCCTACCTCTGCCATAGTATCCTCCGCTTTTCCTCCACTTCCAGAGTGTAATTGGGAGTTATGCCGATTAAAGCGTGCCCAAGCTAAGATCGCAGAGTAGGAGTCGGCTGGTACTTTGCTCGCTTTATTTGTACCCACACGAAGGGAAATATTGTACCAATTCAGGAACCCTGTATTTAAATTTATTATCTATGTACACAATTTATAATTATGTACATAAAAAAAATAATACATACCACTGAACCACCCATTTGAAAATCGAAAAACACTATTCGGATAGTGTGTTGACATTAATGCCTTTGACCGAACACGAAACCATCCTCTTCTTACAAATTTTCCTGCATTTCTCCGTTCTATAAATCCATCATAGAGGAGTTTCTCTATTATTGGCCACTTCCTCTTGCCTACCCTATTGCGCCGCTGTGTTCCAAGCGAGTCTAATAACACCTTTTCCTGCTTTTTCCAAGGTGTAATATTGGAAGGTGAAATCATAAATCGCCGTGCTGTCTCAGCTGCTGTTACGGGATGGGTAGAAGTTGGCCCTATCGGTACTGTAGCATGATGGAGGTAAGATATCACACGTAGTTTGTATCGTGTAGTGTAATTTCTTTTAATCGATGAGACTGGTAAAGGAAATGCTAATGGCGTTTGGACAATATCGCTTCGTTTAGGACCTGGATGTTTTTTGGCTAGCTAGCTATCATGACTTTGAGAGTCCACAGACCTATAATGACTCGAAGTGGAAGCGGACATTGTTCGTGATGATTGAGGTTCATGGTCCGGCAGTCTATTCTATATTCATTGCTATCCTATTACCCCACATTTATACAACACATCACTGAAACTATCATTGACATTGACTTCATGTAATCCCAGCCACAAATGTCCCTCCTTAAACTGTAACTAAAATTGTGCAGCACCTACCACACTCTAATTTAACATACTAGCGTGTGTTGCTCTTATTCGAGTTAATACGGTACTGCGCATCTATTGGTACAGTATGAATTAGCCACCGTGGCTCCCGTCCGCGCACTGCAAACATGTACAAGTACCAGTACTCTACAGTAGTCCCGAGTTCAACCACACGGTGCTCCACTCGTACTGTACAAGTACTCGTACATCACTTCCCTGCCATGCGACGAAAAAACACTTGCAGACCCCGTCCGGTCAATACATCCATTCTTCCACCGAGGCCATCACCGCCATCACCTTCGGCCTACAGCGGTTCACAGTAGCTGCCGATGAAGGCGCCCGGCATCCTCACAATCGTGGCCGGCTACACATACTATATCACACATCCGCTTCCGGCGATAGAAAAAAAAAAAAAAAAAGGAAAACAAAAGAAAAAGAAAAGGAAGTGAAGGAAGAAAAAAAAAAAAAAAATACCACATGCCGAATCTTCCTCCCTCTCTCCCTCGTCGCAAAATGCAAAAGGCAAAATCACGACAATCCCCGCGCAAACTTCCGCTTCCTCCACACACCAGCACCAAGACTCTTTCTACTCGCGATCGAGTGGACGTTTGTGACCACGTCTGATATTGCACACAGCCAAAATTCAGCATTGCAGCAGCTTACGGCAGATCTCGGTGTCATGCAATAGCGGTCGCGTTCGAAAATGTCTCTGGTCGGATTACGAGCGCAGCACTGTACCGGTGGTATAAAATGCCCTATATGCACCCCTCGTGCGCTTAGAGCGCCTACGAACCTTACTTCCCACGGCCAATCCAGGATTCGACAATCGACCAAGGAGGCACACTGCGGTATCCACACGCAACACATCAATCCACTGCACGCGCAGTACGGTACAAGAAGCCGAGTGATATTACTCGTGGATGGGTGCGTGGGTTTCTGGCATCGACACTGTACTACAACATACCATCAGTCCCGGCCGCTCGACCGCGCGGTGCAGAGTTGGGTATCGGTATGTGATGTGTGGTTGATGGTGATGGGGCATGTGGCATGGGGAAAAGCGCGGGCTTTCCCGTTCGCCACGCGCACGCTTTTTAATGGGCGGCGAGGGACAGAGTGGGGGGGGGGGGAGGGTGAAAAAGCGGTGCGGTCCGAGATCGATCTGGTGGGTTGTAGGGTAGGAAGGTACTGTAGTCCGGGAGGGAGGGAGGGAGGGAGGGACGGACGGACGGACGGAGAGCTTTTCGGCCAGTAAGGTCATGACGGGTACCGCACCCGCCGGCCGGGCACGATACCGTGCCAGAGTAAGATTTGGGCACCGGCAAGAAGAGTTGGGAAGAAGAGTGATAGCCGGTGAACGGAAATGCTCGGTATATAGAAGATGTGCTTGACAGGCCAAGTCAAGTCAGCTTAGAACCTAACTCGGACTACATCAATTTCCCCATCACACAAGTCACCCTAATCAATCACCCCCACCCAAACCCCTCATCCAGCCCATATCGGTTGATCCTCTTCCCCGCTCACTCATCGAGATCAAACTTCACTTTGCACCGTAATATCATAACCTACACAATCGTTGATGTTCTCATAACCTGTAAGAGGAGAGAAAAGACACATTCGTGCTAGGAGTTTGCACGGAGTACCGTGCAGGCCCCGAGTGTGGATAGTCTATCATACCGCGAAAGAGTATCTATCATACTACTCGTACTCGTAGTAGTTTCCCCACGCCACGCCTGCCACACCACGCCAAAGACCATCAATCAATCAATCCCCGTCGGGACTAGTCTAAAAGCCTTCCACCCCACCACTGCATCACTGCATCACTCCACCCTCCACCCTCCACCCTTCCGTCCCTCCGTCCCTCCTTCCCTCCTTCCCTCCTTCCTTCCTTCCTTCCTTCCTTCATCCCCTAGCCCCGCCCCGCCCCGCCAAAACACCATACGATGGCTATTAACAAACATCATTCGACAACACCGACCGAAATCCGGTCCGTGCGTCTTGAATTACCGGACGGATGTCACGGAGGCTGCGGCGCTACCACTGTCTATAATAGTCTATCGTACCGATGAAACGACCCATCGATTGGGTACGGTGCGAATACGTTTTTTTTTTCTTTTTTTCCTCCGCCCGAGCGCATGCTGTATTGGTACAGTGCGATACGATGCGATACAGGTATCATATGGCGTGGTGAGTTATTCGGAGAATTGGCGGAAAAAAAAAAATCAAAAAAAATCGATAGAATAAAATATGACAAAAAAAATCAAAAAAAATCAAAAAAAAAGGCGCTTTTCTCAATTTTTTTTCTTTCTTTCTCATCCGAGTATCGCACTTTTTCGGTCACTGCTCAAATTGTGAGTTTTGATGTTTTAATATTGTGTGATGCTCCATAGGGATTGAATTCGCGGGAACAACGGCGTCGTCAGTTTTCTTTCTTACAGGTATTAATATGGTTGAAGATGGAGGAAACTTCACAAGATATGGGTGCACACCACACTCGTAATTGAATGACGTTTGTGAACACGGCTGCTATTGCATACCGCCGAAATTTAGCTCTTTTGCTTGGATCTGACAGTCATGCAATAGCAGTCGTATTCGCGGGCGTCGTTCAATTAGGAGGAAAGTACTCATGCTTTGCCGCACATACCGGTATCGTAAGGTCGCACGGTAATGCTGTACGTACCCATGCAACATAATTAGATCACTAGTGTATTATAATATTATGCACTACAACGACGATAATAATAATAATAATAATGATAATATGCACTGTACCGTACAACGCTTTGATGCCCACAACGATGTTGTAAAATCTTTCCATCATACTGCTTGCTTACTTATGATACTATACATGAACAGTGCCGTGCTGTACTGGTACGGTACATACAGTACTAGCACCGTCCGTGGTCAACATGGCCGGACCGAGCGACCGTCATCAGTATTCCGGCGGACCGTGGCTAAATTTTGTGTCGTGTTATGAGACCTCCGTTCTCCTCCAAAATCAAAATCAAAATCAAAATCTGACCAATCGTTCACTCGCTCCCAACCAACCGAGCAACCACGCAATCAACCACAACCATTTCAAACTCAAACCATGACGCCTCTAATAGCAACATTGCAACGATAATCCCCCGTCCGGTAAAATTCTCCGAAACTTACTCTCGAATATGTCTGCATGTATGTATGTATGTAGGGCGATTGGTTTTTTCGCCCCGCCAGAGTCGTGCCGTATCGTCTGGATTTCCGCTTCAATGCTACATTTTTTATTTTTATTTTCTAGATGGAGAGCATGCGCGGCCGTTTGAGAAGTGGTCCGAGCTATAAAAGTCGGCCATCATCTCTGCTCGGGGCCTTTGCGCTTGCTCGCGCTATGGTACCGTACGAGTATGATGAATTAGCTAGCTGGATGGCCAAGGTAGCAGAATTCGCCTCCGCCAGATGAGGGAAAGGGTCAGCGCTCAAGCTCCATTTCCATCGTCCAGATTCAAATCCTCTCCAACTTCTTCTGCTTCTCTCTTCCCCCCCCCCCTTCCCTTCCAACCCTCAGATACCAGCACCTGGAGGGAGATCCTATTACCATAGCTAATGCATAATACCGATATACTTGTACCAGGCCGCCTGTCAATCGGCCCCCTCCGACCGCCGTGCCGTATCCGCGCCCATCCAAAGTAGGGCAAGACCGCCCTCGCTTCTGAGCTCACTTCTTCACCTCTGCCCACCCCAAAATCCTTCATGCAGTCGATATGTAAAACCACGTACCACTGCCCGAGCCACAGATAGATAAAGCGCAGATGACTTGACATTCAACTCCGGGACAGTAAACCCTCCGACTAATTTCTCGCTGAAATGGTCAGTGCAACCCCGATAAACCGCCGTAAATGGCAAAAGTCCCCTGCGGCCAGGTTTCACCGTGCTATGATATCTAAAGAGTTCCGGCATCGGTATCGTACACCGGCGGGTTCCAAAGGGATCCGGAAATCTTGGCATTGCCTGGGTCTAAACCGTGCCGAATATTTTTCTTCATGCCCTGGGAAATGTGCGATGGATGCAGCGGCAGGAACTCAACGACGTCCTTGCAAATGAGAATGCCTGGCGCATACGGTACAGTAGTCCAACGACAAACCGCCCGGGGGAGCTGAGCGCAAGTTTGTTTCCCGATCCAGCCAGCTTTCCATATACAGGCATTGGCATTGCCCTGCAGCCAAATTCATATTCCATCAGCCTCCTTTTCCCATCAGCGAGTGACTAACCATGATAGCAAGCTTCAATTCGAGACGGACATGGGGTAATCAGATCTCGTGGGCCCAGCATATATCAACCCTACCACAAACCACCACCCAAACAATAGCCTGTAGCTTATCCCAATATTTCGTGGGGTCTTGCGAAAATATCGGTAGAGTTGTAAGTCGCCGACCTCTCCTCTCGAGGCTCCCACTCATTATTAGGGATCACGGGTGCTGCCCGCCGCTCCATCTGAGAGCCCTTGTCAGTAAACCCCCCAATCATTTATATCCATATCGACCTACCTCAACCACAAATCGTCCACAAATTTCCAATCATCACCATCCTCACCGAACCTCCACCTTCAATCCCATGGCTTTGGGCCTGCATCCTCTAGCGTATCGAAATAAAAAAAAGAATTCCGAATGCCACCCGTCCGACTGCCCCCCACCTTATCATTAGCACAAAAGACACGTCAACAAGAGGGGGGGGGGGTCATACGAAGCCCCTTCAGTCCTGTTAACATTATAACCAGTCACATAGATATGGGTTCCTGGAGGGGGATCATATATCGGGTGTAGATAGAACTCTAACAGATCGAAGGCCCCTTTGCCATTGCCAAAACTAGCTGGTGATTTGCCCTCCCTGTTGCCTGGGTTTTATCGTGGCCCAATAAGTGCGTTTTCCAGGGGAGCAGCAGGGTCTCCAATTGTTCGATGGAGGCCTGTCCTGGGCATAGGGGACAATACGGAGAGCTGGGGGATAAAAGCGAACCCAGGGAAATGGTTTTGGATATGTCCTATGGCCGACCGTCTGTTGGTCTTAATCGAATCAACCCTAGAGAAGGTCAGATGGCTCGAAAGGCCCACAAGGGGTATCCCTAGTGCAAACATAGGTACGGCAGCTGACCATTCCCGGCTGGCAACCTCTATCAACACATGATGGTATATCTGTTGGAGAGGGCCTCCTGAAGCTCGTGTCGAGCGCACAGCAAAAGACGTGGTAAGCGCAGGGGGAGCAAGCCCAGCGAATAAAAGGTTATTAAGATACGATGTGAGTGGTTGGCTCACATTTTCTCTCCGACTCACTAGTAAAAACCAAGAAAAGCAGAAGTCGTAAAAGTGAGGACATGATGGCGATGGTGCTGGTGGTGGTTATGGCCATGATGGGAACGGGGTGAGAAATAGTTGGGGGAGGGAAGAATGAGGTCAAATGGGGGCAGGTGGTTAAGGACGGGGGGAGGTTTGGTTGGTCTGTGGCCAGGGCGCAAGGACAAGGTATATCGCCCTGTCAACGAGGAGTGGTCAGCTGCTAACTGGTACTCTACGTGTACCGTATGAAGAGCCATGACTTAGGGGTGCCAATGGCAATTACATGCAATAGATGCCACTACTGTACAGTTGCTTATCCACCGCAATGCGTGAAATGGCACACGACATTGTAGGGGTGACAGGCTCCAGCACTTCATTGGTACCTGTAGTTACAATCGCAGGGCAAGGTCTGAATACAATTACGCTTCACTTAATCGACCGGAAGAGAGTGTACCGTATACACCAGTAGCATAAGTTTAGCTGAGCATCTCACCATCAGTACCCACCCGGAAAACAGAAGAGCCCGTCCTCTGCGGTATATATGTCAATGGACGCGCAGCCGTGTTAGTCCTTGGATTCTCCTTGGCTTATTCCGGGTCGTTCAACTGTATGGTGTGATACACTGTCGAGTTTCCTGACTCAAAGTCTGGGATGGAACCTGGTGGGATGCACACTGGGCGCTGATACCCCCCATACAGTACCGGTACTCGTACAATACAGCCTGGCACTAAAAGGCGGAAGGTGGGCGGGCGGACGAGATGACCAAAACGCTGGACACGGTAGAATCTCCGAGGGCCCCCCGATTCGCCACGAAGGCCTTCTGCATGTCATACTGTACTTGAGGCGGTTCGGGGACTCGCACTGCTTTAAGCATCCTTGCGTGCTTACCCCAAGCTCTGTGCCTTACTCACGGTGGAGCACTGTGCGACGGTCCCATATCCTGGTATACGGGTAGACACATTTTGTAAGGAGGAGTACTGTACGATTTGCGGATTGTGTCCAATCGCTAATGGAATCGTGGGGATAGAACCGCCCGGGCTTGGCCCATAGAGGTGGGCGAATGATTATGATAGAGACGACTGCTAGCTCAAGAAAGGAAGGGTGAAAAAATAAAGAGAAAAAACGGAAGTAGGAAAACTTTTTTTCTGGTAGGAAATATTTTGTGAAAACACCCAGGAGGGAAATGTGAAATTAAAAAAATTTAAAAAAAAAATTAAGAAAAAAACGGGGGAGAAGCGCGCAGATCGACTCTCGTTCTTTATCCATTTTCCCGCAGGTGCAAAGACTCAGGTGGCAAGGTCGGCTGGCCTAGAGCATCGTGGGTACTTGTACGTGCCATACAGGAGGCATAAGTCTGGGCAGAGACTATAATTCGACCATTTCCAGAGGACGGCTCGGAAACGCATAGAATATGCTCCACCTTGCGTTAATCCAGTGGCTTTTATCCATCTTCAGGATAGCCCCCTGGTGGGTTCTACATCGCTTGCCAAATCACATTACCTAAAGCCCGTTTTCGGGTGCCCGGGGAGTCCATATTCAAAACGAAGAAACCGCCCAACCAATCGATAGAGGAACCACTGAAAAGGAAATAACAGGAAAAAAAAAACTCCGTCAACCTGTGGACCAACCGGCTGCGTCCCCGAGCGTGGATAATCCAAAAGCTACGCGTAACTCATCATGTCTAGGGTTAAATTAGCCTCTTGGGGGTGATCCGCAAATTTGAGAGGATGGCTCTTACTGTCCAAATTGCCGGTCCCCTTTAGATCGTGTTCGAATCCTTCGGTGACGGCAAGCACAAGTTTGAGGTGCTCCATTGATAGGCCCTCGTTTTTGTTCAATGCAAGCGCCTGAGCTGTTCGAACCGCATTTTTGATCTAACGGGGGAAAAAAAAAAAAAAAGAAGTAATGTCAGCAAAGATCGGGCATGAGTTAGCTGGGAGAGACGAGTGGACGATGTGGGTTCCATGGCCCTGGCCTGGCTTTGTTGCTTGCGTACCTGTCTGCCATTTAGTTGATGCCTAGCCAATCCTTCCAACTCCTCGTCGTTGACAACATCCCTTAGCTCGCAGTTGGAACCGGATTCCTCTCTTGCAACCATTCCTAGGAATGTATTCCAAATGACTCTCCTAGCCTTTTTATCGAGGTCATTATATCGAAGAGCTATGTGGATCCTGCTTTGGAAGGCCTCGTCAAAGGTTTCGACCCGATTGGTGGTTAGGAATAGGATCCCCTGGAAGTACTCAAGCAGCCTCAAGAAGATTGACACAAGAGCATTTCTCTGCAGGTCATGAACCGATCGACGTTCTAGGAAAACGTCTGCTTCGTCTAGTAAAAGAACCGCGCCCCAGACATGCGCAATGTCTAAAATGCGGGACAGCTGCGTTTCCAGCGTGCGGGAGTCCGTCCCGAGTTCCCCGGCTCCCACCATGTACAACGGTTTTTGGAGGAATTCCGAGATTCCTTCTGCCGTCAATGTTTTACCCACCCCTGGGCGTCCACTGCAGATATGTTGTGTTAGAGCTTGCTCCGTACCATCCCAAAAAGCGATATCGGGGGGGGGGGGG
>LN891050.1:129759-293412 GCA_900010015.1 Tuber aestivum
AAAAAACGAAAAAAAAAACAAAAAAAACATACTGTAGAACAGCAACCAGTCCCTTCCCCTTCCCCTTTATCACATCGTCTATCCCAAGCCTTGACCCGCGATTACCTGTATGGCTTTCGACTAGTGCTTTGACGATTTTTTTTTGTGCTTCGGGGAGAACAAGGCTCTCGAAAGCGTCTGGATTGAACCTGATTTCATTGACATGTTCGACCGCAAATTCCGCTGCGCACGCCAATACGACATTAGTTTTCGCTATGTGCAGTGGGCTGATCGATGGCATAACTTACCCCATAGTTTATCCCCAAAGCTGAAACCCAGTACTGTAGGCGAGCATAGGAGAAGCTGTTCCTCTGTCATCTCCTCCGGGACCAGTGCATCCTTTATACCTTCCGCAGTCTTTCCGGCCTCTAGAAGCTTCTTCTTGATTGCGCCCGGGGTTGCGCCCACTAGCTTGATCTTCCCATCAGGGCCAAGTATGTAGCCTCTTTGGGGCTTTGTCCCAATCGCTCGCCTTCCAGCCGCAGACACAACGCTCTGCTTAGGTTTGACCACGCTGTTAGAGCTGTTGATCTCGCCATCTTCTTCATCATCGCCCCCCCCGCAATCATCGTCGTCATCCTCGTTTTCGTTCTCCGAATCATCTTCGGCGTTGGCGGGGGATGTGTGGGGGGAAGACTCTTTTACGGGGCTCATCCGATAGTTGGGATTGATCCTTCTGAAGGTGCTCGGATCAACCATAATGCGTCCGTTCACGTTTACCTTCACAACCCCTCTCTTACGCTTGAAGAAAGCGAGACCCTTATAATACTTGTAATGCATACCTTTTAGGGATCCGAACTTTCTTCCGCGCTCAATAAGCCTTTCTCTGACATCCTCTTCGTCCTCGTGATACGCCAAGGGGAATACTCCAAGGCTATCGATTCTTCTCGCTCCCCTGAATTCGTCAATCTCGAGAACGGCACCCGCCTCCCCATAGGTTTTGCCGTCGTAGTCAACGTAGCGGCAATCCAATTGGAAGAATTTACCACGGTCCAGGGTCTCCTTCTGCTCACCCCAGTCGAGCTTGAGGCATCTCGGCTCGCTAGAGCCAGCGCATATGGTGTAAATCAGGGTGTTTGGAAGGAATAAGGCCCAGAGGAGGTCGAAAGTAATCTCGTGATGCTCCAAAAGAGGGTAGAGCCTCTTGATGGTGGCGGCATAGTCGGTTGTGATATAATCGTTGAACAGAGTGAGATGGGAGATGAGGGTCTTGTTCTGTTGCCCCTCGGGAACAGCCCTCGCCTTTGCAAGCTCGTTCTCGAGCTGTGGCAGATAGTTGAATAGGAGATTCGGCTCGACCTATGGGTTTATTAGCTAGCACACAAAACAACAGCATATCATAATACCAGCCCCTTCCTAGCGCTCCGGGTTTGGGGGGAGGGGGGTGAATGAAGCAGAAGGAGGCAACCAGTAACATACCGTGGGTTTATCCTCCCGAAGCCCAATTCCAGAGACGTCCTTCAGGATCTCCCTCAGGACTGTCCGGATTTCTATACTCTTGATATCAACGTAGGTTTTCTGGTATTTGTTTTGCCAATCTAGCCCCAAATTACCAGACGTTAGTCTCCACCGGATTCTCTTTCTTTTTTTAATTGGGGGGGGGGGGTTTCCAAACCAAATCTTCGGCGTATCACGAACAAGAACTCCTCCCATTTATCCTCTTTGCCTGTGGGAGATGGCGAGGATTCTGCGAAATAAAAATCATGCGTTGTCTTGTTGTATCTGGTTTGACCAGGAATCAGCAATCCGTAACATCTCTAAATTTCGACCCCCACACCAAATTCGGAGAATTACAGTTCATCAAGTCTTTTGAATTCCAATTTGCTGCATCTAATGCGCTCCTTCTTGTCTATTGCCTCGCCATCGCCATTCACCATGGTTCCGTCCAAGAGCATCCCCCCAACGTTTTGTGATAGGTCAAGTCCCGGCATCTCGACAGCGGAGCTTTCATTTGTATCGGCTTTGGCAACCCCGTTGACAGTGACCCTTTTCTTTTTACTCTGCTCCCCGGATTCTAATTTTGACGGGTTCTTTAATAAACTTCCATTAACCAGGGATTTGGGCTTTGGCACGCCCACCTCGCGGAATCCCCTGTTAGAGTCCGCTGGTGGGGAGAGCGGCTCCTCATCATCCGGCTCCTCCAATCGCTCGCTGTCACTACCGGCGTGCTCCGAGGAGGAAGAGGTGGAGCAAGAGCTATCCTCATCGAATTCAGTCAAGTGTTTCAGCTCCCGCGCAAATTCTTCCACCATTGCTTGTGACCGAAGCTGGAATTCTTCCCTTAATTTTGTCTGGAATTGCTCCAAAAGCTCGGCATGTGCAGGGCTCATGACTTCAGCTTGAGCAGGGCCCAGGACGGAGGAAGCAGCGGGGTTTGGGTGTTGTGCTGCTTTGGCCATGGCGGCAGCTAGCGGAGAGTGGTAAACAATATAAGATGTCTAATGGCCTGGGAAGGCGGGGGAGGTTATATGAAGATCCCAAAAGAATGTGTACGGCTGTCTAGATATTATGGAAAAAGGTGGAATTGGGGGGGGGGAGGTAGGTAGAGGTTTGGGGGAGATGGGGAGAGAGTGTACGGTATCTATGGTTACGAGAAATGGGAACAAAGGGATGGATGATAGCGGTAGCCGATTCCGTGGAGATGCTAAGGCCAAGGCGAGAGATAGGATGCTGATGGCGCAAAGCCTAATCTGACAAGGGGGGGGCATGGCCCTTATAAAGCATACCGCTGTGGTATGATGGCGGTAATTATTCTATCACACGCAGGAGGATGATGCTACTCGTGCGAGTAGAGTAGAGTACTCGTACCAAACGGGTCCACCCCGGGTCCTAGCTTTTTTCCGCCTGAACGGTTCGGTGACTGGTCCGCCTAGGCGTGCCTCCGTCAACCTTCAATTACGGTAATTCGTGTGATAGGGCCATTCAGGTTTCGGTCTCAGCGTGCGGTGCCCATCCTGCCGCTTCCCTGGCCACGAACCGGTATTTGAGACCTTGACCAACGGAGGTGTATCAGGACTGGATGTAACGGGGAGGTGCTCGACTACCCTACCGCCCAGCGCCCTCTCCCCCCAGCGGTCGGGAGCGTTGGTGATCGAGCTCAGTTGGGCGGCATCCGTTTGCAAGACCAGAGATGTCCTACCGTTCGGCACTTGATTCCCTCTCCCGTGGAGAGGGAGAAGAAGGAAAGAAAGAAAGAGAAGAAAAAAGTTTTCCTCACGCTATAGTACGTGGCATTTCAAATCGATTTACAGCTAACGATCGCGGTGAAAAAGTCCCTTGCTTGAGTAACCTAACTCATATCTCTCTTCCTTCCTCTTGCTCCTCGGGAGGGAGGAGACCGGTCACATCTGCTCTGTTCGAGTACGGCAAGTTACCGGTAATGTACCATCCGCTGCAAGAATTTTTGATCCTTGGAAATGATAATAGTTGTAGGGGTTTTTTTTCTCGCCCATTTTTTTTTACTTTTTTCTTTCTTTTCTTTCTTTTCATTTCTTTTTTGCCTTTTCTTTTTCTTTTTCCTTTTTTCTTCTTCTTGGTGGGATGCCATAGTTGAGGCAGTGAGGCACTACTCGAGTACCGTACCGTAGACTACGGTACCGGTACTTGAACTCGCACAATGAGGGTTACACCGGATGAAATAACTAACGTCGGTTCTTGGGGGACGGTTACCGGTACCGGTACTCGAGTACTCGAGTACTGTGCTCAGTCACGCCCCTCTCGGGGGATGCGAGAAGTGCGCAAAGTGCTGCGTTCGAGTACCGTACCGTGATTTACAGGCGAAGCGCCACTGACCAGGGATAAAGTATCCTATTGTCATCGCAGCAAAAGGCACGCTACCCGGTCCCTCTCCATGCTCAAGTCCCGCAACCGTAGGTATATTACAGGTAACACCTCTAAACCGCAACCAGCTCCCCTCCCCTTTCCCTTCTTACCCGTCCAAATCTGCCATCCATCCACAGTATGGCCCAGGACGTACAGCACCGGGTGGTACGACGGCGGGCACAGCACGCACACAGTAGGGCAATCGAGGATTCACGGTAGATATCGTCGTTCCCCCTGCGGTAGGGAAGCGCAAGCGGACCAAGGATCAAAACTTCCGAGAATCGAATTGGGATGCCGGCAGTGGTGGCACATCCAGCCTTCCCTACCTCACAGCGCTGGCAAACCAGCCGACCCGGTGGCGACCGACTGGCCCCCTGTACTGTGCTCGAGTACGGTGGTGGACAAGGGCGGCAAGCCAGACCGGAGAGCTGGCGCACCACATACCGGTACTTGAAGACTGACTGGGCTCCCTGGCAAACCACTGTGCCATCAACCACTGGCAACGGCATCCGCCACCTAGTGCGCCGAGGTCAGGCAAGGCAGATTCCGCAACGCTGCGGCTGAGGATAGACAAAGGACTGATGAAACTATCCTATCGAAGATATGATGGCACCATGCCGCACCACCGGCATTATCATCACGGTGCCTGTGCGGTACCGGTAGTCTACCCGCGCTGGAGCATTGCGAGTTATGACGGAACTCCCGTTTGCTGCTTGCCCAGGATTACAGTCAAGTTACCCATACCGTAGACCGACGGGTGAGCACATGACACGGTGCCCTGACTGCCGCATGCAACTGGGGATGAAAGCAAGGAAGAGAAGAAGAAAAGAAAGAAAGAAAGAAAAGAAAGAAAGAAAGAGAGAGAGAGAGAAAGAAAGAAAGAAAGAAAGAAAGAAAGAAAGAAAAAGGAGCGGGGGGGGAGGAATGGAGGAACCATTTGCCCCCGCCCCCAGGTATGGCACCGGTGGTTTGTTGTTCCATCTACAAAGCCGACGACATCAAGAGTGACTCCTCCGAACGAAAAGTTGTTTCCACTCGAGTCCAAGGTCTGGATCGCCAAAAATGTAACATACCAACAGTGCTGTACAAGTACGTAGAGGGCAAATATACAGGGGGTCATCTCCACCACCTCGTCGCATCCAGAGTCGGAAGAAACGAGAGGGGAAAAAGGGAGAGGATTGGATACCGGGAGGGAAAGAGAGAGAGAAAAATAGCTCATATTATTTACACCGCCGGTAAACGCGACAGCCTGAATTTCGCCTGATACGCTATGATACAGTATTCCCCGAGAGAGAGAAACACGCTCGGATGAGCAAAAAAACCCCCCACCAATCACGACCCGCTTATTACATCTACATATAACGTCTCTCGTAAAGTGGCCTCCCGATTGGAGGAGCGGTGCCTTACTGTACAGTACATCGGCGCTGCTCCGCTTACGCCCCCCCTCCGGTTGCGCCGCTATCTCTTCGCCGTCCTGGGCTGAAGAAGCCGGGGCTCCGAGGCGGTGTGCTGACGCGGCCCCTTCGATTCCAGAAGCTCGAGCCAGTCTCACCACTGTTCACGGGACCGCTCTCTTCGTCGCCTCTGCTATCCCGACTCGCACGCCTGGCGAACAGGTCCAATCCCGGGATACTGCTCTTTCGACGCCGTTCGCCCGCGCCCTCCTCCTGTATGCTTTGCTCCGACCGTACCACTCTGGTCATGGCGCGCTCTGCCGCCTCTTCCAATTCCCGTCGCCAGGCTATCGAGTCTGTCCTGGCCATTCCACCGCCCGTTGCTGCCGCGGCTGGTGGTTTTCTCAAGGATCTCCCCGGGTCGGTGTTGCCCGATGACGTTGGTCTTGCAAGCGCATATTGGGGTGGGGGGGTTGAGGGCTCCGGGGTGCGCTCGCGTTGGATGCGGGGCATTGTCGCGGCGGAGCATGTGTGACGGTTCGAGCCTTCCAGCGATGGCGGCGATATCGATCGCACGCTCCTCGAGTCGGTTGTGAAGGCTTGACCCGGAAGGGCTTCGTGGTAGGAGCCTGCCGACGATACCGAGCCTGAGGAGGCCCTCGCTAGCCGCGCACGGTTGAAGTCGGACACGGGGGAGACTGGCGACACTAGCTCCTCCGCGCTCCCGTGCGCTGCAGGAGTGGGGGGCGTGAGGCCAAAACGTGGAGGCATATCGATCTGGAGATGGTGGTTCTCGATTATCTTCCTCGATGCGACCACCCTAGTTGGTGCGGGTGGAGCGGCAACAGCAGCATCAGAGCTGTTGCCGCTCGGGCTTACGGGCGACACCGGTGAGATGTTGATGGCTGGAGCTCCTTTCTTCTCGGTCGGGATATCCGTGACGATGGGCGTTAGTAGACTCTTGGAGTTGTAATAGTGGCCAGCATTCGAGTTGGAGTCGACGGAGTCTATGGAGGGCCACCCAGAATGGTCCACTCCGTGAACCTTCCATCCCCCGCCTGGGCCACGAGGCGACGTTGGCTCGAGGACCATGGAGTGTGCCTGTTCTCTGTGCTTCCTCCTATTGCGCATTATGGTCGAGAGGAAGCAGGCCACAACAGTCAACCCTAGCAACGCCACCGCGCCAACGGATATTCCCGCGATCGCGGCGGGGGACAGCCCCGAACCATTCTCGGACTCCTCCCTTGCTGGGTGCTCTGTGGCGGACTGCGTGACACCGGTCCTAGCGGGGGATGTGGACCCAGGCACTATCGAAGTCGGAGACGCCGTGGCATTAGACGACGACAACGACACTGGCAGTACTCCGTCGCACACGTGCATGACAGCAGACTCTGTACTCTTGTGGGCTTCCGGAGGGCAATTTTTCGGGTTGTCGATGCAAGACCAGAGCAATTCTCGATAGGGCTCAGGATTTTCCCCACACAGACACTCGAGTCGGCCGTCACACCCTTGGAACCGGGGCTGTCGGGATATGGTGTCATCCACGCACTTCCGTGCGCACTCTGGCAGGAAATCGTGCCCTTGTAGGTGGCCTCCTTGTCTGGCCTGGAGCGGCGAATATGCATATGTAACGGGGACGCGTAGTAGGACGGTGATCAGCAATGCAGAGAGTCCTGGCCATGATGGTGATGATGATGATGATGATGATGATGATGACAATCGTCCGTGCAACATGGCTACTATGGGAAGAAGAGAAGAGAAGACTTGGTCAGAAATTTTTGTGCGACAACAAGGCTGCCAATGAGTTATTTGAACGTGCGCTGGTGGCGACCGGTCGGGAAACCGGAATCCAGGTGAACAGATAGATCCCCTTTCAGACAGGTGTTTCCGAAATTGTTCGAAAGGAAACAAAGCAGGACAATGAAATAACCCCCCACACAATCCAAGGCCGAGGTGCCGCCCAGGGCAGGGTGAATAGATGGATGGATGAATGAATGAAAAAGACGTATTTAAAACACACCTTGAATCTAGGCCGCCTGCCCAAGAGCGGATATATGCAATATAGATAAAAAGGTTTCCAACCACCAGAGTAGGCTCACTACCCAATAACCATTCGTCGGACCAGAATAGAGGGCTGTAGAGTGGATCCAAGCCTTAATTCCCAACCACGGTTCCGTTTCGTATCGTACCGCTAAACCCCCCAAACCCGAGGCGAACAACAAATGGCGAAAGGTCGACGAGAAAAGGGACGAAAAAGCCGGACGATATATCCTCCCTACACCAGTCTCAACACTCGCTCATCCATCCCACGAAAAACCCGCCAAAGCGCAGCATTCCAACAACGCTTAAGTAGGGCCAAACAGAGGGAAGTTGAAAGAGGGGAAGAAGAAAAAGACTGGCACCCACTTTTTTTTTCTTCCACTTTTCAAATTTAGCACACGATATCCCACCGTACCAGTACAGCCCGACGCAGCCAAGCCGAGGGATAAGCCCGAAATGCGCAACCGCCCTCCGATGCCAGTCGGATCCAAGGTGCCTACCTATTAGCACGTACGTGTGTGAGCAACTGCACGGTGGGTGGAGACAAAGCCGGAAGGCGTATGTAGGTATAGATAGATAAGGAGGACGCACAGGAAACCGGCAGTCGAGCAGGTGGAATACCGTAATCAACACGGCTCGTATTAGTTGTGTGCACCCCGTGCCCGCCTTGTGCGCCGTGCGTTCGCGGATGGGCGGAGGAATAAGTACAGTAGGTAGAGGGGAAAACGGAAAAAGAGGGGGGGGAGAGGGAAAGAGGGAGAGGGAGGTGATGGAGGGACGAGATTCTGAAGGTGGGGGGGTACTGTACATGTACTTATTATCAGCAAGACTATGGTACAATTGCGCATTTACCAGACCCCCATAACTTGTTCCGAGTCACAGTAGCGTAGGTACTCTCCCTTTTCTCTCCCCAGCTCTGGTTCCTCACCGGTCTCACGTGGTGCTCTCTCCCAGCGTTTTGGGGTGCAGTTGTCCTAGATACGGGCGAAACGGTTCTATCAATATTATCACGCCCAGAATACCATCGCCAGTTTCTATTCCTGTCCGGTTGTGGTGGTGGTCGGGAAATGGGCTTGTTGTTATTAATAGTACCAATGGTACTCGTACCTGATTGGTTGGTAAGGGGGGGGGGGGCGCTGTGATAGTGACAGGGGTAATATGTCGGCTAGAGTTGGAAGGTGGCTTGAGCGCCCCGGCGGCGTGGTGAGCGGGGTGGGGTTACTTGTACGAGTATGATACTATGTATATCCGGCATCCCGATACCGGGGGGTAGGGGGGAAGGGTGATCGATATATGGGGAAACTGTTAACTTGTCGTGCCAATTGTGTATGATACGGTACCGCCTGTAGCACATTGGTTTCTTGGAGGGGGGGGGGTTAGAGCTTCTTACTAAATTAGAGCACAAGTGCTCGAGCACCACACGGGCACTTATACACGGACGGTATCGACAACAAAACCAACGGATAACCAGAGTTTAGTTCGCGGGTACATCGCCGGAAGCGAGAGGGGGGGCAAGTGTTGTATCATATCATGACCCCTTCCCCCCCCCCTCCACGGAGTGGCTCGCGTGCAAAATAACTCGTTACTTGTACAATAACCGGCAAAAACTGCGGGTAGCGCGCAACGAGGGAATTCAGATAAGGTGTGGCTCGATAGGCGAGGTCTGATACGGTAGGAGTTGGACTTTGACGATAACACAATCGGCCACAGCGCTGTTTCTGCGGTACTGTACGAGTACCATGTTTTTGTTTTTGTTTTTTTACCGCACGCTACCTCGGCCCTTCTTGCGCCATCTCCAGTTTCATGTAAATTATGGCATCATACAGTATGATACTGTTATCGGATCTATTGTGGTGGACCCGAACAAAGCATTCTTGATGACGGCCCTTCAAGTTACTCGTACATAGGTACCAATCGAAAAATAGGACTAAGGTGCGGCACTCTCTGCGCTCCACGGTTCCTGGCAGTACGATGCCCCACAGTACACTTCATACCCATTCCAACCCCCCAATCACCAATCGCCCCCGCACATGACATGGGAAAGGTTCGCGTGCCAAACCTCCATCCGATACTCTCACCTCATCTGAGTCATCTGCGATCCTCTTCTCCCATCTCATCCATCGCATCTCATCCCCTCACCCATCCACCATCATTACCTTTCCTCTCCGGGAAGTGACACCCTGACCAATACCGTACTTGTACCTTACAAGCACGCTACTCGAGTGCTGCACAGTACGCTGCTCGCTACCGTGTCGCGCACTTGCCAAACCCCACCAACCCCACCCCCGCGGTACTTCCCGAATCCCCCCCAACGCGGGCAGGGGGGGGGAACAAAGAAACAAAACGGCCGTGCGATCATGAACAGGGATTGATTATCCTATTTGGCAGGCGGAGGGAACCGGATCCGTCGGGGTAGGGTACGATACAAGTGCTACAACAAAGAATGTCCGCATTACCGGCATGTGGCGAGGAAGAGCAAGCGGAGTGCGGTGCCCTTTAGATACGATATTATGATAATAATATTTATGTATAATTTGCCTCGAAATCATAAAATAACGCCATACCGCCTACCTAACTGCATGACCAGGACTTACGGGTCCCGTACCCCACGGTGTGGCCTTTCAAGCCCCCCCCCATTCTGACGCAATTGTAGCTTTTCACCTCAGCCGTTGCCTGTGAGAATGTGCTGCAGACTCAGTGCAGAGCGCCTGCCGACGCTCTACGGTTACTGTACTCGTACCGTCAATGATCCTTGTTGGTCACCCGTCTTACTCTCCTTGTGCACACCCACCCCGTTCGTGAGCCTACCTTCGAGTACTGTACCGTACTGTACTCGAGTGGGTATGACATACCCGATTATTCGCTAAAAAAGGAAGAAAGCCCGTCAGCCAACCGTGGGGCTTTAGGTTAGCATAGTTATAATACTGTACAATGCGAAAAAACTTTGTATGATACCGGTTGGTTCTAACAGGATCCACCCACTCCCATTGGGCCGGCTAACCCCACTCATCCTGCGCGTGTTGCTCTATATACGACGAGTATGGCAAGTTATATCGGTATGTACCGTACTAGTACAGTACCTCGCCATGAAAACACCAATCCTACTTGTATAGCAGTACCGGTACCGTGCTCGGGAGCTATCTGTCCATCCGTCCGTCTCCGGATCCGTGGGTCAAGTCAGCTTTAACTTACGGAGCCAACTTTGCAAACGATCCAGACATCCCGAGACGGTATCATATCGTGGTTTTCTCTCGCAGGGCCGTGGCACTGTACTGTGCAGCACTCGTAGGGGGCCATAGACTATATAATACTCGCACCGCTAACTCGTGACCGCGTTCGTAACCCTCTCGAACCCCGCCATCGTACAATACATTCCCAAGTAACCTCCCTCCCTCCCTCCCTCCAGTTATCGTAAAATACAGTAGAAATACAAGTAAGTAAAATCGCGATGAAAGTTCCCCCCCCCCCCAAAAAAAAAAAATATCCCTACAGATACATCCGAAAAACGGTCCATCTATACTTGCCCTTCTCGTCGTTAACACTTTGTTATCGTGCTCGAGTACGATTTACGGAACGGGAAATCGTCCACCCTCGGGCGTCCTGTTCGGCTTTAACTCGACTCCGACGTACCGGTATAATACGACGAGTACTGTACTGTACTGTACTGTACTGTACTGTACGATACTGGTATCATACCCGGCTTCGTGCTCGTAGGTACCGCTTATGATACCGTATCGGTTACTAGTACAGTACAGTACAGTACGGTACGGTATCGGTTACTCAAACCCACTCGCAAATACGGAAGGGTACCGTGATCCTCTCCGCAAAGTTCAAGTCGGATTTCCAGAAGCGACGAAACTGTACGTATTGCGCACTGTACCGTGATCGCCAAGGGGCCCGACTCCGAACCCTGCCACGCCACTACCGTGAGAATCTTCTTCTTCTTCTTCTTCATACCGGAGTTAGTGGAGTGTAGACTACGAGTAATTTAGTGGACGGACACTCGACTCAAGTTAGACTACTCTTACTGCTCGTGCCGCCCTAGCTAGCAGAAGATGGATTACGTGAGCTTATTGTGCATTCGCTAACTATAATAGCTCTTACCTGTATGATGATAACTTATAGTCCACTAAACCGCAGACGGCCGCACGATAAATAGATATAAGTTACTCGTGCTCGTGCACCACACACACATAAATTTATACACGCCGGATGCTCTACAAGTACTGTGCCCTCTCTACTGTGCTCTCTGCTCGACAGGACATTACAGAATCGGGAATGCCCACCACCGCCAACCCTACCGTATTCGCCGTCCCGTTGCGTGTGTGTTCGGAGATACTGTACGGTGCTCTTGCCGACGGCGGTACTATGTGTAGAACCATCCGGATAGGGCAGATTGCTTATCGCTCGTGGTACCGTACCGTACGAGTGCAGTACCACGCCGTGCGTGCTGTGCTCAAGGGCTCGGGAGATGGAAGGGCAGAGAAGGATGCAATATCATACATTTATTTCCCTATTCTGCACTTCCACCGCCACCGCCTCCGACCCTTGACTTGTGCTTACGGTAGTCTATGGCCTCCCATCATTCGTCTTTCCGATCGCTTCCGTATCCTTACGAGCATCATCCCGTGTACAAGTATGGTGCGCATGACGGTAACCTTTATTTATTTGCCCGTATTTACTTCGTGATTGATTAATTACTGTACCATGCTGCTCCGGGTCACGGCGCGCGCGCGACACAACCTTTGACCCCACACCCCTGCACCGCCGTTGGGAGTGCAGAATATGACTGTGCGAAGGAGAGAGAAAAAGAAAGGAAAACTCGTTAATGGACATGGAGGAAAAGAGAGGGCACATGGCCAGATTATTTAGGTGGGCTGGTGGAGAGAGATAATGTGGGCAAAAGAACGTCTGAGCGAGGGGTAAGGGGGGGGAAAAGAAAAGCGGGAAGAGTCGACATCGGACAATGATTTCGTTAAAAATGGTCCAAGCCGTGATAAGCTCCTCTTCCATTTCCATTTCCATACCCCCGTCCCCACCCACCAATCGCCTCGTTGCAATGTAAATTTAGTATAAATAAAACTCGTACAAGCATCCGACTCGTTTTCAGATGGCTGAATCATTTCTTCGTTAGCTGATGAGAAAGGGAGAAGGAAAAAATAGAAAAAAGAAAACCAAACGACAACAAAATCTATCACAGGATAAGCTTCTGAGCGTGCTCTTGTTCCTCCTCCGCTTTAGGCCCGGCACCCATACCCATCGTTATATTCGCCATCTCGCTCGTCATGGTCCAATTTTATTTTCCCCGCCTTGTAGCGTTGTCTCAACTATTTATCGTCGATACCCCTCTCACTTCCCCTCTCGCTGCCCCTCTCACTACCACTCGGACTACCCCTTCCGCCAAAACTTGCGGACTTCCGATGGAGCATTGAGTTTTTGAGGCTGAACGCCCTCTTAAGGTTTCGAGCGGTCCATCCCCCATGAGAGATTAGTCGTGGTTCCCCACCTGATCCACTAGCGCTCGTTGATAGTGTGCTACCACTTCTCCTCAGCCCTTCCCGATCCTTGCCTTTGCCTTTTCTGGAAAGCGATCCAAGACCCGCCGGTGGATTAGCCGCTCGGCCCAATACTGAACCCTCCCCCCCAACTATCTCGGCAGCGGCTGTCCTGGGAGTGACCTCGGTTTCCATGGTGCTGGGGCCTCCGCCGACAGTGTTTTGCGCACTAGCGATTGCCGGCATAGTGCTCAGCTCGCCGGGGGGTGTATCAATCATCTCCGGGGTGACGGACTCGCTCTCTAACATGCTATCGTCATTCCCCGGAACTCCCGACGGATAGGAAGGAGCCAGATCGATTAGCGATTCGTCAGTGTCTTCGGTTGATGACTCAGATTCATCGTTCTTCTTCATCGCCGCTTTCTTTTGCTTCTGCTCTGCCCGGATTTGCTTTCTCCACATCATTGCATAGCGTCCATTCTTGGCAAGCAGTTCATCGTGCGTGCCGGATTCCACGACTTGTCCTTCGTGGAGGCAGAGAATTTGGTTGGCAGCAATGATAGTTGACAGGCGATGACTAGATAAATTTGGATTGGAAGACATTGAGTTAGCCTGTTACGTGTTGACGAATACCCGGCTGTTATGTTCCAATAGCAGCAAGCAGACAATTAACGAGTGACGGATGCAGACAGAACCGGGGATCTCCCATACGGGGTATAGGCAGTAGCTAACCCCAGCCGCGGAACCAACAGCACAGCCAACACGAAGGAATCTACTTACGCGATAACAAGGGTGGTTCGGCCTTTAGCAAGCTCCCTAAGTGCAGCCTGAATATGCTGCTCTGTTTCAGAATCTAATGCAGCAGTGGCTTCGTCAAGAAGGATGACTTTGGGGTTTTTTAAGATCGTTCGTGCAATCGCGACCTGGACCCCACTTTATTAGTATGCTGTTAAGGGTCGCTAGGTTGTAATTCTCACCCTCTGTTTTTCCCCCCCAGAAAGCCTCAGTCCTCGTTCGCCAACCTTAGTGTGATAGCCATCAGGGAAGCTCTCAATTTTGTCATGGATACTGGCCGCTCTACAGGCCTCGTAGACCATTTCATTTGTTGCGTTTGGGTTGGCATATTTCAAGTTGTACCTTCCAATCAATTAGCATATCCCCCCATTGTCATTCTCGTGATCTCCAGGATGAGGATAACTCACATTACGCTCTCATTGAAAAGCACCGTATCCTGGGGGACAACACCAATATGAGATCTCAACGAGTCGATCGTAATGTCCCGTACATCCTTCCCGTCAACCTCTATCCTACCCTCCTCGACGTTATAAAATCTGAAGAGAAGCCTTAAAACCGTTGTCTTGCCGCCACCGCTCTCACCAACGAATGCGGTGGTAGTTCCCGGTTTAGCCACAAAGTCAAGTCCACGCAGAGCCGGTTTCCGAGCATCATAAGAGAAATGCACATCCTTGAAGGCAATTTCGCCTTCGCATTTAGTCAGCTTCTCGGCGTGTGGCGCATCAACGACGGTAGGCTGCTCCTTGAACTGCAGATCAAGAAATATTTGCATTAGTATAAATAGATGAGGCTGGGCAAAGACTTCTCACCAATTCAAGCATACGCTCGGAGTTGATCATGGAACTCTGAATGCTTCGATAGAATGTCCCAAAGAAGTTCAAGGGGCCCTAGGTTGTTCGATTAGCGCATCATGAGATAAGTTTGGCAAGCTGCTAACCTGTAACTGCGCAAGATATGCCAGTAAGGAGACGAAACTTCCAACCGATGCTTCACCGGC
The DNA here is from genome assembly GCA_900010015.1 of Tuber aestivum. NCBI lineage: Eukaryota > Fungi > Ascomycota > Pezizomycetes > Pezizales > Tuberaceae > Tuber > Tuber aestivum. The sequence continues at coordinate 144,342 of LN891050.1, forward strand.
TGAAACTTGCCATGCACTCAGGAAACAAGCCACAACAAGCCCGATGGTGAAGACCAGATTTTGAGTGACATTCATCACGTTCAAACTAAAGAGAACTTTGTACTCTGCCTTCTGATAGGCCCTTACAGCATCTCTATACCTGCCAAATTCGTAACCCTCAGCATTAAAGTACTTCACAGTTTCATAGGCAACCATGGAATCGTTCTTGACCGCATCCTCGTCGCGGGACCTGTTGACCATCTCCCTACGAATATCTGCACGCCATTGGGCCATCCTCACCGTGATGTACAAATAACACAGGGTGACGATAGCCACAATAAGTGCGTAATACCTAGATACCACAGAGTTAGAAGGCGTTGTAACTTAATGCATGGAAATGCTCGAAACTCACGCATCAAAGGAGACAAGGAAGTAAATAATCGCAACTAGCAAATCAAACAACATGGGAACGACTTGGAATGTGACTTGTTCAAGGAAAGTATTGATAGCATTGCCCTTGCTGAGGGCGCTCAAAACCTCGCCAGTCTTTTTGCCAAGATGGAAGTCGAGTGACAGGGAGTGAACATGTTCAAACGCTGAGGTTGACAAGGCTTGGTACGAATACTGGCCAATTGGTATCCACAACATGCTACGGGTAGCGCCAAGAATACCCATGTTGCCTTGGAGGAATCTGTAGACAATGTATAGAAGTATTTGGAAGTATGGGAGGCGTGCTGAAATTAGATAGGTCAGTCCTTCTGAAGCATACAAGCCACGGCATGAAATCATAAAGGCAAGGATAATATTACGCAGTTCTCCGTTTGACCCGCCGAGGATATTTGTAATCTTCCCAAGTTGTATTGGCACCATCACGTTTATACCACGTTGGAGCACCATGAGTATGAAACAAATTATCATCAGGAACTGCAGCCTTCTATCCTTACTTGGCCAGAGGTATGGGAAAAAGATGGTGTATCCCTGGACATATTCCCACCAGCTTTGCTTCCCAACAACAGCCCTTCTACCCCATCCAGCCGGGGCATGTGCAGGGACAGAGCCATAATCTGGCACACCATCGACCGTAGATGAGGAAGAGGAGGCCAAAAGCGAACTACTTTCCTCCGAGTCACTATCGTCAGATTCCTGCTTCGAGAGTATGATGAGGCAAACGTATAGCCCGGCCAACAGCACGAGGAAGACAATCCGAAGAGCATCGATAGATAAGTCTACAATATCCCAATTGTGCAGTGAAAGGCGATTTTTAGTAGCTCCCACACTTACACCACTCCCACCAATCAACGGCCCATGCCTCTCTCCATAAGCGAAGACGTTCGCTACCAAGAGAACAACCTCACCAACCAAACCAAAAAACCATGAGGCAAGGTGGGGGAGTGTGGGGTAAAGGTTGTTGTCGAGTTGTGAGATAAGGATTATTGCATATATGAAGAGCAGCGAGACAGTGCAGATCTAGATGGAAGCCGGGCACGTTAGCGACCTATGACCAAAGTGCATATTCAAGGTACATTTTGCTCACCACATAATCCTTTCCACACCACCAACCCTTCTTGGTCAAAGCATGTAAAATGACGTTTGTTGAGTTCGCGACTAAGGTGAAAATTACACCGACCAATAACCAATTGAACACAGCCTTTCTTAGCGGAGTTAGTTTGTCATCAGCTACCTTCTTTCCTCTAGGTTTTGCGCCTCCGGGAAATCGTTCTGCTATCCTCCCGAAAAAGCCACCGTTGGTTCGGCCCGAGCTCCGGCGTTTTTTCTTTCTTTCCCCGTTCTCGTAGATACCAGTAACAGGCGGTGGAGTAGGTTTCGAAGATTCAGAGGTCGAGATCCCCCACCAAGTGAGTGCAACCAGAAAAAAGAAAAAGAGAGACACCGGGTAGGCATAGTGAGTGTAGAACACAACATCCTGTGCTAACGAAGCACCAGGACGATAGACGTCACCCAGGGAGACAACATTCGTATGGTTCCCCATACTCGATCGATGAGGAAGGGGATGGGGCAAGGGGGGTGAGAGAAGGAAGGAAGGAGCAGAGAGGGAAGGTAGAGGCTGTGAAGAGCTCCAGACCTCCTCCCCTTGAACCTCTCGCTTTTTCCCTTCTATTCTCTTCCTCGTGACTACTTGTATGGAGCCCTAGCTCTGGACGGCGTTATGAGATTGTATGGGGCAAACCTGCCAGTGGTGGCGGTATCAGAGAGAATGACGCAGGACAATCTATTTCGACAACGGAGGAGCGGTAAGGCTGCTCTTTGTTACTGCGGTTTACCCGACGCAGACGATAGGAAGGTACTGGAGTATGGCACGAGATAGGGGAAAGGTCGAGGAAAGCGGGATGCAAACTGCTAAGCCTCTCAAGAAGGGCAGAGTGGTTAATGTTAAGCCCCCGAGAACAAGCCCCAATTCACTCTCCGTCTATCATCTATCTCGTTCACGCACCATTCAAGACGGCAGTGAGGAGTAGGAGAGAGGTCCAGGAAAGGAAATGATAATGTGCCTCTGAGGAGGAAATAGAAAGCAAGGAAGAAGGGAAGGAAAGAAAAAACGCCTCCGAGGTGAGAAAAAATTCCTGGAAAAGGGCTTCTTGTCTCTGCAAGCAAACACGAGCTCCTGGGCCAAAAGGCTCCCCTCTTTTTTTTCTTCTTTTCTTTATTCCTCTATTGTTCCCTCTTTTGTTTTTGCCCCCTCTTTCCAGACTTTCCTCCCAGCGGGTCGGATAGCAGAAAAAAGAAAAAGGATATCAAGTAACAATATGATACCTGCGGAGGAAGGGCGAATTCGACTGTAGGGGAAAAGAAGAAAAAAGACGAGACGAGAAAGCCCAAAAAAGGGAAGAGGAAAAAATCTTGACGCGCCTTGTGAGACGAGGGAGAGCTCCGAGCACACAACGCTGAGCTGGGATGCTGTGAACTAAAGCTGGACTAACCGGGGAGCATCAGCCGGCTCGACTCCGGAAGAACCGCAGCTCTGCGGTGCGGTAGTGAAGGAAAAGGGTTAGGTCAGCCACCACAGCGGCTCCCTGACCAGGAACCACCTCCAAGTGCTGTCTCCGAAACTCGCTCCTCCCCACAATGTTGAAAAAGGTTTACCTCACTGCACCCCCATCGAACATCCCACTCGTTTATCCGCATTCGCTTGCTTGTTCAGGGCGAACCCAAGCTCGCTTTTTCGGCAGTTTTCGAGATCCCGAGGATCTCATTGGCAGGCCCTGCAGGCCCTGCAGGCTGCACTGCAGCAGAAAAATAGGGAGAGAGGGTTTATAAAAAAAAAAAAAACTTGCCCGCCATGCGATGTGCTGTGACTAACGTCCCACTGTATGCAATCATGAACAACTCACCTCTCATTTTGGGCGGAAGTTCTTGCCCTGTGTCCTGTGCGGTGGGTATTGCTCCTCACCGCGATGGAAAAAGGACTAAGAAAAATAGAAAGGCATGCAGCTCTCCTGGAACTTTACCCAGCTTGCTTCCTATGCAAGCCTTGGGAAAGGGGCAGAAAATATCCAGGAAGACACGCATACAACACCACCTATCTACCGACCAGTATCGTGCTGGCCTTATTACAATTACGGCACCTTACGCCGCGGGAAATGGAATGCCCCCCAGAGACATACCTGCTGCAGTGTACTCGAGTACGAGTGCTCGTGCTTGTGCTGGCAGGGTACGGTACTTCCGCGCAGAAACGGCCAAGCTCGCAATTGGGCGGAAGGTCTGGGCGTGTGATAACAATGGCATATTATACAAGCACTATCAACGTGCAAAGCGCACTTTTTTCCCGCCGCGATTTTGCCGCCGATAACGGGGTAAACCCGATTCTGGTATCTTGTCTATGGCCAACATGGACCAAGATGCGGAAAGCCGCTTTCCGATCCGGCGCCGGATCGTCTCTAGTTATGTAGAGAGATGATCCGTCGAATGGCTATCATTAATCCACCCAACACCCTAACAACATCTTGCTTGAAGGGTCCCTTAACCCGTTTTCAGGCACCGGTCCTAGGTGCGGGTAGAAGTGAGTGGGAGTGATCGGCGGCGAGGCACGATAATACGAGTACCGGTGTTATGATACCCCTAGTTAGAATAATTACCCGGTTACCCACAAAAACGTTGGTGGGCCTTGGGGTATCAAGGAAAGAAGGCAATTTGCTAAAAATCTAAGGTTATCCCGTATATTTGCTTACAGTGTCTTAATTGCTTTCTGGGAGCCCAGTGGGGGTGATGGATTTCGTTGTCGAAGTCGCTTTTTCCCGTGGTTTTTGGTTGCATCGTCCTCACGTGTTAAGTTAAGCCCACCCATCAGTTACCAAAGAGAATTAGTTTTCGGCAACCATGATGTTCTGCACTGTGCTACTCCAGCAGCACTCCCTCGATGAATTCCAAAAGGGAAATCAAGTTCCTTTATTCTTGTCCTAAAAAATGCTTAGCTTGGTCATTACCGGTACCAGAATCACCATAATCAAATGCACGCGCATCGGTATTTAAGTTGTTTTCAATCCGCCTTGCCAAGCAATCCATCGTCCTTGCTTATCTTCCCTCACAATTTTTTTTTCAGCCGTGTTGGTATCATATGCTCGCCTTGCGGGAATAGAGCTCACTCTGTGTCCACATGACATCCGCGGAACCTACTCATCCTTCAGATCGTCAAGCCCGCTGGACGCAGGGTCCACATCTCGCGGGTAATTATATCACATCATTTATTCCCACCCGACTTCGGACAGGGCGGGGGGCGGAGGACCTTCCGCTAGTCGGCGACGCGGACGAACCAAACGAAACAGACCGTCGATATACTTTCCCATTTTCCCACCTGCGCAATCCATCTGCATTTCGCATCCTCGCCACATTCTGACAAATAGTGTACTCGTCCTGCTCCCTACAGCAATTCTTCCATGGCGAACGCCGGCGGTGATAACGGCTCTGTCCCACTTTGGCGATTACCTTGACGCGTCGGTCGCTGGTACTACTGCCCGTGGCGACAGAATATATGCACGAGCGCAGGAGCGCCCGAAATGTGAGACAGTTGTTATAGCCTAGTGACGCAGTGGCATACTCGAGTACCGTATTCGGTAGCAGTAGCTGCTGCTGGGACGGAGGCGAATCGCGCGGGGATTTTGAATCGGCCGGTAGCCTAGTTTGCGCACTGGTGATGATCATCCCAGAACTCGGACTTAGGCCTTTCTTATGCCAGGGGGGCAACCCCAACAAGAAACGTGGGAAGGGACTGCATCGTTAGCTCCCCTAGTAAGCGTGGAACTTACCAGACTCGAGGGGTTACACCTCTTCTCTTACATCAATCTCAGAACAAAGAACCCTAGATTGCTGATTAACTCCGTTCTGTTCACCGCGGCTGGCATCCATACATTCCAAAATCGCGAGCAGAGTGTGCCGGCATGCAAATGTTGGATCCCGTCAGCCGGTCGGTCGGGGTTGTTTCTTCAATCACCCTGATCCAGACACTATCTTTAATGAGTTCCGAGACGTGGATCCCTTCGTACGTTTCCAAGCACTTGAACTAACAGCGTTGGCCTATGCGGTGCAAAGGATAGTGGCAAAAATCGCCTCACATCGTTCATAGATCCTCTTCAACAACCCGTTGGCCAAGTCCTACTTATCGCTGGGCCCCTGAACTAAAATATCCCTTCTTTGTTCCAAAGGTGTGCAAAGGAGATCGGGAACAGACGAAGGGATCACCCCCCCGTGAAGCTTATTTTAACGGCGGCGGGGTGAGGACTTATTCCTAGCTCGCTCGGTTGGTGGTTCTTGTCTTGGTTTCTACTAAGTTGTCATAGTTACCTATAGTTTGGGTCCTTGCCCAGTGAGAATGGCGTCATGGGATGTCACTTGCTCGGGACTCGGGACCCGGGAGTTGGTGGGAGGTTGTCGGGATTGGGGAAATCTAATGGGCGAACACCGGTAATTTGGCTATAGACCTGTATTTAGTAAGCTAGATATCACAACATGGCCTTGCAATGCTGCTAGAATCTAGACTCATCGATCGCCGTGTCTACCCAAACAACTCTCCTCCAGCCCTCCACCTTGCCACCTCCTTCACATATCATACCCTCCAACAAAAACCCCCCGGTCACCCACCCGCAAAGCCCCACGCAAGCATCTCCTCCAGGGCCCTACCAATAATATAGTCAAGTACAACCCTAACCCCTCCCACAAGTACTATCGTTAGACTCTATAAATTATTACAAGGCTGTCCTCAGAACAGCCGGGACAGTTGGAACGGAAAAGCTTTAGAGAGGGTAAGGGCGAAGGCCCAAAAAAATGAAAGTCACTAATATTGAAGGAGCAAAATATTCTCTGGGGCTAGGGTAAGATAAGGTAGAGTTTCAGAAAACAGAGAACAATTGTATAATTAGAAGACTGATAATCATGAGACCGTGTGGTGTGCACAGGTGAATACTTGTACTATGAGATCACACTTCGAAATTCGCTTTTCTTGCCGGGTAGCCAAACCTACTGCTGCTTCTGCATCTTCCCCCGGGGGTAGTCTTCACGACCACACAAACTGCACTACCATACCTCGCTAAATACACCACTGTTCGGCGAAAGCTCCTCCAAATGCAGCCTTCGTAAGCGCGGTACCCAGGGCGTGACCGTGAGCGCTACGCATGCCGTTTGTTGGGATTACAAGTTGGTGCGGTATTCCATTAGCCTTGCCGCCCAGTAGAACGTTGAATTGGGGAGGGGGGTATCATACTGTGAACACCCCATCGGAAGCCGCGCAAACACCGGGTGTCCGAGCACCCCAGCGACGTATCCCCCGTATAGGTATCATAATGCAGTATGATATGAAGCTCTGCATAATGGTAAGGAGTAATTTCACCATCCAGCAGGAGATTGGGGGATTCAGAGGGCCATTACTCTGCGAAACCGGAAGGAAATTCCGCAGCGGGAGCTTAAGTGCCTAACCGGCCTCGTCCTCAAGTGGTTATTGATCACACCGGTTTAGAGGTGGATGTAGAGGTGAGGAGCGGGTAGGGCTCTAACGGTACGAGAGTAAAGTAGGTAATTCCTACATTTCCCACCTGCACTATAACCATAAGCCATCGGCTAGGGCCTGCCAAAGACCAGGAAATGTATAAAACTTACGATATCATACCAGGGGGCCCGAACCCCCATCAGCTACCGGGCACATAGCTACTGCCGACAGCGGACCGTAATGCGCTGCCGGTCATGAGGTGAGGTTCAACAGGAGCTGTTTAAAGTTCCGAAATGCCGTGTTTCAGGAGGGCGAGTTGTTACCCGTATGATACTTGCTCTCTTGGTCACCGAAGGGGCACAGGGTGTTTTCATGGGGTGTCACTCGCGAGCGGCAGTGGGTGGTTGGGGGAGTAACGGGAGAAGTGGAATGGATAAGAGGCACTGCTTACAATTGACGATGCTGGGGGAGCCGTGGCGCGATAGCTTAACTACCGTACCAGATAAGGTGGCTACCGCACCGCGGGGGTGGGAGGGCGGAAGTCCGGCCCCTTGGACATAGTGACCAAAGGCCCACCCAATTATGATCGGGCATGCAGCCTTTCCCCTTTGTGTATCTTATCGAGACATCAGCGCGAGTGAATACCGGTAGATACGTCTCGTCTTACTTCAGAATCCACCCGCTTCCTCCCCACAACGTGGCCATTATCAAAAAAAAAAAGAGAAGTGATGGTCGAGTAGCAGCCTACTCCAGCTACAACCCCCCCCCCCCCTCAGTGCCACCCTCCCCAAGGGACGGCAGAATACAAATAAAACCTTCCTGCCACCTTCCACAACCCCCTGGAACATACTATAACAACTATTGTTGATACGAGGATTTCTTAGCACTCTGGTGCCTCTACCCAGTTTTTACTTTGGAACCGGGTCCTCGTTCGGATGCAGTATTCTCCTCTCTCGTTCCTTCCTTTGTCCTATTTTGTTCCCACCGTTCTCTCATTGCCCTTAAGGTTCCTTCCTTGAACCTTGTTACCAGGTCCCTTACTGGGAAATGTACCCAAAGCAACTTTGATAAATTTCTGAGCTATCTACTTTAAGTTTCTTATCGTTAACACTCTTGGATCTGGCCTATCTATCTATGAATCAAGTCATTACCGGAGTCTATCAAACTGTCATGTTACTAAATTATCAAGTTATAGTACAGTACAGTGCTTCTCTATATAATAAGTGTTCAGGGAAATTTTGCCTCAGTAATGAGGAGCTGGTTCTTACCATCCTTGACAATGTACTGACTAAACCCATCCTATCAGATACTGCAGCTATAATAAGAGTAGTAAAAAGCATTAACATATTTGGGTTCAACATCCTCACAGATATTTGAAACTATCAATATTATAGTTAAAAGTATTTCCTTAGAAGACAAAGACTAGAATTCTGAAAACCAGGAGCTTGAAGTGGACAGCGAGAACTAAACCATCTTCCTAGGACAGTAGGGATTAAAGGAATACAATCTAGGAACTAGGATGGTAGACTGACCGAAGTGGATCAAGTTCCTGTCAGTACTCAAGATGGAGGAAAGAGTTGATTCCTCTTTTATTGGTGTGGTCAAGGTGACTAAGTTGATAAATAAGGAGACCAACAGACAATTCCTACTATCTCTGGTGATGGATGAAATGAGATACTCGTCCTGAAAGTATGTCTAGAAGGACCTCGCCCATCTGATTTTTTTGCTTGACTGATTATCTCCCATCTCTTATCCCCACATTTCATTAACGGTCATACCAATTTTCTATTCAGATTCCATTTTCTTTATTCCCTTGTATGGCATCTTCTAGAGTCACAACGGCTAACTTCCTTCGATAAAACACCACGCCCACCCCGCAAAACGCACGCAGGCCATACTATCTATCTTCCTCCCCCATTGTCGAGTCGGAATCCTTCCACTTTTGCTCCGCTTCATTAGGACAAGATACAAGCCAGTAAGGTCCGATATCTGGGATTACCTACCAGGACACGCTTGGTTTCTTTTAAACACTCTATAAGTCTGTCTTGGGTCGGAACATATTGAATCTAATAATTTACTGAAGTGGGTCCCGCAATCAGAAATCTGGGAGACTCCGGTTTAACAAGCCTTTAAAGTAAACTTGTCACGATCGGAGGAGAACAGGCTAAACAATTTATAGGAAGTACATAAACGGTCGCTAGGACTAAGTTACTAGTAATCAGACTCATACGGGAACCTCCTGTACCAGTGGTTGGACAGGGAACAAGATTTGTAAGTACTCGCTGAAGTGATCAAATAGACACAATATGTATACCATCACGGAACACTCAAATACATCCTTAGTTGAAATTCACCCCAATTCAATACTGCGGTTTACTACTCCATGGTGCCTATTTGTGATAGCACCGGTGTGCGTGGTGGAGAGAGGATTGGGAACTTGATGTATTTCCTAGCTACGAACGTTGCTATCTAAGTGAATACATGAATGCCAAGCCGTGATGCCCACTGTGCTCACCAACCCTAACGTCCGTCCGTGAGGTAACCCCAGTACTACACACCACGCGCTAACACTCCCCCTACTGGTTTACCTCATAACGCCTATACCGCCTCTATATGCGAAAAAAAAGACTTTTCTAGACTAAAGACATCTCCATAAAGACCCTCTTCTGCTGGTCATCCTCCATAACCCCTGTCACAGGCCATATGAAATCTCAACATAACCCACATAACCTTACAAACAGTCCATGCGTCTCGCCCACGAGTGGTTTCGTCAACCCGTCCGCTGCCATATCCTTTGTCCCGCAGTACTTCATCAATACCTCCTTGCCGTCCTCAATAACTTCCCTGATTCTGTGAAAACGAACTCCGATGTGCTTCGAGTGAGGTTTGTAGGTGATATCGTGAAAGGTCGATAGGGATGCCTGGTTGTCATTGTAGAGCGTACTTGGTGGCAGCGGTAATCCTGTAATCTCAGTTGTGAGGTTTCGAAACCAGATGAGTTCTTGTATGGCTGATGCGCTAGCAATAAACTCTGCGTCAGCAGTGCTAGTCGCAGTGATTGATTGACGTTTGGAGTGCCATTGAACGATAGCATTGCCAATGCGGAGCATGTATCCTGTGGTAGACTTCAGGGATTGTGCGTCTCCGGCAAAGTCTGCGTCGACAAATCCTGATGATGCAACCTCTGAGTCCATCGTAGAATCTCCCCCAAGGCTAAGCCGGAGATGTGCTGTTCCTGCCAGATAGCGTAAAACCCTCTTCGCACAAAGCCAGTGGTGTTGCGAGGGATCATGACCAAATCTCCCCAAATACGACACTGAGAACGTGATGTCGGGGCGTGATCCAGTAGCGATCCATCCCAGACTCCCAATGAGTTGTTGGTAGAGTGACTTGTCACACCCTTTCTCATCTATCTTACGTGCATGCGGTTTGTCTCGATCCATCGGAGTGCTGACAGGATTGCAGTCTTTCATTCCGAATCTGACGAGAACCTGCCGTATGTATCCTTCCTGTGTCACGTAGATCTTCCGTTCCTGTAGATCTCGAGTGACTACCATTCCCAAGAAGTGTTTAACTGGACCTAAATCCACCATTTCGAATCGTGTCTCCAGCTTCCCACGTATGCGTCCAACGTTGTGCTGCTGTCCAGCAATGAGGAGATCATCAACGTATAGAGCCATGATTGTGCCGTCGGTATGGGTATAGATACAGCAATCAAACCTACCGCGTCGAAAGCCGAGTTGTGAGACCAAGTAGCTGTCAATTGTTGTATACCAGCATCGGGGTGACTGCTTCAGACCATACAAACTGCGATTTAGCCTCGCCAGTCTGGGTCCGCCCAAGACGCCTAGAGGCAGATTCACGTAAACTTCCTCTGCCAGTTGGCTTCCCAGAAATGCAGTAACGACATCCATCTGATATACCGCATACCCGCGTGCTCCTGCTACTGCTAATACCACCCTGACACTCGAGAGACTCACGATGGGCGCAAATGTCTCCGTAAAGTCGAGACCCTGTATCTGCCGAAACTCTTGTGCCACCAGTCTGGCTTTGTGGCATACGGTTTCGCCTTCCGGGTTGAGTTTCCGCTGTAGGATTAACTTTGTAGGAATTGCTTTCTTGCCTTCTGGCAACTTGTCAACGAACGTGAGAACCTTGTTCTTGACCACTGAGGCGCATTCGGAGTCGACGGCTGCCTTCCACTGAGTTGCCTCGTCCGATTCCATCGCCGCTTTGTAGTTCCTAGGCCCAGCTTCTACCATGTAGACCGTAGAAACCATTGCGTCTGTCGTTGCGCGAGAGCTCTGTCCGTTCCGCCGACTACGTGTCTGACGTCCCTCCTGTATATCTGGAAGCTCCCCCAGTTCCATGTCCCAGTATGCACTCTCGCCTGCTGCCTCAAGTTCTTGCAACATTCGCGGTTTCTTCTTGAGAACAACCTCAGGCTGCGCGGGGATCCCAACACCAGGTGCTTCGCCGTCGTCGTCGTCGTTTACTTCATTATTTCCACCAGTCCCTGCTTCAACTGGTAGTCTCTCATCCAGCTCGTCGAATTCATCGTCCCAAGCCAGGTGTTCCTCCCATGGATTGATCGGTGGGGCGTAGTAAGGCCGCTGGTAGGCTTCCCCAGTGGACTCTGTCGGATAATATGATTCTGATTCAGCAAACACGACATCGCGGGAAAAAAGAAACTGCTTCTTCCGCGGATCGTAGAGTCTGTACTGCTTTGTCGTATTAGAGTAACCAACAAACATACATTTCCTCGCCGTCTCGTCCATCTTCTTCCGAGTCTCCTTCGGTATTTGTGCGTATGCCACGCAGCCCCAAACCCGTAGATGATCGTAGGTGGGTTTTTGCCCGAACCACCGTTCGTAGGGAGTCTCTTTCTCAGGCAAGGCCCGCGTCGGTAGTCTGTTGCGAACATAAATCGCCGTCATAGCCGCTTCCCCCCAGAATTCTTTGGGTGCTCCAACGGCATGAAGAAGGGCCCGCGTAGTACCGATGATCGTCCTGTTTGCGCGTTCACTCACACCGTTCGACTGAGGTGTGTATGGAGTTGTTCGTTGAGCCTCTATCCCCTCTTGCCTAAGGAGATAACAGAACTCGTTGGAGGTGTACTCCCCCCCTCCGTCCGTGCGCAATTTCTTGATCGTTTTTCCGTGATGCTTCTCCGTAAAAGCCTTGTAGTTCTGAAAGCATGCCAATGCCTGTGACTTCTGCTTGATCAGATACCCGACTTTGAACCGTGTGTAGTCGTCGGTGAACATCAGAAGGTAGACTGCTCCCCCCAACGATACAGGTGTAACCGGTCCCGTAATGTCGCTGTGAATTAGCTCTAATGGTTGGGACGCTTGCGAGGTTGAGGGCACAGATGGGAAAGGCTTCCGGACCATCTTGCCATACACGCAACCTATACAGATACATCGTGGAATCACAGGCATCCGTGGGATCCCGTTTTCCTCCAGTGACAGCCTTCTTACTGCATCATTCCCCAGATGTGCCAGCCGAAAATGCCAGAGCGCCGTACGCTTGTCAGCCAGCGTCTCTTGTACATTCGACTCTATTCCTACCGCTAGAGCTTTTCCACAAGCCCCAGCCGTCTCAGTGCGAAGGACATAGAGCCCATTAACTTCTTCCAAGTGAATTTCCAGTCCGTCGTCACGCTCTAGGGAGGCACCCTCCTCCTTGTTAAAGTCCACCTGGAAGCCAGACTTCCGGAGCTGCGATACTGACAATAGGCTGTTCCTTCCGCACTCTGGTACGTGGAGTACCCCTTTGACAAACAAACATTGCTGTTTCTTGCGTTTTCTGTCCCACACCAAGAGCGTAACGTCGCCCTCCCCCAAAGCATCAATCTCGGTATTGTTGGCTACCAGAATGCGATGCGCGCCTGGAGATATTGGTGTATATCGTGTGAACTGTTCTTTCACACCAGTAACGTGAGTACTACAGCCGCTATCCAGCAGCCATTGGCAACTTGTGGAGACGAAGTACGAGGACGTAATCACGGTAAATATGGGTTTGGTTATTGCTTCGTCGCCGTCGTGCGGTGCCTGCGCCAGGGTATTGACATTGTCTCTTGCAAGTCCTTTCATCCGGTCGGCTTTCAGCTTTCTGCAATCGATCTTACGATGCCCCTTCTTCTGGCAGTAATAGCAGGTCAAGGACTCATCTGCCTCAGCCCGCCTGATGCCACCACCGCTACTCCTGACTTCTCCCCCATTGCCCCCAGCCTTTCTCCTGTAGTTTTTGCCTCCCACAGCGAGAACGGTGTCACTATTCGCCTCCCGATCCCTATTCATGCTCGACTCCCAAGCTTTGATTACTGCGATGAGTTCGTCTGGCTGGTCCGGTTTTACAATCGTCGCTTGCAAGTCGCGCCACTTGTGCCAGGATGCAGGCAAGCCATTCAAAAGGTAAAACGTTCTCTCCGGAGGTTTGATAACCTCCCCTGCCTCTCGTAGACATTCGATGATGCGGTCGAGTTCGTGGACGTATTGGGCCGCCGTCCCACGGGTGTCGAGCATGCAATCGAAAAGAGACCGCCGAAAGTAGTACAACTCTAAACCCAGAGCCTTCCTGTACCCCTCAGCCAATTTATTCTATAGGCTCTTTGGATCCTCATCGTAATCATCTGAGGCGTACTGAGCGCATATGTGTGGCTCCATTGGGTTCCGGATCTTTGCCGTAATCCTGAAGCATTTCCTGAGCCATTTATCGTAAGCTAGAACGTCTGCTGGTTCTGTGCTCTCCTTGTCTGGTGCCTTCTCGCGACCGGAGATGATCCACCATAAGTCGAGTTCCTTGGGCTGATCGGACATCCTCTGCCTCCATGGGCCAAAATTCGAGTCACCCAAGAGCGGAAAGGTAATGCGCCCCACTTGCGATGAGTCTAGAATCTGCGACATCCTGTAGATTTAGACAGCCTGCAATTGGTACGGCCTGAAGAGAAAAGAAAGCGGTTTGCGACCGAAAAAAAAAGAATACCAAACAAATCCGTGAGAAATGTCTAGCAAAACCCCACAGTGTTGATAAACGTGTGCCGAACGAGCTATTTTCGTAGATCGTTAACTGTCGAAGACGCAAAGGCTCATAACCTGATAGCACCGGTGTGCGTGGTGGAGAGAGGATTGGGAACTTGATGTATTTCCTAGCTACGAACGTTGCTATCTAAGTGAATACATGAATGCCAAGCCGTGATGCCCACTGTGCTCACCAACCCTAACGTCCGTCCGTGAGGTAACCCCAGTACTACACACCACGCGCTAACAATTTGGGTGTTCGGAGATTGTAAGGTAGATATAGCCAGCAGGTTACTAATTATCTGTGGTGATCCCGCAGGACAAGGATCACCTATCTTGCCGCGCTTGTAGTTCCTACAATATTCTATCTGGCCACGCACCAATATCATCAGGAGGTCGCAGTGGAGTGAGAGGAATGATTCTAGTGAGATGGGGGCTCTGCAGGAGTTGATGGATGGTTGGACCTTACACAGCCAGTGGGTCGGACTCACTACTTCTCCTATGGTCACTACTGATGACAAAAATATAGGGGGCTGCCGAAAGACTTTGTGCTAGTACCCATAATCTCAGCAAGTTTGTTAGTACTTACGAGGTTTGCAGCGCTCCCCTGAGCCTATCGTACATGGAATGAACTAAGCCAAGTATTCACTAGTGACTAGTCCCGCGTACTGGTGACCAAGGTTATCCGCTTGTGGACCGACGAAGTCGTGATAGGGGTCATGAAAGATGCTGACTATAGCGTCGCAACAGTCAATCCCACAAGCCATTTACAAGATTTGGCTCATAGCACTACTCGATTACAGAGCATTTCAAGGCCAGGTGAAGGTGCTGTCCACAGGAGCGCATCGGCATCTCCCTTGGAGTTGTGGCCTGTTCCAGTCTCAAGAGTTTCTAAAATACCTGCCATACCGACTAAATATAGGTATCAACACCAACCTCTTAAGGAAGGGATAGGTGCCAGTGCACTGGGGGGGGGCAGTGGAGGGATCTACGAGGGAGGGTTACAATGGGGACAGTGGGACAAGGAGCAGGGAGCAGCTGGTACCCCCATCTCAACAGCTATGGGAAGAACAGCAACAGCAGAATCTAGAGGACGGAGAGTAGAGGGAGTACCCGAAAGACCAGGCGCACGAAGAGGAGGGGCCCGGGCATTGGCACCAGCAACGGCAGCAACGGCAGCAGCAGAGCGCAGGGCAGGAGGGCAGAGAGGGCGGAGAGGGCCAGGATGGGGATGGTAATTGGTAATTATGGGAATCAGGGCGAGAAAGAGGTGGCGGCGTGGCAGCAAGAGGGCAAAGGCGAAGGCTAAGAACAAGAACAACCAGTGATACGCTATGGATTATCCCAGGTTCCAACCATTGTACATTCAGTGCAAGGGAGTAGGCGGAATCTGGCTACTCAGCAATTGCAACAGGCACCTACCCCAGCGGGACTTAATGCTAAGACAGCTGTTAGCAAGAGGGACAGGGCTTTAACGTAAGGACCTGAGCCCTGGAACTGCGTTACAATTAGCGATTGTGATCGGACAGTCATACCACAGGTCATCCCAGAAAACTCGGCGTCTCCAGAATACTTTCCCACCGTGCTTGAAACCCTTGTAACTGTCAATGCACCGATTCACTGTATGGACCTGCAAAGCAACTAAGATTATAGCATGGCGGGCCTTGGTGGAATTGCGGTTGCAAAAGTCTCCACCCAGTCTTCATTCCCCACACCTGTCCCACCTCAGGTTCTATCATCCTCTCCGCAGAGACCACCCCCAGCACATGAGCCTGAGGATGTACCGTTTCCCCCGCCAGCCCCCTTCCCAGCCATTGAGCACTCCCCTCCTCCTACTACAGTTCCTATGCAATACACAGGCCCATCCTGGATACGTGGTCCAGGCAATCGCCCTCTTCAACCACCAACCAGCTTCCCCAGAGAATCCAAAAGACGCATTATCTTACCCAGCACACTAGCCCCCACTACGCCCCAAGCCTGCAACCCAGATGCTGAATCAAGGACATCACCCGCCTGTACCATGGACGAGGTTGCCCTTACCTGTGAAATAATAAACCACGGCGCTTTGCAGGCAAAGAGGAATGCGGAACGGTCTGATAAAATAGTAGTGGGCTTCTGTGACTACTATAGTAACGCGAATAATATGGTAAAGTCACTTGTACTCCTGGAGAGCCTCTGTGGTCCAGAAAGCTCTACAGCAGAGCTTGGGCCGGTGGCGATTGGGGGAGGGAAGGACGGCCCGACTCGCCCAGAGCCAAATATTTTTGCTAGAATGATACCGGTGGCCATTGAGGCGAACAAAATATTCCAGAAGAGCCAAAAGGATATGGGACTAGTACGCATACGCGGGATAATGGCGCTTATCACATACCTTGTATACACCAAATTTGCGGACCCAATGTGGAGGATTGAACCCAGGACCACACCCAAAGACGGCACAAAACCAAACAAAGCGACCTATTTCTACGACATGATAGGTGGTAGTGATGCGGTGAAAACTGGTGCAAGGACTGATGGCAACGCTCTAATGACAGCTCGCTCACAAGCGAACGGCAAGTAGTCGGTGCAGTGGAACTGCGCAGTGCACAGGAGAAAAGCACAGTTTGATGTTCGATGTGATGGAGGGATT
Organism: Tuber aestivum; assembly: GCA_900010015.1. Lineage (NCBI taxonomy): Eukaryota > Fungi > Ascomycota > Pezizomycetes > Pezizales > Tuberaceae > Tuber > Tuber aestivum. Next base: position 160,906 of record LN891050.1, read on the forward strand.
TCGGATCACTCGGCTAGCTACCGAGGAGCTAGAAGCTAAAGTACAGGTAGATAGCACACTCGACATACAAAACAGGAAAACCCACACAACAGGGAAAAACCCCACAAACAACCGTCATGACATCTATACCAGTCATGCCCTAGACTAACTATCATGCCCAACCTAATCACTGTCAGATGGGATTCCATCTATCAAGGACCCTCATGGATCGGGTATCGTATGGCCATTCATTGTGGTCTATTGGAGAGCGACTAGGTGTTCCAGCATAGCTTATCATTGCGGTTGGCCAGCGTGGGATTATAGCCGTTTCTAGGGAGCATAGAACCGGGGGGACAGTTACTGATGCACTTGCTTTCTACCTCTCCGCCTCTCCTCTCTGGTGGTACTTCACACATACCGTTGGTTCAATCACCATCGATAGGCTCTTTTCCAACCGTAAACCCAATTGCACGGCAGCCGAACTTGCCTATCCGGTGAGGACGAAGGCCCTGTATGCCCTAGCTCTCAAGTCGTGGGACGCTGCCTGTCGGGGTGAGGGAATAGCCCCGAAAGGCTTGCCCTCACAACCACATTTGTGCTCTATGCCCGTCATGAGATATTCCCCGGTTGCCGTATATTGGTGCAATCACAAGCTGTCCATGTCTCCCATCTGTTGTGTACTGCACAACAATTTTAGTGTGTCCGATTTGATGATCTGATAATACAATTAAATTTTCCTCAAGGTGTAGAGGGTTGGAGGCTATCTCAGTAGGTTTTATGAAAACCCTCATCTGTCCATTTGTGGAATTGTTAGTAGGTCTCAGGATTGAAGAAGGTGATGCCAGTGGTACAGTACCGGCTGCCGGGCACTTGGCATGAACCATAGGCTAACGCGATACCGGTAAATTTTGTAAACTTCCGGGTACTGCACAAACGCGTTTAGGAAGGTGTAGCTCGATGGAAGTGCTCGGGAGGTACTGCTCGTAATCTCTGGTGCTGTATTCCTGATTTTCAGTAGGGAGGGTGATCGTGGAGAAGAAAAATAGATAAATAAATATTCAGGTACGCGTCCAGGGTCCTTTTCAAGGTCAATTTGGTCAAGCTTTACTATTTTGTAAAGTTTATCATATGATATCTGAGTTATTGCGTGGGTGGATGAATTGCCAACAAGAATTTGATTTTTCTCCGGGTTAATAAGCTGAGGTTATGCAGAGAGGAGAGAGCATTGCAGCAGTACCGCAAGTATTTGAGTACTTATGTCACCCTGGCCCGCGCAGTTTTGCGGGTTTATTGTTGTTTACCGCCGGTGGCCGATCGGTCCGGTTCGTTTTCAATTTCCGATACCCCAACCCCTAGGCGGTTCCCTGGTTTGATAAGTTTGCTGACTTGTGGTAATCACATCCTTTTTATTTATTTATTTATGCTGCCGTAAGGATGAGTCTGAAGTAATTCTCTAAGAGGAGGATACCGAAATCTCAACCGTTTTCAACAAGGCAGTCCGGGGGTCGTCACTCTAAAAATGCCGATTTTTCCCCCAAACTATGTGTGAATACACTTGTCGAGTCAGACGATTTAGTTGGGTATTATGCTTTTTACAAGAGGCCCCTCACCGCATCTCTAAAGTTAAAGCCCTGATTACCACAAAAAGCCGGAATCTGAGCTTAGGGTGAGTTAATCCTCTTCGTCCTGGTAGGCGTTGTGCTGGATTCTGGGGTAGATGGGATGGTCAGGGAGTCTAGGGACGACCCACCGCCCTTCCGGCACGATATAATATTCACGACTCATTGCTAACATGAGAGTGACGAGAAGCATGACTTCACCCTAGGAAGGTCTAGAAGTCCGGAAATTCAGCGCCAAAGCAATTGCATAAAGTGATAACCAGATAACTAGACATGTATTGTAGGAAAGTTCGGCAGAACAGCTTTTAATAACAGGGCAGAAAGCACTCGACACCCACTCAGGACCTCCCGTATCGCTGTCTCCTGAAGCGGTGCACCGGAGCGTTAGCATCGAGAGGCTAGACTCTAATTGTGGAGTATCCTACCTTCTTCTATGGGACAACAACCTCTGCAGGTCCTTGAAGACACTCATGTTGATTAAGAATTTTCTGGCATCTCCGACACACGGGGGGTCGGGCGGACGCGGGGGTTCATAGGTGCTTCTGGTATCGGCTGGCTGGTAATGAGAGGTTCTGGTGTTGGCTCGGAGGGGGTTCGAACCTCGTTTCCTAGGGAGCAGTTGCAGCAATAGAACTTAAGATTGTGTACAACGATCATGGTGGAGCACAGACACTAGGGACTCTGATAGTGATTTGAGATGCGTGGTTTCTAGGTAGATGAACTTAGGAATCGAATGGGAGTGGTTGAGAAGCTCTGGGGCGAGAGAGGATTTTATATCAGGCTGTGCAGAAAAATTCCTATTGAGGCCGGAATGGCAGTTGGTTTCGTTGTTTTCGGATGGTGCGTGGTGGCACCCGGGTTGAAAATGATTGGCCATGTTTCCGTCCCCGACTCGAAGGCTAGCACAATTAATGGAATGAGGTCGTTGGTAAGCCGGGACTTCTTTGGAAAGTGTGCTACATATCCCTGTTCGCCACCTGCCGTACCTCATTGAAGACCCTGTGGTGTTCGGTATAATTTGATATGCTCCGAACTGTACATATTCCCTAGTGCTATGTGAACCAGACATGAGAGGATACACTGAGACTGTAAACCTACTCCCGTGGCTACGCAGTCTTGGGGTGGAGAATTTGGTAACCATTGGTGGGAGTCATAGATTTAAGTTGGGGGTGTTGAAGGAGCTACCTCCTGAGTCGGTCATTACCTCTCGCTTGATTGATTTCTATGATGGTCTGCAAAATTCTAGAGCTCTAGGGAGTCGAGTAGTGTTGGACAGCATACAGGCAAAGACGTTCTTGTATAGGTCAGAAGCAAACAAGGGCTTGGAACGCCTATGTCAAGAGGTAGACAAGTATGTATGGAAGCAACAGTACAAGGAAATCCTCATACCCCTCGAGTTTGGAAGTCTGTTTCTTGGGTTCCGCAGTGATATACAACTGGGCTGATGGGAATTTAGTAAACGAGGCGTGTTCAGCTGGTATGCAGGTAAGCTGTGATTTTGTATCTTATTAAATCGATCTCGCAACACATTAAAAGTTTTCCAGGTTGAACAGAGGTGTTTGCCGGCGGTCAGCTGGACTATAACATTGGCACCAACTAAGAAGAGACAAATTCAGGACGCTATAAAGGAATCACCTCTCTACTTCCTATATCACTCCCGGACTTTCACCTCGGGCATAGTTTGTCACTTCTACAAGCTTGACGAATCGTGTCCACTCACAGTTTTACAAATCAAACATGAACTTATAATGGATGAGTTTGCTGAGCTCCAGCGCGAGGGATGGGCAATTCATCCACGTTTCTGGTTAGGGATACCTACAGCAAATCATCCAACGTTTTAGCTTAGGTTATTGATTAAACTCGGAGGGGTACGGTTGGGTTTCGGAAACAGGGAGCGGCACCCTGGTACAACTGAACTGTTTTACTCATTCTTTTTGCTATATTTTTGATACTTTGCGGGCCTACTCGTCGGATTGCTTGCGTTAAACTTGAGTTAATGGGTTACTGTAGGGGCTCTACCCCAGACAAGACTTTAGGCTACAATTGTGCAGCCCTAGCAAGTCACCCTGATAGTAAGTCAGCCTGAGGATGGGCGGGATGCACATTTTATAACAGAATCCTCTTTTTATATCCCCGAAAACCAAGATTTTGTTAATGAGGATAACAGCGGATGGCCGGTCACGCAGTGGTAAAAGACTAAATGAATATGTGGAGAACTGTGGCGGTAGAGGAATAAGAATGAGAGGTAAGGTAAAAAACAACTTCGTTTCGCACTCAACCAAACTAACAGTAAAGACAGCTGCATAAGTAAAACATAAACAATGAATCCTGATCCTTCCATCGATCACCACACCTCTCACTATCTCTCCATGCATACTGCTCTTTCCTCCATATGCTTCCATGATAACAAAGGAAAGACATGTCTAACGAAACTCTCCCATCAATCTCTGAACCTCCACACTAATCCATGAAACATCTAAACTTGCTGCTACACTCCCTAACCTCCCATAATCAATCCCAATCCAGCCACATCCATCTAGAACCTTCAACAGATTTCCCTATATTTAAGCGGAACTCAACCCCTTTGCCGTCGACAGATCCGCTTTATCTTTCTGCGTGTGGGAAGCACAGCACTTGTGTCACAAATGATATCTTGATGCCTGATCTCTTGCAACTTCAATAGTTCTTGGGTTATAAGGACATCGGGTTGCAGCCTTGTAAAGTATCGGGTGTCATGTCGTACTGGCAGGTATTATAGATCGGGAACTTGGGTAAGCATATCCAGTATGATTGAGTCCGGGTAAAGACGCCGTTACCGCATTGTATTCAAATCTACTCCACTGGCGTACCTAGGTTTCCCGACACAGCTGCCGGCGCCCCCACGGCATACGGTAGCCCCCGGCATGGCTTTACAAGTAAATCCGAAATCACTCTTATGTCCCCCCCTGTCCTGTTGGAAACCAGTAGTTTCTGCACGCCATGCCCTCGGGGGTGCCTAGAACATAGTGGATGTAACCCAAAGCAATCTTGCCTCCTGGTTGAAGCAGATTCCATACTGGAGATGTCTCGTCAGCGAAATGTTTTTCTTCTGTAGATGCCAATATTACAGATCAGTGATATGGGACAAGAAGAGTCTTTCTGGATGCTAGTTTTCAAGGAGGGGGTTAAAGGATTCTCCATGGAGGTACAGGAACTCGGAGGTGAAGAAATTATAAGTCCTGTATTCCTTTCCTCTTCCCTTTGCGATAGAACAAGTTGTTTTCCTTCCACTTTATCAGTCTCTTCCTCACGGCCCTTGCCGTCTTTTACACAGATTGAGGAGCTAGCATCGGAGGGATACCTTATTGCATCTGTAAAAGGTTCTTTCTGTCCCTCCGATGCCACGATCAGCCACAGTACCGACTCTCGCTACCACAAACCCAAAGGTGCAGTCAGCCCGTCCTGGAGGCTCAGAACAGACGGGCAGCGACAAAGTGGAGATGCCCAGAAAGGACCCGCGTCTAGTAGTGCGTCCGGAGGTCTTCCAGGGAGGGACCAGCCAGCCCTGTTATTTGTTCAGACCCAGGAACTGGCAAGATTGGTCCGATGGAACCTGGGATATTACAGTAAAATAGAGCCTGTTAATTCAAATTTATTATCCTGATCACCCTGAACCGGTGCAACACCAGCGATCCCCCTTTATCACCTTTTATCTGTCCAAAAAGGCACTACCTGGCCAGACCTATCTGGTTAGCGTCTTCCCAAGCATAATCCCCTACTTCACTCCCGATGAGCTAATAGATGCTCATTGCGGTCTACAAAATTACTTCAATCTAATTGGTTACCCGGTCCCGCTCACGCGACATGCGTGTAACTAATCCTCCTGTACCGTGAGTGTGCCCATTCAGTGATATTGAATTAGTTACACATTTTATAGTCACAGAATCATCAAATTCCATTCCTAGTATCTACTCTTGCTCCGAATCATTATTATTTTCTGCAGACTCTTATCCATTCCCAATTCTGAATTTTTTTTTGTTTTTAATTCTTTCATACTAAGCTCTTAATCCTAACTGCCATTTGAATGTAAAGGCCAATATTTCGGAAAAATGGGATAATCAAATCCCAAAACTGCTGACAAAACTAATCCTATAACCGGCTAATATGTACAATTGTTGTGATACTAGCATATCAGTCTCTTACAAACTATATTCTCTTGCCTGCCTGCTCCTCCTCCTCTAACTTATATAACTATCAAGATACTTATACAATAGCTTCTTATACAGTTTATTCATTGAGACATATAATAATTGAATAATCAAACTGTGTATGTCGTTAGAGTTGCCTCCTTAGTTATGGTCCCGTCAATTTTTCGTTTTTTTTTTATCTCTCAGGAGGGCTAAGGAGCCTGCTTTTTACTGTGCTTTCCCCCCCTTTTCCAAAGTAGGAAATTCTCAACTTCACAGCACATGGTTCACTTATTTGAGTTTCTACCGTAGTACAGTTGGAAGGTACCATTTCTAGAAACTATTCTCGGCCTTCTATAGAGCACTAGTATCTAGAACCCCTCCAGTTTTATAAAACTCAGCTGTACCAATATCTAACAAACCTCTATCGCTTCAATCCTCTAATCCGATAAGCGCCTTCTTAATCTATTATAAAAGTAATCCCTCGATACCTTATGCCATATAGTGGTACTACCAAAGCCAGCTGTTATATCATCCCTCACTCAACTTCAGCTCTACCATTTCAACCTTCCCTCCCTCCCTAAGACGAATGGGGGAATACTCAAATGCCCCAAAACAACACAAAACAAAAAAATAAATGAAAGGGGGGAAAGGAAAACACGATATAGGGAGTCAGTCAAGCATGATTGCCAAACGAACTATTTAAACCACCATCCCAGTACAGTACAGTAGCGAGCGGGTCACCGTTACAAGTACTTGTATAATACAGCACAGCGGTCTTTATGATACCATACCATACAATACCATACCATACCATACCATAAACCCCTAACCTCTCCGCCCACCAACACACCCACCACCATCAGACCCCACGCCACGCCACCCATCAAGTGACTCGACTTCCGGTAACGAGCACTACGATACAAGTCTAAATACCGCCGGAGAATTAAATTCACATCACCAAGCCCAAATAGAATAAAACTTTCATTCCACCACTCCACTCACACCCCCTCACTCGACCCCTCGGTCCCTTCTGAAATCTCTTTCCCTTTTGTCTTTTTTTCCTTACACACACACACATACACAGGCACGCGCGTATGCAGCGCACAAGCTCATATACCGCACGATCGCCGTTTCAACTCTTGTATATTTCCTTTTTTTAAAAAAAAAAAAGAAAAAAAAAAAAAGTAAAACATCTTCAGCTGTAATGTAGAGTATCGCAAACCGATGTCACGCGCATTGGGCGTATTGGGAATTGGGCGGTTGGGAGATAAGGATCGTATGCGGTGGGCAAGGTGGGTACGAGTAGGTGTGAGTGGATCCTTAAGGAGGAGGGGGGGGGGGAAGGATCGGGGAACGAGATGTCTTGGAGAAGCTTGGTTTTGTATTTTTAGTTTTATCTGATTCGGTGGGGTTTACGATTGTGATGTGGTGTCATACAATGTGGATTTTGCAGTTCATGCTGCACGAAGGAGACTGTCTATCTACTATTACCGAATGGCAATGAGGAAGGCAGCTCTACCACCCCCTCCATCTCGCCCAAACACCAACCACAACCTCCTCCTCATCAACAACAAAATATCTTTCGTGCCCACTGCCCGCAATGCATGCATGCTGCGGCCAGATCCTAACCTTACTCCCAAGCCTAACACTGCCCACATTCCCGTACGGAACCTCCGTGAGAATTCCATGTTCCTGGGAGATGCGACCAACGACCCATCCAGCACCCTCGAGCTCGTGCTCAAACTCCGCTTCATTCTCAGCACGCCAGTCCGATACGGTGCCCCAGCCCGGGTGCGCCCTCCCCGGCTCCCGCCCGAGGCCTACAGTGCCGACGTTTATGAGGGCTTCGTTCCCACCGCCGGTCCCCCGATGGGGGTACAGCGAGACGACTTCCGCGAGGATCGTCAGCGCAAGGTCGGAGGTTGTCAAGCCGTCCGGGGCAGTGGTGGAAGCGTGAGTCGATAATTGCTGGAGGTCGAGCATTGTGTACACCCCCGCGTGGAATTCCACGTGCATGCCCTTTTCCCGAAGGCCTGAAAAGAAGGAAATCATCCTTTGGAGCTTTGGCTGCACTTGGCCAGGGATTCCCGCTCCAGCGGTGGAAATAATGGTCGGGGTGGCACCAACGGATAGCGTCCAGCCAGTGCACTGTGGTGGTGAGATACCCTGCGCCTCGGCCTTGCCTGCAGCATAAACCGCGACATCAACCTCCTTTCGCAGCAAGTCCAGTGCCCCGTCGGAATCACTGACGCTGTAGGAGTGGCCGGCGTGGCAGTAGAACCCTACAAGGCCGATGCTGGACTCCTTTATACACTCCAGTAATTTCCCGAATGCCGGGGAGTCATGCTCGATGCCGGCGCGGCGAGTGCCCATGTCTAGTTTTACATAGACGCTCCAGTGCGCACCGGCGGTCTTGAGGGCACGGACTTGGGCGGGGTGGTCGACCAGCACAGATATTTCCAACCCCGGGTAGGATTCTTCAAGCCCTTGTAGCCGGTGGATGGACGACGCGGGGATGGGTATCCCATAAAGAATCTTTGCGTCTCATCAATAAATCACTGGGGAAATCATAGTTGGTTAGGAGGGGAACGTGCATCCTTGATAACCCCCTCCACAATCAACGGACCCAACCCCTCGGCTTCCTTCACGGTTGATACAACAACCTTCCCACCGCGAGCCTTATGGCCAAGCTGCAACCGACTAACCTCCACTGTCTAGCATGCCAATTCATACCGTAAGCTAATATCCATCTAAATATAGCCAAATCTCATCCAACCATTGCTTTTTCACATCACCACCTCGAAATGGGCATAAGGGGAGAGCAACAGAAAAGAAATAGAGAAGCCCACCTTATGAGTCTTTACATGCGGCCTAAACCCCACAGACAACGCATCCACTGCCTGCAGTACACGAGAGCAGTTTTTCTCCAGTACCGGTCGGGATATGACAGCCGAGGGCGTTGGAAGTTTATGTATCTTTTGTCCGATATATTCGGCCATTTAATATATTTGAGAGAAAAATCTAAGCGGTTGTAAATCCGACCGAGACTTAGACTAAAATCGAAATTGAATCCAACGGAACTGAGGGGTAGACTTGGTCCCTGTCCTTTGTTGATTTGGCTTTATATGAGTTGCCTGGCTAGGCAGGGTAAGCTGCTGTAGGTTAGTCTAGGGCAGAACGTGCCATCGTACCGATACCTAGACTAGAAAGTGGAAGCCGAGCATATTACCGTACTATGCTGTTATCACAAATTATTAATAACCTGCCTTACCTCATTGCCTGACCTTACCGATTAAAGTGAATACCGAATACCTGGCGAAATATCTCATGTAAGAAAAAAGAGGGAAAGGGAAAAGAAAAAGAAAAAAAACAGACCAAAAACGCCTATGCTATTGATATATACAGATACATGACAGCAAACTCAACAGGCAGGTCATAACTTCATTTACAAATTATGAATGTTCAAAACGAGAACATATCAGATGGAAACGGTGACAAGTAAAAATTAAAGGAAAAATAATTAAGGAGAAGAAGACTAGCCATTCTTCCCCCGACTCCTTCACGCCTATGATATAAGATGAAAAGCCCCCAGGATAAACAAGAACGGTAATTGAAAGGAAACAGAAAGAGAGGGGAAACAAGTATGAATCCCCACACGTTTATCATCTAGGATCCACGGCACGCGGCATACCTGAATGAACCCGAGTTTTGACATCAACACGCTAATCACCACGGGTGGTGCCTCCGGGTGGTAGCCATAGTAACACCTGTCACTATGAAGGATATGAGACTTGATATAAATAAAACAGGAGAAAAGAAATGTCCGGGAGTAGATGGGTGGGGAGCAAATTAGGCGAAGGGTTTTCTGGCGACGATAAAGTAGCTATTCCTGTCAGCATTCCAGGGCTTCGACAAGGCGTCCCGGGGGAAACGAGGAGGCATACTTTGGATTATAAACATGAATGTGTTTATTCTTGAGATCCCTTTGAGCCCTCGTGCACAGCTCTCTAGCTTCCTCCCCCGTCATGCCTAGCACCCGCGTGAATAACGCTAGCCCGTATGCTTCGAAGGAGGTGTCTGAATTGAGCAGCGCCCAGTACCCTATTTCCTTCATTCGAGGGTCTTTGGGCCAGGGGCCCCAGGGCATGTTGCGAACTTCCTCCTATTCCCCTGTCAATACCATTGACCCATTTCGCCTCGCACATGTGGAGATTATAGAGATAAGACGCACCCTGACTTCTACAAACCCGGCCTTGATAACGAATTCTTTTAATCGTGTGGCGATATTTGGTACGCCCATTTGCTCAAGGGAGAGATTAAGATTATGCATGTATACACGCAGAGCGCAACCCGGAGGATAACTGCCATCATCGCTGCGTACGTCCATTAGGTGCTCAATCAGCTCTATGTAGCCACCAGGCTTCAGGTGGTGGAAGATCTGCTCGAGGAAACGCTCCCAGTTCTTGATGCTTTGGCCAAGAAGCCGGGAGTGAATAAAGTCAAAATGGTTCTATAATCTTAGCGTCAGCACTATTGAAGGGGTGTGTGAGGCAGTGAGTGTCACCGGTGGCCACGTCCATCCTAGCTCCGCATCGTCAACTTCAAAACGGCAGTTCGGGAGCACCATAGTTGGTTGAATGGGGCTTAAGTCGGTCCCAATGACGTGAGCATGTGGGAAGTGTCTGGTGTGATAAGGCCTGTTAGCAATTGAGGTTGTCTAGGTTGGTTTTTACGGAAACTACTCTGCCATGTCCAGCGCCCAAATCCCGGTCCCCGTGCCAATGTCCAAAATTCTTTTGGGCGGATTCCGATCCAGTGGTGCAAGAAACAATTTCCCATCCAACATTTTTAAAAATATCTGGTGATGCATGTCAAGGCTGTAGCAATGTTAGGGGCTCACGGCTCAATTCCGCAGCGCTGAATTCTAACATACCGGTCCTGTTCCGTCTCATCATTCGGCATTGGATAGTTGCCCTGCGAGTAACTATGGTATCGGCGACCTACACAATGGGATTTCAGCACAATGAGTTCCACAGGAAACCAAGTCAAGCCAGGGCCTTAAACGACGGGTGGGGGGGATCCGAAAACAAAAACAAAAACTCACCATGTTCATACTGATAATCCACAACGCTGGACGTTATCGACACGCACCCACTCGGACTATCCCAGGGCACATCCAATCCATCGATTAGCCATGAGAAAACGCCAGGACGATGGTCCATGGACCTTAAAAGCAAGTGGAAGGGGGAAGTGGGCAAGATGACATGTCATGCGAGGAGGAATTTCCAGGTTTCCAAAAAGGACAGAACAAAAACTCACACTTGATCCTCATCACTTTCATGATAGTCCTAATATTTCCCATCAACCCAATGCGCCATGGATTCAGGAAAAATTAAGAGGTGGGCACAAAACATACCATCCCAGAGTCCACCTCAATATTCATGCAATCGAGGGGCGGGAGAGGCTCCCTATCCATGGGTTGTCCACTCATCGTGAAATGCCGACCGCTAGCCAACGAAAACGAAAGAGCAAATCGGATCAGAGGGGTGGATGGAAGTGAAAAGAGGAATCCGGCGAGTTGAAGTTGAGAATTGCAGATGCAGCCGAGCCTGTCCTTCCCTTCCCTTCCCTTCCTTCCTTTCGCAAAAAGGGCAACGAATAAATTGAGCGGATGAGCGGACCCAGGCCCTCGGGAGAGCGCGAGGTAAGGGGTGGATAAAGTGGAAGGCAAAGAAAAGACGAAAAGGCACCTGTGCGACTTTTATGGAAAAAAAAAAATCTTCCACTCGTATTGTGGCCCCCGAACGGGATTATATACGGACCCAAGGAGCTGGGTGCCGGTAACTTTGTTTTTCGAGGATAGAGGGAGGGTAGGGAAGAATGGGAGCACAAGTACGAGAGGGAATACCACAACGCACAGCAGAGGAAAGGGAAGGGGAAGGAAGAGAATGAAAGGACGGACACAGACGAAAAAGAAGCGGGGTAGGGAATACTGTGCAAGCCGGGGAATGGGGAATTTTCTTTCAACTCCTTTTTCCTTTTTCCTGTTCTTTTTCTTTTTCTTTTGTTTTTGCTTCAACCTATCGATGCCTTGTCGGTGACTTTTTTCCTTTTTCCCTTTTTTTTTTTTCTTTCTGGCTCTCGGGAGAGTGAGAGAGAGTGAGAAAGAGGTAAAATGGTTGGAAGTGGGGAGCGAGAGGACGAGATTCAGAGGTCCCACGGCACTTGCCTGGAGGTGAACGTGGGTGCGTGAGTGAATGAGCGAGTAAGTGTGAGTGAGTGTGAAAAGGTCAGGGTGGAGGAGGGATGATGATGGATAAATGTACGGGAAAGCACCGCAAACAGACAGGAAGGGAGCTTTTTCCTTTTTTTCTTCTTCTTCCCTTAACTCTCTCTACTCGAGTACCGGTACCCGTAGTGCTACGACCGTCCTCAGGATAGGGTCGAGGCCGTGAGAGAGGATACGAGATACTGTAGGATATGAGGGAGGTATGGCGAGAGAAAAAGAGAAAGGAATCCTGCCAGCTGCCAGCCATAGCAAGCGTACGGACGGTAAATGCGGTAGCGTAGGGCACTCCAGCATTCTAACTCCTCGCAGGAAGGTGCAGTATGAGAAGAAGAGCGCCGTAGAGCGATGCAACCACCGATTCGCTGCGGCTACAGTCAAGTCTACCAATGCAAAAAGAAAAGAAATCACAAGGAGTGGTGAGCAGAGAGTGAGGCAAGTTCAGAAAGAGGGAAAGCGGGAAAATGTCAGAAAAAGAAAGGAGAGAGAGGAAAGCAGTTGAAGAGAGAGTCTGGAGCGGAGAGAAGAAGCTTCAAGCCCGCAGATCGCGGTACCAGTATGATACCGGTATGGTTGGTACCCCTAATTTGGGGCCATCCTTCGAGGCCACCAATCCTCCCATCGTACCGCATTGTACGCTATTAACTCACTTTACCTACCGGTATTCCTTCGACGAAATGACTCCAAATCACGTAGAGAACTCATCCACAGAGCGGACTTCATTCTAGAGGTGTGGCTCCCACCGTAATAACTCTTGGGGTTGAGGGAAATTTTGGATGAGCTCCAGAGACAGATAGTATCATACAAGTATATATATACTGTATATATATACAAAAAAAAGGACAATTGACCGAGCAATAAATCACACCAATTAATTGCCCAAGGAAGTAAGGCAACCTACTATATTATGACTACCGTAGTGCCCCAGTTCCCGTTTGCACTACAAGTATGGCTCGTTTCTAATGGGCCGGGACCATAATAGATATCATGCTGTAATTTACGTACACGAGTGCCATGGGGTGGTCAACGAGAACTCGCGCAGTATGACACCTGCTCAAGTACCGTACGGTACTTGTGTCATACCGGCCTTGGTAGTCTACGGGTGAGGTGAAGTTAAGTTACAGTACAATAGCAGAGACGAGTGAGTCGATCCGCTCCTACCGTACTCCGCTTTCTACGACATCCACACCACCTCTTAGCCCCCTCAGAGTTTCACCCCAGGCATTAGGCTGTAGCCCCCACCAGGGCGATCCTCCCACCGCCACAAGCTCATCCATTCCTAACTAATTCCTCCCCCCCCCCCTAGCCGAATAACGTCTCTTCCGACCGAAACCGCTAAACTGTTTATGGGGGGGGCGCACTCGTAGACCGTCACTTTAAGATATCGAAGGAATTGCGACGTTTCATGCTATCCAATCCCAATCATGTGATCTTGTTTTTCCTGTACCGGTACTCCAACCCAGCAGGATTTATGACCACCACAACCCTTCCCTCATGCCACCTGCGCACTGTACAATACGGTACTGTAGGGGTAAGAGCAGCAATTCAGAATGACCACTATCGTGGCCCGAACCTCTTCCACCCCCCCATCCGCAGTATGAAATGCCCCCTACCGGATATCTGATCCCATCCTTATTGAACACTGTAACGGAGCTCTGGCCATGATAGAGGTATAAACCCGAGACTCTACTACTGGTATACCGTACTCATAGAGGTACCTAAACCATTAGTGAGCCGCTAACAATACACTCGCAACGACGATCTTAACATCAGGCAGCCCCCCCCTCGTACGCTACCGGTAACACAGGGAAATTGCGATTGCACTAGAGAACTCAGGCAATGCCACTCACTCACTCACTCACTACCACATGCACGGAGGAGACCACTGCAGTCATTATACGGGTGTGTATGATACCGAAAAATCAATGAAACACCCACCAAATAAAAAAACAGAAACAAAAGGAGCCCAGCCGTCCACCCTCTCTCTCTCTCACTGGGCTCGAGCAGAAGTATCATACTTATACGGTACCCCCCCAAGCCCCACCCATGTTGGCGGGTTCATGTGCTTTGCCGTGTCACGGTCTTAAGCTTTTGTTTATCGACATAATTATTGCTTGTCCTCGTGGCTACCCCGGATAGCCACTCCCCAATCGGGAATCGAATTCTGGGGGGTGGTACAATCGGGTAGGGTACAAGTATGATAGAAGCACAAATACCGGTACTGTACTCGAGTACTGAGTACAGTACTCTAGTAACTTACGGTACCGGTCCCGTCACTTGAGTTGAATAAAATTCTGTTTTTGGCGGGCATGGCTTGACCAATCGGGGGTTGAGTGCGGCTATTACTTAATTGGTCTCCCGTCATTTTTGAAAGGGGGAGGAGGATTGGATAAAGGAGTCTGTGCGCAGGGTTAGGTTACCAGTAGTAGAGTGCAGCGATTGCTGGCTTTGGCCAGGTTTGGCTTGGTTACCAGGGTAGTATCAGAAGTGGGTTTGGTTGCTGAGGTGAGGCATCATACCCGTACCAGTAAAATCTCGCACTAACGAATAGGACGGGGCTGATTAATAGGGCGTTTCATTGGCTAGTGGGAAAAACTCTTTGAGACAATTCTTTCCTTGCCGTTGTTGCAGCCATGATGTGAAGCCGACCCCTCATAGCAGGGAAGGGAACTCCGTCCATGACTAAGCCTCCTTATCTTAGCTGTGTTTGAGACTTTACGCTACCACACTCGGGTACTGCACTTGTATGATGGCTAATTATTGTGCTAGAGCACCATACCGGTATCTGGATTGGCCGTGGCAAGGGTGGAGATGTTTTTCCTATTCTCCCGCGAGCTCAACAGCCGGCCGAACCCAACTTTCTCTTCCCATAATAATTTAACTTACCGTGGACCACCGCACGGTACCGGTAATTCAGTCAATCCCAGCCCACCCTGCAAAACTGCGCACCACAATACCTCTCTCGATGCGAGCAGCTCCCCCCCCCCGGATTCATAATAACCTTATGCCATTCCATGTCCGGTCCGGCATACAGGTAGACACTGCAGAGTAAACTGTTGAGAGAAGCTCGGACTCAATTCCTTTCTCTCTTAGACCTTTCAGGCTTCAGCCCCAATTACTGGCCCAATCTGCACGCCAGCGCGCTAGCGGCCGAGGTCCAACCCTTGTTCATCATATGTTAATTTATTACTGCAGCTTTTGCAAGGGAGTGGGGGAGGGAAGAAGGAGGAGAGAGAAAAAGAAATAAAGCACAGAGCTCTCAACCGTGTTATTGGGTCCAAGGTTTCTTTTTTTCTTTTTTCTTCCCTTGCTTTCTTCCTTTCTTTCGTTTCTTTGCCCCCTGGACAGCGTTCCCGAAGGAGAAGGTACCAACTCCAAAGGCACTCGTACAGTACTCGAACACAAGCATCATGGAGAGCTTGTACCGGTATGGTGCCTACGGTCCGCTAGAGCTTGATGATATGATAGCATGCGGTGCGAGCAGTTAATGCGCGGCCCACAGGGGACAGGAGGCAGGAACGGGGGCGCAGGGAATTGAGCGGGGAGTTGCCGTGGGCTACGATTGTGTTGAGCTACTGGCGGCCATGAGTAGTTGAGTTATTATAGAACTCGACCCTACAGTAGCGCTTTAGCCACGGGAGGTATTGCAGCAGCCTCGTGTAGGTTACAGTACTGTAAGAGGAGCGGCGCCCTACATCACAGTGGTCCAGTTCTGTACGATATATATCGTAGTAAGAACCTTATTACCGGCACTTGTACAAGTACCATCCGTGGATCACCGGACCGCCGTATCATACTGTGCCTCCAAGGGAGGAAAGAAAAAAGAAAGAAAGAAAAAGTCCAACCGCGTGGAATTCGGGCACTTCCAACATGCAAATGTGGGGTTTTCAGTACCGGAACGTCGGGAAACTAGGGAAGTAAGCAAGTAAGCAAGGCTGAAGTTACAGTATCAATGTGGAATGTGGTACCGTGGCCCACCGTGCTGTACTCGTACTCGTACGGGGGTATAATACAAGTAGGGAGAATTGGGAGGGGGGTAATGGAATGGGGGTTGCGCGGTGATTGTGAATGATCAGCGGCACTTACTTTGGTACACACACCCCTTAACGGGCACGACAGGTCAAGGCAAGGAGGGTAACTCAAACACTTTCTGTTGCCGCTGGGGTACCCGTGCATATGGAATACCTGCATCCACTCACTCGGAACCCATCAATTTCCAAGAAACTTCGACGGCTCATCGCCCTGCTATGATCATTATTCGTTTCCGGTCCTGAACGAAAGAGCATCCGAGATAAATTTACGCACACCGTGCTCAATCGCTCCAATAATCCTCCAATAATCCGGACCAGTCAACAGTACTCGAGTAGTCACGCTCAAGTAACGAAACCCGCCCATCCTATCGCCGGCATCGACCGGGACCACACTCATCGATGATACGGATAAAATACTTGTACAAGGGAAGGATACGCTAACTTATCACTTATCACTACAACCGTACCCATACTTGTAATTGGGCCCGCCGTCCCTATCGAGGAGGAGGGGAAAGGTGAATATCATTTTTCTCCTATACTTTCTTGCCAGCTGCCAGGTCTCAGAAGGTGGACGGAAAAAAGTGCGTCACGGAACTCCCCGTTGCAAAGTCGTGAACGCGTGAACGGATATTTGAGATTCCTATTTTTTTCTGTTTCACTCAACCCAACCCAACGCTCCACCCCTCCCCCTTCCCCGCGTCGGAACGCCTCACCGGTATCCCCACCTCCCTAACACCTCCTCGTTACCCGAGTCTAGGCAAGGAGTACCTGGGAATAGGGGGGTAAGTTTTGTACTAGTACGCTCGGATGCGCATGGATGCTTTGCTCAACCTCCTTAGTCCCTGTTTTCTTGGTGCTTCTTGCCCAGGACGGCGAGCACAAGGGCTCCATCCATACGAATACTCGATATTGGGTCCCCCAATGCATCTTGTGATGTCTGGTGTATGTATGGGAACAGAAACAGAAGGTCTGGAAGCAATGAGATCCAAAGCGGTGGGTTTGTTTGCTTTTGAAGGCCACATCCACAATCAGGACATGCCTTTTTTTCTTACAGCCTGAGTTTCTTTTTGATTTCTAATACCCGTAAATGCAAAAAAAGGAAAAAAAAAAAAGGCATGGTCCCAGCTATCTGTTTGTAAGAGGTACGACCAACTACCGACGTAATGCGCTCGGGGGGGGATTCATCATAACAGTCGCTCGGTACGATATGTGAAGTGCTGTATATGCAACACAAACCCCTCCATTTCACACCACACACAGCACCATACTGTATTTCTCTCAAAAGAATCTTCTCATAAGGGTCTTTGCCCACCAGGACCCCGAGACCAATATCCACCCAGAGCTGGAACGACACCTGTCGTTAGATGGTGCACTGATGAAAAAAAAAAACCCTCAAGGCTTTTTTCCCCAGAGAGAGAAGGTGGGGGGGGGGGGGGGGGGTCTCACCGATATTGTGATAAAGTGCAGGAAACAGGTTTCTGGGACTATAGCTTGCCGGATATGAACACCTCACCTAGCTCGCTGGGCGAGAGGATCCCCCAGGGGGTTGGTGTCCGGCAATCCCTACGGCTGGAGAGTAAGTGTTCCTCTTACGCCGGTAACCGTACTTAGTTGCATAGCGCTAGGTTTCCCCTTTGCGGGAGCTCCAAAGATTTGTGCAATCTAACTTATGGCTCTCTGGGGGATCCTGGTGTCCTCTTATGCATCGCATCAGACTCGACGGGCTCCCGATACTCAATGGTGTCTACTCGAGCACCGTGTCTCCATGAAAGATGATGGAAGGGTTGGCAGAGCCCCGTGTGAGTGAACTTCTACCGTATCAAGACATTCATCCAGCGGTCAATTAAAACGCTGATATCACGCCTCTCCGATGAGCAAGCATGCTAAGTACCTCTTTTTTTTTAGTCACCTGGAGCCAATTGTATCTTCAGGTGCCAGCCCGTGGTAATTGCCTGATCAGTGCTTTAGGCAAGAACATGAACATTGAGATGCCGTTGTTATCGGGTGACTACTATCGGATGCACCCATACAATGTGATATTACTGCGGCCCGCTGTATGGTACGTGCCAACAAGCCGTCGCCTTGATCGCGCCGCGGTCGGAGCTGAGGCTAGCCAAAGCGTCTGTCAGGTGAGTCAATTCCCTTATAATAAATTCTGCATCTGGTGAACCAGGGTTACTTGTGGAACTTACCTGGTAAGAGTATGCCAGTACCGTGCACCTCGATACGAACTATCAACTCACAAAGAGCAAAAGCATAGGGCTACATGATATGGAGTCCCGATTCATCGATGCTAGGGCGACGTAAACCGGGACCGCCGGCCGGCTCCGAACAGCATGTGATATAGGCACTTGATCAAACACCGCCGGAATTGACTCCGTTTCCCGTCACCAATCGTGCCGAGTGGTGGTCCGCAGAGGGATGCTTGGGCACTGGGTAAAATTGGCAAATTGTGTACAGTGAGGTGGGCTCATTGACCAAAGTCCGCAACGTGGTACCAACTCAGCTCATGTCGTATCCATAATTTCAAAGGGGGTTTTGGCCCCGGACACGATTGATAGCAACAGTAGTTGACTGTGCGATTCGACGTGTCCCCAAGGCCGTAGGCCATATAGAATACCGGGGGATGGCGATTGTTCCATCCATGGTGGGTCGATGGACCTCAGTGAACTTCGCTAGCAAATTGGCCCGGCCATGGTGAAGTGTTGCCGCGCCCCGACGGTTTGGAAGCCGATACCGGTAGTGACTTTGAAACCAAACCGTTACCGACCTCGCTGGTAGAATGCTGCCAGGTCCCATCCGCGCGTCGTAAGCTGCCGACATTAAGAAATTTGGGTGACGAGACTGGCAGTCCTGTATGATACGGGCACGGTACGGGTACTCGAGTACCATACCGCCAAGTTATGTCTCCACCAAGCGCCCATCCTCCGAACCCCTTTGCGGTTCCCCCTGGTTGGTGATTTGGCCGGTCATGAGATTTAGGGATCAGAGGGAAGGGGAAAGAACAGAGGACAAAAATGGGAACGGGAGGGCCTCCGGGAGACCGTCGCACTCGGGTGTGCCGACAGAAATGGGAAAACACGACTCCTGTCTCCGTACAGTAGAGGTTTGTTTGGGATCAGCGGAATCAGCGGAAATAGCGGTACACGCGAGCACGGGTCAGCACCGAACTTGGGACGAGAAAGTATCCGGGTATCACATGCATAGAGGAATTTTTGGGATCTTGGCCGCGGGGGGGGGGCACACGGGAAATTTTGCAAAAGTTCAGTCTGGGCACGGATACGTAAATGAAGAGCGCGAGTACTCGTACTGTACAAGTACCGTGCGGTGTCAAGTTACTGGGAGGGATGAATGAATGGTTGGAATGGTTGGAATGGTTTGGAAGGGTCAGGGAATGGTGAGCAGGGGGCATCAATGATTCGTGGGATGGGTGCGGCAAGTTCTGGGCGGGACCAACGATTGGAGAGATCCGATCCGTCGTGGATCGCGTGGGCCTGTCTGCAATCAGCCACTTCCCGTCAGTGTTTGACGCCTGAAAATTTAAACGACCCCTAACCCTGCAGCTGGTTGGCCGAATTCGCGGGACGGTGATCCGCCATGATGCTTGTGCCGCTCGGGTGGTTAGTCAGCCTTGGTGCGCCGCGGAGAAATGCTTCGTACTCGAGTACGGTACATCTCGGTAAGGGATAAATCTCGGTAAAGGATAACTGGTGCCTCCTGGATAGTCTGCCGGCACCATAGTAAGTCCATCCTCGGGGCATGCACATTGGAGGAATCATGTGGCCTTTCGGGTCATTCTCGACTCGCCCCCACCCCCCCGATATGATATGAGCAGTTGGAAGGGTAGAGTATTGTGGGTTTGGATTTCATGGGATTCTCCTTCCAACTGCATGACTCTACGCCAGCCCGATATGGGCATTGCGCCTATCGTACATCACCACTCCCTACCGCATCAGATTCTGCGGTTGAGCGACAACATTCTCCCCGCTGGATGGGTCTAACGCATAAACAACTCAGATCAACCAAGAGAGTTGGATAGGGTGTCTTTCGATCTGTTCATCTGCATCGACGATCTCTTATTGGCCTGCAGTGGCACGGTTGACGCGCGGGGTCTGGTAGTCAGTACCGGTATGCTACCGGTACATTGTACTGTATGATAGCGTAGCGCCGTGGATCTTGGTACGACTGAGCAGACATTTTGGCGATGGGTTTCCTTCCCGTCTCGGGGGGGGGGGGAGAAGGGAGAGGGCCTGATGGGATACCGACCTACGGTCGGTGTGGCATTTGCTGATAGCCCTGGATTGCTGGCATACGGGTAGACTATGAGGAAAATGTTCACTTTGGCTCTTTGATGGGTCCCACCGCGCATATTTTTTTTTGACTTGGCCAATGAGTGTCGACAGGCTATGGCCCGCGTCGCCTGCCACTCGAGCGGTACCGCACAGCCTCATGCGGAGGCAAGACGAAAGTCGGCGGGTGACGAACAGGGATCAGAACCGGTATGATACTAGTAACAGGTAACATTTTTTTTGTCACCCTAGATTGCCCTGCCAGTTCTTTGAAAGAATTCACTCTACTCGAGTACCGGTATTAGCCTGCTAGATACCCCTGTTCGTCATCCGCTGGTACGAGTACTCGAGCACTCCTCGTTGCCCCGGTGAGACTGTGTACCCACTCCCGCTCCCTTCGATCAACAACAAGAGGTCCATCCAGCTCCCTAAATTTAGCGACGGGATAGCCTGCAGTCATCGACCATTACTGACTGTTTGGCTTCCCCTTACGAGCCGGCAGGATCGAGCCTCGCAGGCCATGTCGAGGTGGAGGGGAAAGGGGGAGGAAGAGATGCTTTTCTTCTCCTCCAACATTTTCTTGCCCAACCCACTATCATCTACCGGTATCATATCACAGCACGCCCCTTCTTCGTCTCCTCACCCTCTCACAAGCTTCCCCTCCGCCGATACCGTAATTATACCGGTATCCATCCCCACCTTTCTCATCTCCATCCCCACCTTTCTCATCTCCATCCCCATCTCTTCCCTCATTCAAAAGTACCGTATTATACTTGTACAGTGCTCGTACATGGGGATAAGCTTGTTATGAATTTGGCTGGTATTTTGGTTCCCCGAGCCAATTAGAGAGAGCTGTTTGCGCCCCGCACAGCTCGCGTTTCAGGTTCCTACAGGTACAAGTACTCGAGTACACGTACTCGTACGGGTGCAGCACCTCTTCGCTTGCCCATAAGTTAACTGGGCGGACCCAAGGGACTTTCTCTTGGTTATGCCAATACGGGCGACGACGGTCTCCATTGTCACCCACTCTCCACAGTCTGCCATTGTGGTATCGCTGGTATCGCCAATTCACTGAGAATCCAGTCCAATCGGTGAGTCTGGTGATATACTGCAAGCCCGTAGGCTGCTACCCTCTAGATCCATCCTTCGAATCTGGGATACTGCTTCCTCTGCGCGCTCTCGACAGCGAGCGAACCACAGTTGTCCTTTCTGTTTTTTTGTTTTTTTCCCTTAAATCGCCGTCTACGGTACATCACAACGCCCAGTTTTTTGTTTCTCCAGCTGATCTGAGCAAATTTCACGGGGAGGGGGCTGAGGTTTTGCTTTTGGGTGGGATCACCCCGTACTTGTGCAGTAGCCGACCGTAACCGTGGTCATCTTACTGGTTCCTTTTTTTTATTTTTATTGCTCTCTTCTGCAACATTCCCCTTTTCACTTGTTGTGGGCGGTGGGGAGGGTGTGATTTAGATAACTGGATTGGACGCCGTGGGATCGGGAAGGGGATTCTAGTAGCTACATCCCAGGGGTCAGATCTCAGCGCTTTTGGGAGAAACAAAAGCCTTCAATAAACTATGGCGAACCATCGCGAGAAGAAGCTCAAGCGAGAAAGGGGCTACACGCCTCCACTGTCGCCATCTCTGCACTCTAGTGGACGCGAAGGCACGAGGGACCGCAGGCGGACATCCACATCACCGCCCCCTGTTCCCCGGCATCCCGTACAGAGCATGCAAGCCGCCTTTGAGGAATCCATCCGTGATGTCCAGGTTGGAGCGCGGAATTCGGAGACTGAGGATTCATCGTCGAGGAGCAGGAAACGTCAACAGAAGAGTGGGGGGCATGAGTATCATCGGTTATCGAAGATTATTTCGCAGATCGCTTTTGGCATTCATCTTCTGCACGGCCGCCTGGCGAAATCTGACTCGGAAGTCGTGAGGATCTTGCAATCCCATGTGAATGATATGGACGAATTCATCTCGAAAACCACGAGGGATTTTGACCTAGCAAAATCGGATATATCGCAACGGCTGAAACATCTTAGGGTTCCATTGGATTCGGAACCTGCGTCAGCAGCATTCGACGGTATGCTTGAGAGTCGGGAGTTTAGGTTGCAGATATTGGAGGGCAATGAGAATGTGGAGTATGTGGTCGAGCGCACAATGGCTGCCATGAAGAGGGCCTTGAAGGACGTGGCGGAGGGGCTGGCCGCGGTGGATGATATGGCTAAATATCTGCTGGGACTGAAGGAGGGGTGGAAGGGTTCGAATTTGGTTAGGGTTTACGCCGCCATGACATTTAATGTTGAGCAGTGGTTCAGAGGTCTCGTGGCTCTGCAGACGAAATCAGTAGCCTTGAATGAGGAGATAGTGCAGCTGAAGGGTGTGTTGGGAGAGATTGAAAGGAGGACCGGGATCGCGAGCAGGAAGAATAAGGTATGCGATGTTAATGATATCGGGACGGGTGATGACTGAAATTTCATGATATCTAGGAATCTCTGGCTGTGGTCCCTCAGGGTACAAAAAAAAAAAAGGTGGGCGATATTGATTGAATGACATCTGGAATCGAATAACGAATAAACTTCTAGTCTTCGTCTCGATTAAACAAGTCTCTCCCACCCACGCCTGCCCCTGACACACTGCTGAATGCCATCGATGTTCGCATTAGCAATTCGCACAAGGATTCGAGACGCCTCAGCCGCCCCACCTCTCAGATCCTGGAGCCCGCTCGATCGCGCCCACAGCGTCTCCCCCACCGCCACTCATTCCTCTCGACATCCCTCTCAACACCGGACGCTAGCACCCGGACCCTTTCATCCGTAGGAGAATACGACTCTGAGATGGAAGAGGACAGATGGAAGAGCAGCAGGGTCAGGGTGAGACCCGTTCCGGAATTATGGCCAGAACCGCTATCCCAGCGTAGCGGGCCTAAGCATGAGCAGGATGATGGTCAAGAGGACGGAGATGACTTTGCCTTCCGGCCGGATAAGGAGGAGAAGAAGGACCAGAATTTTGTCTGCAGACCCGGTAAAGATGGGCGTAGGCCAAAGGGGAAGGGGAAGGAAAAGGTGGGGAAGACGGGGAAGACGGGGAAGGGCGATACGGCGCCCTTCGCTAGGCCCGACAGTTGCGCTGTTATGTGATTTGTTTTCATTATTGTCCTATACCTCAGCGTCCCTCGGCGGGCTCCCTTCCCTTTACCTCTGTTTTCTTTCTGGGCGTATATTTCTCCTCTGGGTTATGAGTTTTTTTTCTCTTGCTTTGGCTTCCCCGTACCCAAGTACTTTGCTCCATCCGTCTACCCGTACATACACACACGCACATCTGACATATCCCGGGGTTTCCTATGTATAGGGCCCTCTGAGCTTGTAACCAGCGCTACCGCACTCTCGTTTTTGGTCTCCTTTAGTGTAATCTCCTAGATGACATTCGTGACTTGGCTTCTCTTCTCATTTCGCAAGCGGCGGCGCAGGGGCGTTTTTTTTCAGGATTGTACGAGAATGATTTACGTATGTTCATTCAGAGACCTCGTATGTCATCTATCTCCACACATCAGATGCCCCCCTTCAGTGGATTCATGCACCTGGTGCACTGGCAGTGTGTCCCAGGAAGGCCCTGCATATCTCATGCTAATATACCAACCCACGGGAATACACGTTCTCACTGAACTTGCACGTTTCCCTCCGGGGAAGCTCTACTACCTTACCGTAGCTCGATGGCATCGGCAGCCTGGTCGCATGCCCGCTCTCATGTGCGAAAGGGAAAGGGTATGATAAGCTTCGCCACCAGCCTGGCGTGCGGGCCGGGGTTGCAAAAGCACAGATCCGTGCCACAGGGATGGGCATCTCGGTTGGTTGGTTGGTTGGTTGGTTGGGAGCTGTACCCGGCACTGTAGCACGTGGGTACTGTAATAGTAGGTAGGCGCGGGTGGGACCCCGCGTCTCGGTGGGCATGGTGTATCATACGAGTAGAGAGACCAGGGAGGGAGGGATGTGTATGATACTGTACTGTACTAGTATTGTACTAGATTACAGTACCATATGGTACCGGTGGGCTGGATGGTAAAAGTACAGTGCTCGTGCTCGCAGGGTAAGACTATGTCGTCACAGGACGAAAAAAAGGAAAAAACTTGGAATCGATTGCGGTTTTTTTTTTTTTGCCGCAGAAACCGAATTCGAGCTTTCTTCTATTTCTTGCGAGGTCCGATCGAGCTAGAGGGCAGGCGGACGGACGGGCGGGTGGAGAGCGGTTTATGATAGGAGAATTGGATAGTCTAGTCTAGTCTAGTCTACCGATAATTTACAGTACTCGCAGAAGGCTTTGCGAGGATTGAGGGACTGCTGATGGTATGGATCGAGGGTGGTGGTGGTGGTGGTGACCTTTGCACTTCACTGTCTATGGATGGATCCCGCCGTAAATTTACTCGAGTTGTGGGATTTTTTTTACGCGCTTTGTTCATGCCTTCGTATGGGATGAAAAAATAGCCATTTCCCGCGATTCGTTGCGGTTCTTGAAAATCCCTTGAGTTACTCGGTGAGCTCTTTTTAGAATGGATGTTTTCAGTGTGTGGGGTCTCATATCGTAGTCTCTTGCACCCAACGGCCGGGTGGGGGAGGGCTTCTGTCACTTGACCTTTGCTCGTGTTGCAGGGATGGCGCGGATCACATACGATCACTCGAAAGTGAGTTTCTGGAGTGTGGGTGAATATGGATGGATTGCTTGCTTTGAACTATTTCTATTTTTTATATTTTTTATTTAGTTCTGTGGGGAATGCTAGTGGCGAGCTATGGATTTTTGAGGGGTTCTGTTCGTTCCTTCTTGTTTCTTGTTTACGCTATTTATATTGGACTATCCCCCCCCCCTGCTGGAGGGTTTGCATCGCTGGAGTACCTAGAAATCCTTCTTCCTCCGGCCGCAAATACCCGAGCAACCGTGAGGAGGGATAGGATGCTTTTGGATGGAATCGGGTTCGCCTTGTAAGTCGTGATTTATGGCTCCACAGTGGCTTGGGTGCAGGAGGTCTAGGGCTCTAATTTCTGGGTAGCCACAGAGAGAGAGAAAGAAAGAGAGTTAATTGCTGGCGCTCGTACTAGACGTTTTGTGAGCGCAGTGAATGGGCTGTTGCGGAAAACAGTCCCCCCTGACTGTCATCGCATCGTTCGTATGGAATGGCGGGGTGTTCTACCAACTGAACGTTTCAAGGTTACGGGGAAATTCTCATCATAGGCATGTCCTGAATAGCCGAGTGACGACTTGTGATGAATGCTAGTTTGAATCGACTTTGTCCATCCGTTCAAAAATTTTCTCCCGGATGAGTATATAGAGGACGAATTGGGGGGGGGGGTCTTTCTCGCAGATAAGGAAATGAGAATGTGTAAATGTATGGTGGTCTTAGTTGGCTCAGTTCGTTACCTATAATACCACCGGTATGATGGTTAGTTGCTTTTGACACTGGCACTGCTCATGTGGTACTTTGCTCGGGGACCGGTGGCACCTGACTTCGGGGTTGGGTGCAATTGCCCTGAACGGGGTCTAACTTATCGTATCATAGCCGCGAATATTGTATTATGTGATAACGCTCTCCTGTTATCCGTTAACTAGTGTACGTTTCTTGGGCCGGTATCGTACATGTGTGACCAGAATCCCTCTCCGAATGGTGTTTTGCTGAAAGACAGAGTGGAGAATTTTCGTCACTGATATTCCGGGTGTGAATATTCCGGGCTGAGGGACTTTGTCGTTAGATATCAGTGATTGCGGGTTATGATCTCTCTCTCTCCTATTAAGGATTTCTCTGCTCTGGTGGTGTTTCCGATATTTAATGCAGTATTTACCAATCGGGTGGAAAATCTAAATGCACCTGCCCGTGGTCTAGGTGTTTGTCCCTGGAGCGATGTTAATTGGTGCGGTCGATAATATGCCAAGAGCTAATTAACCCACCTGCAATTAGCCGGAGCTCGGGTGTTCAATTTCCCCTGATAAATAGGTTATTATTGAAGGATCCATCACGTAGAGCAGGAGAATCAAGAGAACCCGCCCCATGGGAACTAGGAGATTGAAGACCTTTGCCTTCCTCAAGTGGCCTGCAGGGCAAATTCTTGAAGTCACGAGAGATAGTGTGTTGTGGTTGGTCATGGAAGGCACGGGAAGTGTGGTGGAAGGACAAGGCTGTTATAGAAGTTGTGGGAGTGTTTTAGTGTTTGGCAGTATGATAGATTTGTTTGAAGGCTGGAAGGCTGATTCTATAGATATGTCTTTCCTTTGTTATCATGGATGTGGACGGAGGAGTTTGGACATGGATGGAATGTTAGAGATGGGTGTAGTGATTCATGGAGAGATCGGATACCTTTGATAATGTTTTCCTTATACACCTGTCGTTACCAATTAGCTAGAGGGGGGAGAGCAAGAGATGAAGTACGCACCTTTCTTCGTTATCCCACCACAGATGTTCTTTTTACTGTTCGGTTCTATTACCACTGCGCATTCTGATAGCAGCCACCATCTCAACACAAATGAGAGATCCTATGAAGGGGTAGTATCCGACTCTGTACTATACACCTGGGGGCGATGTCCGTGTTCTTGACCAACCTGTGGGAGTGTCCACTTATATACCATCCTATCCCCAACCTTCAAAACTAAGCCAGAAGTGTGTGGTCAAGCTCTCGATACCTGGGATCCTTTCACCAACCAACCAAGACCCCGCCATCCTGTCCCCACCCATTCATTGCCCTTCAATACAGTTCGGCCCTTCTCCTTGAGCCATTGTGAAGCCGTTCCGTGGGCTATGATGCGCCTTGGGCTCCACAAATCCCCAATTACATAATTAGCTGGACTCACGCCTCTTTGCGATCTTGGGTGGTATACCGATAGTGCGCTGCATCTGGAAGAGAGTCTTACCTGCTAGTTTTGTCTTTCTCAATTGAGTGGGCACAACGTAGTCTCCACCAAAAGCAGCCAACTCCACAGACTTATGCCAGCACTGATACTTGTGTTAAAAAAGGTATCACCTCATACATAGTGTTCGGAAAAGATGTGGGCCACTCAGCTCCAATTGTGGCCTTGGGCGGATCTGAATCCTCTGAAGAGTAGTAGTAGCTATAGCAAACAAAACTTTCATCAAACTTGCACCGGACCATTGTTTTTTTTGGCGGAATATACTACCATCATGGCATACTTACCGTATGTAATGACGTGAGGACGGAGGGTACGGTACGGTAAGACACTGGAATCTTGGACGATGCTTATGTTGTCACTGGTGTGATATTATTGAAAAACAACGACACAAAACTGTTTCAGCAATCCTTATCGCAGCGACCAATTCGAAAAAAATCAAAAGAGGTAAATCTGGAAACAAGATAAATAATAGTATCACCGCATTCTAGACATATCCCCCCTCCCTCTAATAACTCAAGAAACCCTCGACCCCCCCCCTCGCTATATCATATCAAGCCACTTCGGTTCCTCAGCCTGGCATGACCCACGAGGAATTCAATCCCACCCTAGCTGCCATCGCTCGGGTCCGGCCCTTCCGTGCTGGCGCCCTCCGGGGTATCAACCGTCTGGGGACCCTGATCCTTTCTTTGTATTATCACCACCGCATCATGGGGAAGACATATACTCCTACAGCAAGGATATCTACGAATTGGGGTCGGGAGATGTCGGAGCATGGTGACCGCTAATATGATAACAATTGTAACAGCGAGCGTGTCGAGCACGAGCTCGTAGTAGCGGAGTATTTCCATGATGTCGGTGGAGGGGGAGAACATGCTGCGCGGTGGGGTCCCGGTCTAGATATGGTGGATCAAGGATTAACCCCTCTACGCGTGAACGCGGGAAGGGAGGGGAGTGGGGGGGGGGGAGGGGAGGAGCCACGTACGAGTGGGGTGTTTTGGTTTAGAATTTTGATGAATCTTTGTACGCAGGATAAATCTGGGACGCAACTGCTTTGGCAAGTATTGGAGGAGGAGAATGGAGGAAGTTTGGTTTAACGTGTGATCGGAAGACTACAGCGATGGAGTGGGGGACTTTATAGGGGATTTGGCAGTGCCAAAGGGGCCTCTATAATTCTCTCTTGTTCTGCGAGTGGTATGTATCGGGTGTGTGTGTTTGCGACGGTGGTGGGACTGGAAATGTTCCTTTTTTGGCGGATGGGTGAGGTTATGACATTACTTTTCTGCTCTTAGGCCGCGAACAGTGGGGCGGACGGTCATTGGGCATGGAGAGGGGCCTATTTCGCAGAGTAGAGGCTTGGTGTATGACTCTTTGGATGTTGGAGATTTCAAGGCTGCTGTGCGTGCATGGCGTCACAGGTGCTCACTCGGGGAGGGGGAACTGGCAGCCTGATTTAAGGCTTTCCCCCCACCGAGACGTTGGGGCCTAGAGCTTTCTTTTTGATTCGCCTACAGCCTACTATATGGCGAGAGGGAAACGCACAACTTCTGAAAATGGCACTTAGATGTCGGCCGCCTGCAGTAAGGCTCCCAAGCGCGCGGCTGAAAGGAGGGGGCCAGCCCATCCTTTCTATAAAACCAGAAGCTTTCACAACCCCCCATCCCGCCTCCCCTTCTCCCTCCCTACACTTTTGCCTCAGAGGCCTCTAGATGTTATAGCGCTCATTCGGAATCCATTCCTGTCCTTCCTTTCCCTCCCCTCTCCTGCCACCGCCTCCTCAAGCAACAAATGGGGGAATTTACGCCAAAAGCGATTTATCCAGGCCAGTGCGTTTGCCCTACCGGCGATGAGTTCATCGAGTGGATTCGCCAGGAGGTTCACTCTTTCGGCGGAGGCAGCACATACCTGGACCTCGACTTATTCAGCGTGGCAAAAGACATCCTCTCGGGCACCGCTGTGGAGAGAAACATCGTAGCGTTAAACGCCGTTATCTCTTGGCGCACGAGAAAACAAAACGAGATTATGGATCTGGTAAAAAAGCTAGTCGAGCGGGAAATAATCCCCGAATCGGTCGTGAATTCACCGATCCAGCTATTGCCTATCTCTAAGGCAGCGTTCCAAAACCGGCTGGTCGTGACTAAACTCGTTCCCGAGTTACTTACCATGTTTGAAATCCCCGACACGGAGGACGAGCTACAAACCAAGTTCAATGCACCGCTCTACTGGTTTGCCATTGTCCTGTCCAGGGCGAGGCACGAGATGCCGTTCATGTGCGATTTGAAGAAGGTGGTGAGCGCGCTTGGGGATCTTGGGATAGCGAAAGTGCCGACTCAGTGGGAGAAAGATGAGTGGATTTCAAAGATAACGGCAGATACGGAGTTGGAGGCAGAGACTCTATACCTCGGCGAGGACGAGGTAACCAAAGACTTGGTAAAGCTGAAACCTTTTTTCGGGTGGAGGTTGCCGCCGTACGATGTTTGCGAAGTCACTAAGAATACTGGGCCGGAGGCAGAGGCAGTGGTGGTGCTTACGGAGGACCTGGATGGTGGTGATGAGCTTGGGGATTTGGCGGTGGTGGGGTTTCCCCGTCTTGAGGATGGGAAAGAAAGAGGAGGGGAAGGAGGGGGGGAAGGAAGAACGCAAGGAGGAGTGATAACAAGGGGTGCGCTGAGGGATATCGGGCTGGTTATTTCTCTGATCATGCTCTGCATCTTGCTCGGTGGGGTTGAGATGCCAATGACTCCCTGGCAGGGAATTGGGGGGATGGTGGGCAGGGTGCGGCACTGGACGAACTCTGTCGGTGGGGAGATATTGATGTTAGCATCGACGCCAGAGTAGACGCGTTACTCGTTTCATTTCGATCCTATTTCTTTTGTGATGCCTTTCTTGTTTCTTCTGTGATGCCGTTCCTATTTGGAGATAGGTATAGCATAGCGACGAGGAGTTTAGCAAGGTGGATGTGTGAGAGCAGGGTTTAGCATATTGGTTTGATTCCTTTTAATATTTGAAGTATGTTACCAGGAATGCTTTCTCTGAAGCTACTGTTTGCAATAAAATCGTAACAGCTATATCCCACTGGCTCATGAAAACGTAGCATTAGGATGCTGTTCTGATGCGGTGTAGTGTAACACATGAAAAGATATCGAAAACGGCTAGGGAGTGGGTTAAAAAAATGCTTTTGATACCGCTCACTCCCACTATCGGTCCATTTTTTGCCAGATTTCAACTACGTCTTATTAGCTTCCACCTAAATTTAGGATACCTACTCTAGTAAGACCAGCGATGCCCAAAAATCGAAGCGATCAGATTATAAAAAAACGATGCAAAGACACCCATTCAGACCTCCAGATACAGCTTTGGACGTGCAGGGGGTGGGGGAGGGAAACCTCGCTCCTGAACTAATTCCCAAGGTGCGGCCTTGCTGCCGTGGTCCTCGTCTTTTATCCCCCCCTCTTCGTCACGTAATCAGTGGCATTATATGATACCTTACTACTCTACCCACAGCCCATTTCCCAAACTCTACACTAGCAGGGCTCCAGAGAGTAGCTATTGTTAAGATAAGAGGTATCTCGAATCCGCTCCGGACAGGGCCGCTAAAGGCAATAATATATCATGCAGGTAACCAGATAACCCCCGCCCCCCCACCACAATCTGTGGGTATAAATTTAGCCGCCGTAAAATACCCATCCGTAAAGCTTTCACACGAAATCGGATATGTGCGCTGATCTCGCCGAGTCAGGCCTATCCTAGTGCCGTGAAATTCAGTGCTTATGCCACACTGCTCGAGCTGGTAACTGTGTCTTGGGTAACGAACGGATCCTTGCACGAATGTTCCCGCTGTAATAGCCCCGAAAATGCGAGAAGGTGCTCTTATCAAAGGATGTTAAAGTCCATATTGGGCGGGGCGACCTTCGTAGCGGATGTATCCCAGAGTAATACCTTACTCCGGACACCGGCTGTAAAAGTTTCTGATAGACGGGATCTCATATGATATTGTCGCATTGTCAGAGATGCTAAGGTGGGGTTTCTCACTGGAGCGATGCTTTTCGTATTCCGATCTCTTTGACTACTCGTGCAGAAGCCCTTGGGAGTGGGCTGGGAGTAGTTAGCATAATATCACCTATTATCACTCGTCACTTGAGCGCCGTGCACTAAGGTAATGTATCTGCGTCCTGCTGCTACTGTAGAGCCATTTGTGGAGCGACAGGATATGTGATGGTGGTGGGATACTGGCTGCGACGGGAGACGAGAACTAGGCCCGGGTGGAGTGAGCGAAGTTGAGGGTGGAATTGTATTGGTGTGCGATGGATCAAACTGAGAAGCACATCTCTAAATTTAAATATACATCCCTTCTTGGTCTTAGTTCCTCAACATTTATTGAATTTAAACGTCTCGAACGTTTATTATACCCTGTCTGCGTATTCTATCTTCCCTTCTGCACCCCACAAGCCTAACTACCCCTCCGGCCTATAGCCGTAACAACCTCCCAGAAATACAGGCCATCAGTTATCGCAGACATGTAGGAGCGCACATTTGCAGTATTATTGGCGTCTCCATATTTTCTTTGGGGCGAGACGATGGATGGCCCGAGGGATACCACCAAGAATACAGTACCCGAGCCCAAGGGAAATTGTCACCTGATTATCGAGTACTGTTTATGCCGCACCGGGAGCCTGAGCTAGGTAGATGGGAAGGAAACCGTATCAAGGGTGATCCGAGGAAAATTTGTGCCCAAGAAATCATTAGTTTAGAGCGGGTACCCACAGGGGCGTTGTGCACTACTGTAGTTTGTGTCAAATATCTCCCGACGGGAAGGCTGAGAACATAACCTCGCGGAAGAAAACAACCTATCCCGATAACAGCTTGGTGTCCACATGCTATCCCTGTTTCCAGCGCCTAGGGCGACAAGAGTATCAGTGCTGCATGGGGATGTGTCACTAGCCATGCGTATAGAGGGAACTCCAAGTATTTGAATATCACGGGGATGGGTTTCTGGGGACTGTCGGATACCGGCACGGGAGGTATGGTCGATTTGAGCTGAAATGGCGCCCATGCTTTATAACTCACCTAAGCCACCCCTTCCCGCATAAGCCACCCTCATCGTGTTCAAGGTTTCTAGTGCTATTGCAGGCTGGGTGAAGCCACCGTTGACTTGATTGTCCGCCCCCTGAGCCTGCATAGAATAACCATAAACGCTGCTGTGCTTTTTTCAAAAATGTCGTCAACCAACTACCTGCAGTAAGGTTCACATGGCTCCACGCTGCATCCATCTTCATGGTTACCACATGTCGGAAGAGGGGGTGGGGCAGGCGAGGTGAGGGTGAGCAAGTATCTAACGTCTGATTTCTGATACGATACCAGGCCCTCGTTCCTCCTCCGCCATCCTCCCTCCACCCCCACTCACGGACGGCTACCGGTAAAGGCTTTCATGCAGCTTCTAATGGTGACAAATGTACAGCGAGGAGAGCTACATTGCCAAAGGCTTCTGGTAGCCCTACCCGGGGCCTTACGCCGGACCCTAGGGTCAAGCGCCACGAGTTCCAATGGAGCAGGGAAGAAATCTTGGGAGAGCCGAGTGATGGCCTGTGACGATAAAGACTATGATATAAAGCTCGGCTCGGGAGCGGATCGATCCAAAAAGTTTGGGTGGTTTTCATGGCCTATATTTCCGAATACTCGAGCTTGTTATTTTTGGGAAACGTAGAGAGGGGCTTGGAGGGGAACCAGACGCCAACGTAGCCAGCAGGTGTCCAAAATAATCCCTCCATAGATTGATGTACAATCTAGTTTAGCATAGGTTCTCGAGCCTATCAAATCAAGAAAACATAAAAGGCATAAACATCCATGCTTAAGCATCCAAGCGCGTAATAGTGTATATACAACGCGAAGCCATCCCACTCGGTCGGTCCAAACAACCATTACCCGCACCCAATCACCGTTTCCCCTTCTTTTTATCCTTCTTTTCCTTCTTCTCCTTCTTCTCCACCGCGCCCCCACTCGGCCCGCCGGGATCCATACCCATGTCCTTCATCATCTCCTTAAATATATCATCGCTCACACCCCCACCACTCAACGCTGCCGAATGCGTCGGTAGAATCGTGCCCAACTTCCACCCCCTGGGGACAGCAGGAGGCTCCGCCAGCTTCCCGTCCGTTGGGAAATTCGGAATCCTAAGCCTCAGCGGATCCTCTGGCCTAGTTGGATTCGTCCCCAAAAACTTCCCGATGGCCTTAAACAGCATGAACTTGTTCTTGATGTTACCAGTTGGCTTTCCATCCACTTTGAATAACACTCTTACGCGGCCCGGATTCCCCCAGTCCTTTGGATGCGTCTTCCCGGGCTCGAATACGTTTTTTAGAGAAAGGAATGTGCATGCGTCAACGATGTTGCGGGCGAGTGGATTTGGTATTGCGTGAGTTTTATCTACACGACGGCCTTCGGCGCGGGACCGGGTGCTATCGAAGTATACTGGGTAGAGGCATTGGTAGGTTTTGTAGGAGCTCTCGTCTGCAGATACGTATTGGGTCTGGGGGTAGCTGGGCCTTATTCCGCGAGGGATTGCGGTCGGGTCCATTAGAGTTGGGTTCGCGGCCGCGGCAGCACGGGGGTCGAAGAGCGAGATGTCCATTTCTTCGGGGTCGGAGTCCTCGACTTCCTCGATTTGGACGTTTCGTGACATTTCTCTTTTCTTTTTTGCTGGGTTTGTATGTTTTTGAGGTGGACTGGTTTGGAGGGGTGAGGATGGAGATTGTGATGGTGGGATCAAGATTGGTGGGGGGGAGAGGCTTTGGTATGGCGGTTGTTAGGAGCTTGGCGTGTCTCTCGGGTGGATCTGATAATAATTTAGGGACAACATTCGACTTGGGTGGCTTCCGGCCGCTGTCCATACAACTGGGACGAAATATCATACCTATCCCACACTACCGCCCAGATCATTCGAGGCAATACATCATGAACTCCGAAGAAAAGGACCTCCAGATAAACCCCGTTGTCCCCGAAAATGTCATTCACAATACAAAGGTTTGCTTGCCCTCCCCTTTTCCCATCTTCGTTTTCCGAGCCTCCTTTACCAACTAACCTCCCACCAGACAATCGCCGACATCCGCTCCCTCACCTCATCAATATTCGGCATCGCGGCCGGAATACTAGGCTTAGAGTCATACTCAGGCTTCATCTTCTACCTCCTCGGCTCCTCCATCGTTTCGGTGCTGATGGTAGTCTTCATCGCGGGCGGGAAGCCACAAAACTACTTCCGGGGCACAAGCGAGATATGGACTTCGGAGGTGTTTAGCGGAAGCAGCCTTTCGTCATTCATTCTGACTTGGACGCTCTTTTTTGGACTGCTACGGGCTTAAGGGGAAGGAAAACTAATTGGGACGTGGAAAAAGGGATAATAGGGGTGATATTAAAGGTTTATTTCTTCCGAATGCTTGTTGGGAAATTGGCGTCGTGACGGATCGTTAGAGGTTGGAATGTGTGATTTCCTTTGTTAGATACTTTTTACCTGCCTTTGGGGGAGGCGAGGGTGTACGCTCGATACCTTGCAGCGCTTTTGGTCTTTCTTAATGCGATTCCACAAGGAAAACTTGCCCCTGTACCGGTTTGCATTCCTACAATATAGCGGGCTATCAATATCAAGGCAGCGGATTGCGCTTCTATGATACTACCATAATATTATGATCATAAATCTCCAATGTCTTGCATCAAGCTATCATATAAGTTAACAGGATGTTGTGTTATCTCAACCTGAAGCTTCGGGCCAACATTGGATTGTTCAAAAGAACCAAGACAATCCAGATGAGATTGATAAGATCTGATAAGATGCCTTGCAACTGCCTTAACTGATCAACACTCCAGCAAATCTCGAGCTCCAACTCACTCGCAACCACCACGCCAAATCCAACTATTTTTTTCTTTCCAATTCCACTTTAGAATCGCACAGATACCTTCTGAATTATCAAATCATGTCAGCAGCCTCTCCGCTCACCGCCGCCGCGCCAATAAAGGTTGACCGTCGGCGCACAACCCCCTTCCTGCTAAAACTCTTCTACAGACAAGGCGGCTTCCACCGGTTTGATTACCCCCCCCCCTTCTCCCCAATCTTCCCTCTCGCAACCACAGTCCGGCTAACCAAAAGGGAAAAAAAATGCTATAAAACAGACTAGATGACTTCCGCGCACACTCCCAACCCCGTGAGCACGTCACAATCTACACCTGGCGCGACTGCACCCTCAATGAGCTAAGCATGCTCCTCTCGCATGCGCTGCCAAACATCTGCCCGCCCCGCTCCCGCTGTGGCTTCCGCCTCATCTTTGCGGATACGCGGTACAACACGACGCGCTACACATCAAAGGACCTAGGCGCGGTGGTGCCGAACGGTGACGCGACGCTGGATAATGTTGGGCGGAAGACGCTCGGCGAGGTCTCGTTTGTAGTGGGAGATTGGATCGACGTGTGTATCTACCCCGAGGGCCATGGCGGGGTCGGAGCAACGGGAAATGGCAGGGGCGGTTTTGGAGGCGGCAGGGGCGGAGTCTTGGGTGGGCCCCGGGAGAATGGGTTCGGTGGGTTCAGAGTTCGTGGAGGTGCGCGTGTGGCTGCCATGGGGGGGGTTAGTGTTCCAAGCGGCGAGTGGAGGAGAGGTGAGAGGGTTGAGGATAATGTTCCGTTGCAGGAAGGCGGTGGTGGCGGTAGCGGGAGGAGGGATACTGTTGCTGTGGGTAGAGGTAGTGGCGGATACGGTAGACGTGGTGGTGGTGGAGGGGGAGGAGGCAGAGATCGCAGGTATAGGGATTAGGCAACGAACGAACGCACTGCACTATTCACGGGTGGTCCGGCGTAGTTGGGTCGCTGTATTTCTAAGGGATACTTTCCCTCCTCCTCCTCTTTTCTAATCGTTTTATTGTAAAGTAGAGTTATAGCTACTGGGCCGGGTTGGGGTATCGTTCTTTTTATTTCATCCTATTTTTCATATCTTTCTCACGTCTCGAAGCTGAACTTTTGGGGTGGACTCGTTTATTTCCTTCCTTCCTTCCTTCCTCTGGTATGATACGTTTTCTTTCCATCGTAGACTTAACGTGTGGCTCTTCCTGTAGATATTTGACGATAGCTACCATACCAGTGAAGTCCCCAAGATCTCATCCCAACACCCATAGAGAACGAGAAAGTGAGAGTGAGAGAGCGAAATATACATGACAGTCACTTCCAGACCAATATCACACCTGCCCCCGCTCTCCTACGGACTGTGCCGTCCATTGATGGCAACTCAACCCAACTCCAGCACCGGAATTTACTAATAGTCATGTCGTAAACCCAATACTACGGGCAGGGTCAATTATCATATAAATTATATCCCTCATCCCTCATACTGGTACTGTACGAGTACCGTACACGCCGATCCTAGAGTTTCAACACGCTAGGGGTTGTCCCCATGTTATAAACACTTTCTCCGCAGCCATCATGATCATCATCATGACCATCATCATCACAAAAGTTATCGTGTGATATCATACTTCGCAACACAACAGCGCAGCCCAATCAAACCCAACCCGACGAAGGGAAAAAGTGTTGTCTTCCCCTTACCTAATCTCACGCGTAACGTACTCGTACAGTAGCTCACGTGCTTCGCCAAGCCGCTGCGCGTCAACCAAGTTCCTCCTCGCCTTCCCTGTTACTGCCAACCCGGCACGAAGAGCCTAGTATCTTCCCCGTCCATCAAAAACACCAATCCCTCCCACTCCCACTCCCCAATCAGAGGAGCAAAGGCAAAAAAACACATCCACCTCTACAAGATACTAAAGTTCACCCCTTGCCATAACGAAAACCCCAAAAATGACCCTCTACGGTTGCCCCCGAGAAGTCTACCACCCACTAAGCTCCCGTGCAGAGCCCACCGCAGTCCTATTCTACGAATCCAGTGACGACGATGAGGACCTTGTCGGCTTGGTCGGGAACAAGACCCCACCAGCGGTTTCCCCGAAGTCGTCGCCGAGGAAAAGATCTATTAGCACCGGCGCTCGCCCCCCCCCACCGGCCGTGGAGACAAACGGGAATGTGCATGTGAAAGAGGAGGAGGAAGTGACAACGTCCGGGAATAGCGGTAAGAAGGAATTGGGGGGTGGATTGGTTGCCCCGCCGAGTACCAGCGGGAGGCGAACCGGAGTGGGGCTGGGGCTTGGAGCGGTAGTTAGACCTGAGAATACGTTTGGGGATCGGAGTCCTTTTCGGAAAGGCAAGGGGAGGGGGAATGATGTTCGGGGTAGGGGGCCGAAGGAGGGTGCGGGGAACGTGGACGATGAGGAAGAGGAAGAGGGGGTGGAGAGGAGGGTGAGGATTCCTGGGAGTTTCGATTTTGATGATTAGACGGGTGAATGAGTAGGGGATAAGATGATACAATGGGAGTTGACCGCTGCTAGTTTGCTGTACTGTACTGTACCGTATACATTGGTGTTGGAGTTTTTTTTTTTTTCCCGTGGGCATTTGGTTGGGGGGTTTGGTGTTGGCGTATGCTATAACGGTGTCGTACTGTATGATATTATAGGTACTGTTCCAAGGGTTCACAACAACCAAAAAAGGAGGGATTTCGTCAGCGGTTCATTAAAACTAAAGTTGGAAAAAGGTTTTGTCTAGGACCCAGCTTAACCAGCCATCTCCTAATTACAATTCACCCCTACTTATAACCTTTCCCCTTTATCTCTCCGTCTCCACCCTAAACCTCCGTCAAGTGGGTAACGAGCCCAGACAATATCGCAATCCTCATGTCATTGCCCTCAGCGTCAGTATCCATCCCCCCTTCCTCAACCTCCGTAGGCGCGGGCTTCAAAAGCCCACTCTCATCCAGCAACCACCCCCTCTCTGCAACATACTCCTGCAACCCGGTTTCGTCACCCTTAAAGCCCAGGTAAACGGCCGCGTGAACCGGAGAAATACTCGAGTATGCCTTGGACAGCAATACCGCCGTCTTCT
The DNA here is from genome assembly GCA_900010015.1 of Tuber aestivum. Lineage (NCBI taxonomy): Eukaryota > Fungi > Ascomycota > Pezizomycetes > Pezizales > Tuberaceae > Tuber > Tuber aestivum. The sequence goes on from LN891050.1 coordinate 199,125, forward strand.
GTCGATAATAGTCCTTGAAGCGGAAGACAAGAGGGCTGACATGTTCGGACCAAGGAGCGGAATCGATAACGGTGTATGTCTCGGCGTAGTTCCTGGTGTAGAGGAAGCGAAGGAGCGTGTATGTGCTGATCAGCAGCGGGTCCGATTGGAGTGCTGGTAGGGGGATACGCTTGCTAAGGAAGCGTGCTTCATTTCTGGTTCCGAGGCGCTTTGTGTTAGTTCACGTTATATCCATGTGGAAACTGGGGGGGGGGCTACAAGTCATCGCAAAGGAAGAGGGCGAAGAAGTAGATGCTGTAGAAGTTTGATAGAAGGATGGCAGAGTCTGATGAGAAGGGAGTTAAAGCTGCTTCTGTTTCCAGATCTGCGAGCGCCTCGACAATGGTCGGGGGTGTTTCGGAGGATGCGAGGTGGGAGAGGTAGGCTAGGGAGAACTTTTGGAGACCCTTTTCCGAAGACATGGTTCCGGACGGCTATTGTGGAATGCGGGTAGAGGAAGTTGTTAACTATATCAGGAGCGAACTCTTGATGGTGCTCGGTTTGCTGTTAGACTCTGTTCCTGTATTGTTATGGTGCTGGTGGATGGTTGTTGGGCCCTCCTGCCCCTCTGCTATCATATCAACAAGCTTACCGTGGTGGGGGCAGCAAGGGCCTGGCACTGGACACAAGTACCGGCGCCGGGCTGAGCTTTGCACCAAAACATTGTTCTCAGTATATCACGTGATACAGAGGACACCTGCTCATGATAGCGTGTACCCCCGGCCCCGGCGTACTCACCATACCGACCCGTGAGAAGAGGCCAGCTTAACAACGAGCCCAAAAGATGCCAATGCCGTCGTCAAGAACGGCTTGTTAGGCAATTCCGCGAATAACAAGCAACAAACCTTCCCCCTTCAACACCACCATTCTTTCTCAACCATGTCGTCCATGGAGGCTCTCCTCAAGGACGAGTCTACGAGGAATATCCGTAGACTGCTGAAGGTCGTTATTCTCATCACCATTGCTGGTGCCGCCGTTTCGAGTCGGTTGTTTTCTGTTATACGTAAGCCTTTACTGATAAAACCCCTTTGTTTTGAGGATTGTGTCTTTTACACGTCCGGATTGGTGAATTGGGGCTGATTATTGGTTCAGGATTTGAAAGCATTATTCATGAATGTAGGAATCCCCCCGTGGTCTATCCGAGACAATATTGGGCCTTGGAGAAACTGTCACTTTTGGCAGTGGTACTGGTGATATTGGGGTGTGGAAATCTGACGACGCTATAGTTGATCCATGGTTTAACTTCCGTGCCTCGAAATACCTCGTCAAGAACGGGTTTTACAATTTCTGGGACTGGTTTGACGATCGTACGCTCTCCTATTCTTGATTCTGCGTTCGGTTCCCTGCGCTTCACCCTGCGCGGGTTTCTGACTCCAGTGTGGCCTTTAGGAACATGGCATCCACTTGGTCGTGTTACCGGAGGAACTCTCTACCCAGGTCTCATGGTGACCTCCGGCGCAATCTACCACATCCTTCGTATGCTCTCTATGCCTGTCGACATCCGTAATGTCTGCGTTCTCCTCGCCCCAGCCTTCTCCGGTCTCACAGCCCTCGCAACGTACCTCTTTACCAAGGAGATGAAGGATGAATCCGCGGGTTTACTCGCTGCGGCATTCATTGGTATTGCACCCGGTTACATTTCTCGTTCCGTTGCAGGTTCATACGATAACGAGGCAATCGCTATCTTCTTGCTGATGTTCACCTTCTACCTCTGGATCAAGGCCTTGAAGGACGGGAGTGCTTTCTGGGGCGCTCTGTGTGCCCTGTTTTACTTTTACATGGTTGCCGCTTGGGGTGGATATGTTTTCATTACCAACATGATTCCTCTGCACGCGTTTGTGCTGGTCTTGATGGGCAGATACTCGCCGAGGTTGTATGTCGCATACACAAGTTGGTTTGCTCTTGGGACGTTGGGCAGTATGCAGGTCCCGTTCGTCGGTTTCTTGCCCATCAGATCTTCTGAGCATATGGCCGCACTTGGTATGAGCCCCCGAATGTCTTATTTCCGGCAAAGCAATTGGCTAATGCATATGCAGGTGTTTTTGGACTTCTCCAGCTTGTCGGATTCGTCGAATTTGTCCGATACCAGGTTCCATCTCGCCAGTTTAAGACATTGCTCAAGGCTTTGATCTTTGTCGTCTTTGCGTTGTCTTCTGCTGTACTCGTGCTTCTTACAGTTTCCGGAGTTATCGCACCCTGGTCTGGTCGTTTCTATTCACTCTGGGATACTGGATACGCCAAGATCCACATTCCTATAATTGCATCCGTCTCGGAACATCAGCCCACCGCATGGCCTGCTTTCTTCTTCGACTTGGAGATGCTCATTTGGCTGTTCCCTGCCGGTGTCTACATGTGTTTCAGCACTCTTCAGGACCAGCATGTCTTTGTCATCATCTATGCTATCATGGCCAGCTACTTTGCTGGTGTAATGGTTCGCCTGATGTTGACCTTGACACCTGTCGTCTGTGTTTCCGCTGCCATTGCACTGTCGAACATCCTGGATACCTATCTTTCAATCAAGACCCCTCCAACTCCTACAGTGGGCGCCCCGGGTGCTGATGAGAGGAAGGAGAAGAAGCCCCGTGTCAACATTCTCAGTGCTGGCAAAGATTCCATTGTTGGGATTTACTCCAAGGCTTCCAGCATTGCGGTAATTGCTGCCTTCAGCATCTACCTCTTTGTTTTCGTCCTTCACTGCACTTGGGTTACCTCCAATGCTTACTCCTCGCCATCCGTTGTTTTGGCGTCCAGATTGCCCGACGGATCGCAGCACATTATTGACGATTACCGTGAAGCCTACTACTGGCTCCGGAAGAATACTCCGGACAATGCCAAGATTATGAGTTGGTGGGATTACGGGTACCAGATCGGTGGTATGGCTGACCGTACCACTTTGGTTGACAACAACACTTGGAACAATACCCATATTGCTACTGTTGGAAAAGCTATGAGCTCCCGTGAGGAAGTTGCGTATCCCATCTTGAGGCAGCACGATGTTGACTACGTCCTTGTCATCTTTGGTGGTCTTCTAGGATACTCTGGCGATGATATCAATAAGGTACCATTCTCCCCTTTACTTCTTTAATCAAGCTCCGCTAATGAACCCAGTTTCTCTGGATGATCCGTATCGCAGAAGGCGTCTGGCCTGAGGAAGTTAAAGAACGCGACTTTTTTACCCCCCGCGGAGAATACCGTGTTGATGACGGCGCCACTGATACCATGAAGAACTCGATAATGTACAAGATGTCGTACTACAACTACCAATCTCTCTTCCCCGCCGGCCAAGCCCAAGACCGCGTCCGAAACGCAAAACTCCCAGCTGTTGGCCCCACTCTAAACATCTTGGATGAAGCCTTCACCAGCGAGAATTGGATTGTGAGAATTTACAAGGTTAAGGATTTGGACAACCTTGGCCGCGACCATGCTTCTGCTGCTGCCTTCGATGCGGGTAAGAAGAAGAGTAAGAGGACGAAGGCTGGCAAGGGCGCGCAGAGGAAGTTGAGAGTTGTTTAGAATTTTCTTATGTTGCTTTTGTTTTGTGATTTTTTGTCGGGTTTTCCTTTTACCTGTATTTTGTTCGGGATGGAGTAGGATGGAATCGACGAAAATGGATGGAGCTGGATATATACCTGAATTGTAGCAGCCACCTTTTCTTTACTTCTTTTACTCTTACTCTAACTCTTTATTCTTCTTACTCTTGATTGGATGGATTGGATGGTGTGGGTGGGGGGGTAAAAAAAAAAAAGTTGGATGTTGGCGATTGTAAGTTTACGGTTGTAGGGGAGTGGGAGCATCGTCATGCTACGATAGGAATAAACTCGTTTAGTCCTGATCATGTCTTATCACTCGGTCGGGGGTCCCAGGTCCCACCGTGAAGAGCATGAAGTTGTGACGGGAGAAAAAAAAACTAAAAACTTTTGTTCACCAATTGCTGCAAGAAACCCTATTATCCCACCCACCTAAGCCACTCCGTCACGCGGTATAAGAGCCAACGTGGTACCCGCTATCGTAGAAGAAAGGAGAAAAAAATGTGTAAGAAGAAAGCAGCACGTAAGATACAAGACTCTCCCACAATGACCCCGCACACTCCCTCCCTAATAGACTCGATCTATCAACAGATGGAAAACTTGCGATCTACTTCTTCGAAGTCTTAATCTTCTTCTTCGCGGGGCCATCCTCACGAACCTCCACCTCCGCGTCTCTCATCTCCTCATCCTCCTCGTCATCTTCGTCCTCCCCGCCGGGCCCATCCTCATCATCACTTCCGCCAGAGCTCTCATGCGCACTATCGTACTCCTCGGCAACATCGCTCTCGCTCTCGGCCTGGAAATCCTCGTCAACGCTCTCCTCGTCTTCGTCGGCAGAGCCCCTAGCAGCAGCAACGTCGTCGTCGTCGTCCATGTCCTGGTCCTTGAGAGCCTGAGCGAGGAGCGCGCTAGAGTCGTCGACGAGGTCATTCTTAATGCGCAGGTTCTTGCTCTTGAAAAAGTCCTCCAGTGAGGACTGCTCCTCGCGGTTGATATTGTTGAATTGGTACTCGCCGCCGCCCTCGGACGACTTGAGCGAGACGGTCACATCGAATGTTCTAGAGGCGGAGACACTACCTCCAACTCGTGACATGGTGATGTGTGCGGTCCTGTCGAAGGTGATGAATACCGCGGGCTTCGGGACGAAGATGAAGGCTTTGTCCAGGCAGAAGAGGTGGCCCTCGTTGGCTTTCAAGGAGCACTTCACGCCGGATTGTTGGTGGTGAGAGGAAAAGTCCCTGCTTGGCGTGATTACGCGCTTGCCGGTCAGGCCTTTGAAGATCTGCGAGACGACTTGATGCGCGGGATTTTCGTAGTGCATTTGCAGTTTGCCCGCATACTTCTCGTTGAGGAGGTCTTCAGTGATATTCAGGTCGAATTCCATGTCTTCTTCACGCTTGAATTGCATTACGAGGAAGGGATATTTGGTTTGGCCTTGGCGGAGGGGTGGGTCTAGGCCTATCACTATCATGTTGTGCACGTCATCCGGCTTCGGCAGGAGGAAGAACTTTTTGACATTCTCGAATTGGATTTTGTAGTCGTAGGTTTTCCCGCGTAGGCGGAAGGAGGACTCGTACATGTCTATGTCGTAACGACCTCTGTAAGGCTATTATTAGTATCGGTAGGAGGAGGAGCAAGGCGGGGGAGCAAACCGAGGAGTAAGAAACAAGATATCCAAAAACGTGGCATAGGTATCTCCCGCCACCTCCCCGATGTCGGCCTTCTCCTTAAGCGTATCATAAAACAGATTTGCAGCGCTCATCTCCTTCTCTTCACCCTCAGCATCGCTACCGGCATCTTCATCCCCCTTCTTTACGGTCCCCGGAACATAAAACCTCATCTCAACAAGCTGGTCCAGTTGCGCCGCAGCCTTCTTCTTCTTCTTATTCCCAGCCTCGTCCGTTCCGCCGCCGCCCGCATCAGCGGTAGCAAACTCGACCGCGACCTCATTCTTCCCGGCAAGATTCGAATTCGACACTTCGGCAAAGGGGATCTCGAAAGCGGGCTTGTTGGCAACGTTAAAGTACAATTCCGACTTTGAAAACTCGGCCTTGCCCCAGTTCCAGCCCTTCAGTGCGTGCTCGCGGTGCTCGAGGTTGACCTTGTAGTATGCCTTGAGGCATTCCTTGACTCTGTCCAGGTCCTGTTGTAGCAGTTTCGCCACCGTGTTAGTATGAGCTTGGAATTTGGATGGGGGAGGGGATGTAACTCACATCGAGCTCAAACCCATCCAGTTGCACAATGCCCATGGTTCGCGTGAACAGCTTCAATTCGTACCCGCGCGCCGCGCGGCTCCATTGTGCCGTACTCAGCTCTGTGTTCGCCATCTTCCAGATCTCGCCAGTGGTCGGACGCCAGCCCATTCCACTCGGGGCGAAGCGGAAACGACCTGGTGTGCGGGAGAGGTCGAGGAAGATGTTCTCGAAGGTCTCGATGTCCGACGGCATTCTGGTATGAGGGGCGGTATTATTCCTATTTTTTACTGCTCTACGTATGTATGTGTGGCTCCGGTGGGAGAAAGGTAGGGAAGGGGGGGGGTGGTGGTGGAGAGGCGGTGGAGAGGAAAGGTGCTACGGCAGGTTGACAGGTGAAAGTTTGGTGAGACGCGACGGTAGGCAGGTGCAGGGGTTGGTAGTCCTGCCAAGCCGGGAGTCCGTTTTGGGGGTTAAGTGCCTGGAAGCGTGGGAAAGATGAGAGCGAGGGAAGGAACCGTGAGTTACTTGGAGTGTCTGAGACGGAAGGAGAGCGGGATATGATAATCAGTGAAAATGATGCTACAAAGAACCCACCCCGATCTGTAATTCGAACTGGTTCGGTTCCTTTCCTAGTCTTGGAACCAGTGCAGAATACCAGATAGTCTACCGGCACACGAATATGATACTGGATGATAGCCGGATTCCTCGTTCATGATTGCACCCACAACATTAGCCAATAACTTACTCCTGTCTTGCGCGACGACCAAGGTGTTTAGGATGCTCGAGTAGAGGGGCGACCCCTCTTATTACTATATTTGGGGACCATGATATGAGTACCTGCACTATGATTTTTAAGGTTACGCTAATAATGTTCGTGATTTGTTTTGCTCACTTGCTCTGTGCTACGGTTTAAAGAATGTCCTCTTGCTTGCTTCAGGAAGGCTGGGATTCTGCCGAGCAGTACTTGTACTATCCGTGACATTTTGTTACGCACTGGGGTGTTAAAGTAGTGATTCAACATCCAGCTCTTGTGGTTAGGCTATCTCTCATGCGGCCTCCCAGTTACCATGATGCGAATCACAGCTATTTCGAGGGCTGCTGCCTTGAAGCAGGTCCTGTCCTCCCTTGTACTCCGGGGGAAAGTGGTTTGAGCCCTAGCAAAGATTCGGGTTTTAGGAGCAATGTGCCCTTCCAAACATGCAGTATCATAGCAGATATTAAGCACAAGATCAATAGTGCTAGGGTTGGTGCCAATAGAGTATGATAGCTCGTAGTGCGCATCATCCGCTCTAATGATGCTACAAAAGACTACAGATTAAGACAACAAGGCCACACCGGCGGCATCCCAAAGCCACCGAGGACGGCGTAAGCCTATCAGCTGGAGCAACTGCACTGCATACCAACCTCCAGCCTCGGCACATCCCCACACCACCTCTCCGCGTCCTTCACCCCGTCCCACCGATCGGCGAATGGATTCTCGACTAGCTTGATCACATCCCCCAATACATCCCTCTCACCTTTCTGGTCTACTCTATGAATGATCTCTTCGAGAACCCAATTCTTCGGAATAAACTTTGGGTTAATTTTTTTCATCCTCTCCATTCTCTTTGCATCCTCCTTCTCCTCTAGCCGTTCCGCGTAGAGCTTCAACCAATCGAGTATTTTCTCCGGGCCCTTCTGCACAGTCGTGAGCACAGCCTTCGGTATAAACTCTTCCGCCGCTGCCAATTGCACCTCCTTATCCTTCTCCATGAGTTCAAAAATTGGCAACTCGGAAAGGCGTCTAAAGAAGTGACCAAAGTCGACCTGTGCATCTTCAAGGATATCCAGCAGTGGGGAGTAGACATCATCCATATCCGTCTCCCGAAACCCGGTAAATCCAAGGCGCGCTGCCATGAGTTGTTTGTATTCTGTCAAGAAAATAGTTTTGTATTCTTCACCGACCTCCTCGATGATCTTCTCCGCACGTTTGACTAAAGCTTCAGCGTCTGCTTCGGAGGTGAGGCCTTCGTTTATGAAGGTTTCTGAGTCGAGCATTTCGGGGGTTGCAGCGAAGAGCTCGGCAAGGTCCTCTGCTAGGCGGACGAGGTTCCACCAGATTACTGTTGGCTGATTTTTGTAGCAGTAGCGGAGCGTGTGGTCGTCGTGGTTTGGTGTGAATTTGGGATTGAAGGTCTATATCCTTAGTATTCGTGGGAGAGGCTTTGGAAGTGATACATGCCATACATCCATGAAAGAGAACGGTCCAAAGTCAAGACTTAATCCAATGACGCTCGTATTGTCGGTGTTTAAAACACCATTCATAAAGCCGTATGCCTGCCATTTAGCTACTGTCGAGGCATTTCTCTGGACAATCTCCCTGTACATATCCTCGTATCTATTTCTGGGTCTTGCGTCATACACCTCATCCGACCTGTCCTCACCAACTACCTGCGGCTTCTCCTTCATTTCTAGAACCTCCTCCCGGACATAGTCCGATAGAAGCCTCAAATTCTTTCTATCTCCCCTTGCTCTCAGAAGGTCAAAAGTCCCAATGCGAATCCAACTCTCAGCGAAACGGCATACAATTGCACAAGTTTCGATCTTCTCCCGAACAGCCTGATTACTAGGCAAAAGCGTCAAACTTAGCGCCCGTGTGCTCGGAATGCCGATGGAATGTAGGTACTCCGACACAACAAACTCTCTGATACTGCTCCTCAACACTGCCTTCCCGTCAGCGAACCTGGAATACGGTGTTTGCCCTGCTCCTTTGAGCTGAAGTTCGTATCGATTTTTGGTTTCTGGATTCGTAGCCTCAAAGAGCGAGATTGCTCGGCCGTCACCTAACTGACCAGCCCACTGCCCGAATTGCCAGCCGCCGTAACATTGCGCCCACGGGTACGATTTGTCTTCGAAGCCGCCATTCCCTGAGACTAATTTGAGAAATTCCGGTCTTGAGGGCTCCGTACGAGCGAGGCCGATGGAACGGAGTGCCAACGGTGATACAGCCAGAAGCTCGGGATTATCTTCCACTGGGTCGGGACGAACATATGTGTATAGCGCGGCTTTTACCATGCGTGGACCGAGTTGTGAGCGGGTTGCTCCCGCGGAGGACTCAGGGGTGGGGAATTGCGGGTCGGCTGGAGGAAGGTTAATTTTGTGATTGGAGAGTGGAGGGGGGGATGTTACGTGGGAGCTTTGTGGTGAAAACATTTGATTTTGGAAGATCTTGGAGGGTCACCCTTGCTGATTCTGAGCGCGGTATGGCCACGGAGATGCGTGGTATTGCCGTGGATAGAGCAGCCCCTATGCGGCGACCTATGCTAGAGGTAAGCATGGACTTGTGGGTTGAGGCTTATAAGTTAATTGCGCGGGGGAAAGGGGGAGGGGCGGGGAGGGAGAGATTGGGGAGGATGATTGTTACTCGTAGGTTAAGTTGGTGTGCGCATCTGGGGGGTGAGATACTGTACCGGTAGCTTATCTGGGATTACATATGTATGCGCTTCGTCGCCACCCCGAGGTTCTGATATCTCGGGGTCTTTGATTAAGCATCCCTCGGTTGTTTGGTCTAACATGGTAGGAGTGGGTGTGGTGGGGTGGGGACGAGGGCTAGAAAAGTGCTTTTGATAGAAAATTCGATTGCCTCTCAGTACTCGTATCCTTCATAGATAAAGTCTTTCATAGGCGCTAAGCAAAGCAGAGAGGTTTGCAACAGACGAGCAGTAAACTCCGCGAGGGACTGCCGATGATTCGACTTCAAAAGAATCAGACTGGGACTTTGATTCAGAAGGCTCAACAGAAAATGTGAAAAGGGTTGGGGTTAGCTTATTGCCTCGGCCTCACATTATCGCAGGCTGATGTAACTTTGATACCGGTGCTTATGTATTCCAAAAGTATGATATGGCGGATGCCCTGGCGCCAAGACATCCCAATTTGCTCCCAAAGACTTTCCCATCAGCTTGAGGTACTTGTATCTACAAGTACATCATCCTGTTGCTGACCGTTCCTTTCCTTTTATCCGAACACGGAGGTATTCTTGGCAAAGACGCGCGAGTACATATCATACCTTATGTGCCGGAATCATAGGGTGCCGGTATAGTCCAGTACAGTTCGGTACAGTGCATGTACCGTACTCGTACAGTATCATATCGGTACCGGTAGTTCACACTCCCAACATTAGTACGGTACCTTACCGGTATCAGATCTAGAGAATCTAATCAGATCGATCAAAACAACCCTATCGTACTGCACGCACAGTTATTTTCGCGAATTTCCCCCCCCGCGAAATTTGTTTTTCCTCACGTCTCTCACGTCTCCCGATATTTTCCCACCAACAATCTTTACAAGCCGCCTTCTTTTTCAGCGACCCTTCCCTTTTTTTCAGGAAATACCAATGCGATTCTGTGTTTAATCTTTTAATTATGCGTCTTCAAGTTCACGTTGTCCCAGGCGGTTCCCCCGCCACAGCTCCGGCGGCTTGTTCTTTTCTCGAAATCGCGTCGCCCACACTTACTCTGGAGGCCCTTTGTGTCTCGATATCCAATCGCTTCGAGAGACTCTATCCCCATCGACCGTACGGCTCAAACGTGCCCGTTACTTGCATCATTTTTGTTTGATTCGCTGATTGTGGGTGTGGGTGAATTTAGACCGCTAAAAATCGATAAGATCCAGGATTCCAACGGCAATGATCTCGATCTGGGTTACCTCGTTTCGGATGTGTTCAGTGACAAGCTGGAAGACAATCTAAACTCGATCGTTCGCGTTCTACAGAAATCTACTTTGCGCGAGTCTTCAATTCCTCCCGAGTCGAGTCTACGGCCTCAATTTGCACGAAAACGGAGAAGGTTGGGCACTGTGACGGAGGTTAATAGTAATGCTAGTCAAGAGCCGGCTCCTTCCGCCCACTCCTCCGAGAGAGGGAGGATGAGAGAGAGGCTTCCGAAGAGACCACGAACAAACGACTACGTGGTTCAGGACTCAATGGACGATAGGGAGGAGAGAGAGGAGCGTTGGAGGCGGAGGACTGGCCATGATAATAAACTTGGTGGTGAGCGTGATGCTGGCGGGATGGTTGAAGTGGCTGCAACTCAGCAGAGCGGTCAATTGAGCCCTTCGTTGGGTAACCGAACTCCTTCACCCGAAATCGCAATCACAGCAACGATCGAGCACCCGGGCCAACTACCTTTCATAGAAGTGAAAGTTGAAGATAAAGAGCAAGCGGAAGGGGTCCAAGAGATACACTACTCCTCGCCTTACCTTCCCCATGAACCGGGCTCTGCGGAACCGGACCATCACTCTTCACCGACTCTACCCCCCAATCCCACACAAAGTATTGATATAGTGACCAACGGGATCAGACGCAGCATCTATGATATACCTACTTCCTCTTCTTCCGAAGATGAGCCTTCACTGCCAGTCTCTTCTCATAGTAATAAGGGAAGACAACACAATGGCAACCCCTCCCAGTCACCCGCGTTGCGCAAGAAGGGGGCTGAGGAGGCGAGGTTGGCTGCAGAGAAAGCGGAGAAAGGGTGCGCTAGCGAGCATGCCGCTGTCCGTGAAGACATGCTCAAAGCAGCCCTGGCACACACAGAGAAGCTGCGGGAGCGACGAGCTAAGGAGAGGGCAGAGGCCGAGAGGCGGGAGGGAGATAGAAGGGAGGTAGAGCTGCAGGAACAAAAACGGATCGCTGCCGAAGAACTCGAGAAGCAACGTAGGGAGGAGGAGCGTGGGCGTAAGGAGAGAGCGGAGAATGAGAGACTTGAGCGGGAGAGGCTAAAGAACGAGAGGCTCGCGAAGGAGAAGGCTGAGCGGGAGCGCTTAGCTGAGGAAAAGCGGGAGCAGGAGAGAGTTGCGAAGGAGAAGGCCGAACAAGAAAAGGCAGAGCGGGAGCGCTTAGCTGAGGAAAAGCGGGAGCAGGAGAGAGTTGCAAAGGAGAAGGCCGAGCAAGAAAAGGCAGGGCGGGAGAGACTTGAGGAGGAACGTATACAGCGAGAGAGGGAGGAAGCTTTGAATGAGAGGAGAGAAAAGGCCCGCGAACGAAGGCGTGTACGCGCCGCCGAGAAAAAAGCCAAAGAACGGGCCGAAAAGCCCGAGCGCGAGAAGGCTGAAAGGGAGAAAGCCGAAAGAGCCGAAAAGCTTGAACGTGAGAAGGCCGAGAAAGCCGAGAGGGTCGCTCGGGAGAAGGCCGAGAAGACCAAAAGGCTTGAGCGAGAGAAGGCCGAGAAGCACGAGCGGGAGAGGGCTGAGAAAGCACGGAAGCAAGCTGAATATGAAGAGAATAATCGTCTTGCAAAGGAGGCAGAAAAGCAGGCAAAGGAGAGAGCTAAAGAGCCAGCACCGAACTCCTCGGTGAAAGAGGCATCCTCCTCCCAGCTACTTCCTCAGTCCTCTCAGGTTTTAACGACTGACCCCGAGTCACCGGTTCCAACCCCTAATTCAACACTCAAGAGAAGCAACCTCAAGACTAAAATTCTCGAGGGTTCAAGAAAACGGTCGTCAGTTTCTTTTGCGGAAGATCTTACTGATATATCTTCGCCCACACCCACTGGAAAAAAGGATACACCAGCGCCAGTGTTAGGATCAAAGGTTACTCCGATATTGCCTCCCGGCTACAGCGCAAATAAACTCGTTGCAGAAGCAGTCGTAATGAAGACGCCCGCAAGGCCCGCGGCAGGGGCAGAGCCACCCGCCAAAAAGACCAAATTGGCTATACTACCTTCGATGCCCACCTCGATAAAGAAGACCTCTCCGCAACCAAGTTTGCTGCCAACTCATGCTCCCCCACAGAGGCGGGGGGCGGGGGAGCCAGTTCTGAAGTCAGAGCCGGCACCAGGGTCTGATAGTGAGTCTGAACATAGTACCGATGAGGACTCAGGAGAGCCGGGCTCAGAAGTGTCGTACTCGGAAGAGTCGGACTCGGAGGAGTCGTACTCGGAGGAGTCGGACTCAGAGGAGGAAGAGGTAAAGCCAAGCTTAAAATCATCAGTTGTCAAGAAGAGCACAGCTCGTGTCAGGAGCGCCAAAAACGCTTCTCCATTGATGACACTAAAGCCCTCCTCTGCCGCCACGAATTCCTTAAAGACACCCCCGAGCACCCAGCGGAGCTCTCAACGTCCCTCTCGCTCAGGTCCCCAGCTCCCCAGGAAAAACCCCGTCCCAGCACCTGCTACCCCAGCTACAGAAACAGACTCTGAAACCGGCTCAGAAGATGAAGAGATTGGCTCAGCGTCAGACTCTGACCTTGGCCATGCACCAAAAACCACACCTACCACCGCCTCTGCAAAGACCAGCAAGCCCAAGCCCACCACCATGGCTACCAAACACTCCCCGCCACAGCCCTACAAATCCCTCACCGACCTGGAAAAAATGCCCGTGCCGGACGTGCACGACATACACTCCTCACAAGCGCCACTAAACCCCTCCGCCCACCTACCACCTTCGGGCACGGTGCGCAAAACCCACGACGGAGACGACAACGATAGCAGCGAAGAAAGCAGTGAGAGTGGCGAGAGCAGCGACGAAGAGGGGGAAGTGGCGGGTAAGCGAGTAATTAATAGTGCTAAGAAGGCTGCCGCCGTGCCGGCCAAGAAGGGAGGATTCCTATCGGGTTTCTGGGGTAGGGCGGAGAAATAGAGGAGGGGAGAGAAGGAGGGATGCGTGCGGTGTGCGGTGGGGGAGTTTTATCTATAGCATTCCTATTTGCATTGGGGGCGGGGGGTGCCTTAATTGAATCAGTATTCCTCTCTGGGTTCACTTTTTTCTTATATTTCTGATTATTCGCAGTTGCGTTACTTTCGGCGTTGATAATCTCGTCGATTTTCTTCTTTTTTTTCCCTCATTTTAGTCGGCTCCGGATAGGCGGTTTTGGCGAGGCTACGGTGCCCCGGTGGCCGGTTAGGGGGGGGGGGGGAGACCCAGAACCCGGTAGTCTGGGCGGGGGTAGTTTCGTTGACGCAGTATATTACGGCCTTAATGACTGTGCTCGTATCATATCAAGGCGGCTTTTTTTGTAATTCTATTCACCGCGCGTATGAGGCGGACTTTAGATATAACTATTTACTCGAGCACGGCATGGTATTGGTAGCACCCGAGATGAAGGTGCAGGAGAAATTATGACATGGGTTATAACATCGTGTCATCATAGGTAGGGTCGTACTATATCGACGGGACCTGAGAAGAGAGATTCCTGTCCTCGAATGAGGTCGGGGCAAACGGATTTCCGGTAGTTTACATATTGGCCGGAGGCAAGTAGAATGGGAAGCCGCATGAAAGTCACAAGAACGCTGATGGATGACGCGATAACTTTGCTGGTGTCCTGCGATCCCGAGGGACTACGGGTAGATAATCAATGAAACTGATGCCACGGCCGCCGATAGAAGCGGGGGAGGGGCTGCCATTCTATGGTAACGGCGTCCTTGAAGAAAACTTGACAGTGCGGAATACTGCAGAAGCTTGAGTATGCTCGTTTTCCAACTATCTTCAGGCCGTGAGCATCGCGGTCTGCGTGCCAGCGCGTTTGTCATGGTCACTATGGTACCTGCACTGGTATTATGATTATGGACTCTTTAGTATCGCTTACGATACTGATATATACCTCGTACCCGCTAGAGCTGCGAAAGGATGGATGATACGTATGATAGCATTAAGCTCTGGTGACGTAGAGCTGTGGTCACCATATATCACTCGTCTCGACGATCCGTCTTTGCAGGCGGATTGGATGAACGGGACTCAGAAGTCTATGGTTCGAGGAGATTTCAACGGGGGTAAATTTGCTCCGCCAAGGGTTGAGATTGCCCCACCTGGAAATAGCGGTTGCCCGCCAGGCCCCCCTAACAGCACTGTGCTCAACTGGGGAACAACAGTTTTGTGACAAGCGATTGAATATGCCGGCGCCTCGGTGTTTGGGACATCTCTGGGGAACTTCCCGTGTGTTTCTTTTTGCGACTATGGTGCTCGTACCGCAGGTGTTCCATGGAGTCTTCCGGGTCACTGGTAGAAGTTAGGGGCCTCGTTAGCACCGGTACGTCACAGTTACTTTGGAAATAGTTGGGTGCGCTTCCTCCCATGCGTCGGCTCCGCACACACACACGCCTCTCTGAACCAGTTCCGCGACCTGCTCCTCGCGCCAGACTCTTCCTCCACTTGACGGGGTATTGCGTCAGGGGTAAAAGCAAGGCCCGATTTCGGCCAGCAAGCCAGACGTCATACTATTCCTACTCTGGTGGCCAGACGGTTTCTAATAAAACCCAAGGACCTAGCTCTCAGCCAGTATTTCTCCCGGAAACACGATCCAGCGATAGTCTTTCAGAGACTCTTCTCCTCAGCTACAATATCTCTTTCTACGTTACAAGCTCGTTCGAGACTTTTGTTTGGGTGCTTCTGCCATCATGTCGTCTCCGAGGTACGCGGAAGGTCAGAAGGTTGAGTATTATCCTATTGGAGGTGAGAATTCGCCTTTACGCTATCTGTATGAATGGATGGATGGATGGATGAGATTGGATGACTGGTAGAATAGGTAAATCCAGGACCTCAACTAGCACTGGAACCATCACTCGAGTCATGACTGAGCCAGATGCTGCCGGCTCCACTGGTGTCATGGTGAAGGCTTCTTTCGATGACCCCCGCTACGAGGCACGTCCGTCTCGTCATTCGTTATTTTGTTACACTGAACATTACTAATGTCTGTTAGATCGAGAACGACAACACGGGTAAGAGGTCGGCGGTCAAGGAGGATAATATAGAGAGAACTATTGAGTGAAGGTGTTTGTGTATCTGTTTTTGTATCAATTAGGATAAGATAGGCTAGGTTGGAGTTGCCCCGGGTATGGAAGTGCATGATTGGGGATGAGGGATTGTGAAGTTCGACGTGGGGGGGGTAGTTCCTCGTGTTGGGGTCCGGTCGTTGGGCACTGGATGAGGCTGTGCTGTTATGGGAGCGGCGCTATGGTGCTCTTCGGTGTCGATAATAGGCTGATTTGGTCACCCGGGGTAACAATTATAGATGCCTGAGGGGCTAGGTTCCCGTGATTACGGTAATGTAGATCTAACGCCAAGATAATCTATAAGTTAACCCCTAAATATTGTGCTCTGAAATACCTGCCTTTGCCCGCGGGGAAAGCCCGATGAAGAATACGATAGGGGCTAAATTGATGAAATTAAATCGACGGAATACATCCGCTTGATTCATGTCCGGCAATGAGTTACCCACTGCCGTCCCAAATTACGAGTGCAGAAACCACTTGCGCTCAGTTACCAAGTTTGATCCGTGAACCTTCCAAACGGATGATCGTTCCTGATGCCCAACTGAGCCCTTGGATTGTGAAGGGGGAGCCTAATGGGTGAATGCTCTGCAATTCTCTGTTGTCGTCCAGAAGATGATTCAATGGCGGTTTGGTCATGACGGCGGTGTGCGTAGACTAACATCTCCGGCCGAGTGACAGGTCGTGGGTCTAGCAGCGTCTCCCCACGACACAAAGCTATGATGCCTACTCCCGGTGTTGATACTCTTGAATGGAGTGCTGTATGTTGCATATTACTACAGCTCAAGGTAGATCTTGGGGGGGGGGGGGTGTTAGGTGATAGGGATAACAGAGTGATTATGCCTTATTATAACTCGAGGCAACACTTCTGGCACCTATTACACAGCGACTAAGCAATCAACGTTCTATGAGGAGTAGCAACTACCTTCGCCATAGCCCGAGATTGGTGTACTGTGCTATGCGATTTTGGTTATACCTTTATTGATAGGGTGGTAAATGTTGGGGACTAAACAGTGATATCCAGGCACGAATTTTCCATACCGAGTCAGCCGAATGGTTCTATCCCGGATCAGCTCGTGGGGTTGGAGTGTGTGCTATACATATATTATTTGATAATTCACGGTCAACCTTAGTATGAATTCGTTGACAAACTCGCGCGCCTGACACATTCTCCCCGGGAATGATACTCTACTCTGCATATTGGTGAAACTAGGCGCCAAATCTCGGGTGCGCCATCCTCGCGCTTCGGGAAGTTTCTCGATTTTGGAAAGGTTTAAATATTAAACAAGGAGGTCCGTCCGTCTCGAGGCGGGTATCAATGATGCTAAGGCCCTCGGGGTAGCGAAAAGTCTTCGCCGGATTGGTTGTATTGGATCGATCAACAGCGCAGCGATGGCGAATCCGGAAGCAGCTCATTCTCCGCTCGCTAACTTGTACCTGTTCACCCTAGCTTATACTCCCGCGAGATGAAGGATATACGGTAGTAGAAGGAAGGAAATCCTCGGCGACTGAATTTGGAATGCGCAATCCCACTTCTCCGCCCCTCTTCCCACTGTGTTCCAACGTACTGTACAGTACCATGGGTCTAGACAAGTGCCTTCGGTGCCACAATAACGAAGGCCTTCTCCCCGCGCGCCTACACCGACAGTCGCAAAAAGAAGAAAAAGAAGAAGGAGCAATGATGCCGTAGTAGGCACTAGGATGGCAGATATGGACTTCCTGTGCGAAGGATGGGAGGGCTACTGCGCACACCATCCATAATGGCAAAAGTAACCATAAACGCCACGTGGCTCGAGTACTGTATTCGGTTTAGAGATGAGTGGCTTCCTTTTCTCGGCGATTAGCCGGGGATTGGTTGATACCTGTGCTGCTGTTGCTTCTTGGCTGCCTTCGCTTGGTTGACATGATGCAATACTACGACAGGGTGGGTTGAGGCTGATGGGAGTTGATAGCTACAGATAAGGAGCCTGTACTCGTATTGCCTGGGACGTTGTTGAGGTTCTTGAGAGGCCGGGGAAGGCTGAGTTTGACGTCAAGTTAGGTCTGGGTTGGAGGTTGCAATTGGGGTGATACCCAGTCTTGTATCATACCAGTGATATGCTCCCGAATTTCTGTATTATTTTCAAATAACTCAGCCTTCTATGATCACAGCACAGGGTCGATGAACACTGCTGCCTGGACCACCGAAATCGTCTGGGCGGGGGAGATCGTGATGGGGGGGTCATGATCTTGTCCAAAGAGCGCTCCTTAGGAGATCTTTCTTCTGCTAGAGAATTTGCTTTATAGTGGGTACGTATATCGTGAGGCAATTGGAGTTCACCAGCCTGTCCCTGGCCGATTTTGTTTTGTTTTATTTGCTGAACTCGGCTCAGCCTCGAACTCGAACAATCGTTGGTCAAGATTGGGACGGATCTGGCTTCCTATCATACTGCCACTTTGGGCTCGGACGGTAGGGTGGTTGAGGCACTCGGAACCGTGGTTCCCGCTGCACACTCGGTGAACATCTCGGCACGCCCAGCGGTCATCCGGGACCGTAAAACCCTAAATCGATGGGTGGCATGTGGGTGACTGGATCGGGTATGTGTTACAAAAACTTCGCTGACGGAACAGCAGCGCAACCTACACTCTTAGCTTATTCCCCGTATCGTAGGAAACGGACAACAGTCACCAATTATCATACAAACAACAGGCGTCACTCTCGCCCCCCCCCGAAAGGAAAAGGCGACTCCGCGACGCGCAAACCTTCTATAGGGGGCAATCAGAAAGAAGAAAAGAAAGAAGAAAAAAACCGGCAAGAAATATCAGAATACTATCATTGTTCTACCCCCCGCTCCGTTGCCCGGAGCCCCCTAAGAATGCCCCGCCCTGCCGTACCTACTTCCTCCATCGATCCTGACGTCTCGCAGTCACTGCTCGTCTCTCTGATTGTTGCGGGTGTTTTCGTCGTTTACAACCTTCTTTATGAACTGGCTGGACTCCCGCCGCTCTGGGAGCTGATCTTCGTGATGATCCCGGGGTTATTGCTAGGTCCTAGAGCTCGTGAGACGCTGGAAAACGCCTTTGGCATCTCGACGGATGGCGGTTTGGGCATTGTGGCTCGAGTTCGGAATCGTGCTGCCAGCCTCGTGGGCGGACAGTTGGTCCCTGCGGGATACTCCCCGGATGGGGAAGGTTTGATCGGGGGGCTGTGGAATTCTGGGAACACCTGTTACCAGAACTCAGTTTTACAGGTAATGGCCTCGGGTGTTTTCTTGGGTGCCGTGCTTTGGGTCTTGTGTGTTGACTTAGCAAACAATGTACCAGGCTATGGCTTCGCTCTCGCATCTCAAACCGTATCTCGCGTCGCTCTCGCTCTCGGAACTGGAGGATGGAATGACGCCATCTGGGGCTCTCATCTCACTGATCGCCGACCTCAATACGCTCACCTCTGGTCCCCGGGCGTCTACACCTTCGCCGATTATCGTACGGGGAACCGATAATTCCGGATGGGTTTACAACGAGCAGCAGGATGCGCAGGAATTTTTTCAGAAACTCACGGGATCTTTGGAGAAGGAAGTCTCGAGGTTTTTGAAGCGGCGCAAGGAAAGCATCGCGAGAGGCTTGGAAAGTGTACGGGAGTTGGAGGAAGTTGATGGGAAGAAAGCGCTGGTTTCGGGCGCCGACTCGGATGCAGCGATTGCGAAGGATTTGCGAAGTCCTTTCGAGGGATTGTTTGCACAGAGAGTAGGCTGTCTGCAATGTGGATATGTGGAGGCTATAAGTTTGCAGCCATTTACTAGTTTGTCGCTATCTCTCCCGTCTCAAGTAAGTGTTCCTGTCGTCCTCGTGCTTGAGCCTCACTAAGATGTTGCGCAAGCGGAGCTGTTCTCTGGAAGAGTGTCTGTCGGGTTTCACAGCAATAGAGGAAATCCACAAAGTGGATTGCGATAAATGCACGATTTTATCCCTCTGTAACAGACTCGGTCACTTCCTTGAGCCGCTTGCCGAACCCAAAACACCATCTCCGACCCTCCAGGAATCAACCAGGCTCGAAATGCAACAGCGTCTCACCGCTCTCCTGCAAGCAATAGAGGAAGACAACTTTTCCCCAAATGTGCCTGGAGTAAAGATCTCTCCAAAGCAGAAGATCTCATCGACAAAAACAAAACAAACCATGATTGCTCGCCCCCCACCGATACTGGTGCTGCACTTGAATAGGAGTCAATATGACATAATGACAGGTCTGACTGGCAAGAACCACGCTGTAGTATCATTCCCCGCGCGCCTCGACCTAGGCAAATCCGGAGCGGTCACAAGACATGATACCGCAGACGGAAGCTGTGGCCTAACTGTAGATCCGGCATCGCCCATGTCCGGGTGTGTGCCTAGGCGGGTGGAAGAGCCCATGGCAAGCCCTCAGGATTCTGGGGACGCGAACAAGAAGATGCAGCAGGAAGACTTCGTCCGGGGGAACGATCCCGAGGGGGTTCTCTACGAACTGAAGAGCGTAGTGGTGCATCACGGTGGCCACCATAACGGGCACTACACCTGCTACCGAAAACTCCACAATACATGGTTCAAAACTAGTGATCACGAGGTCTAGTGCGTAGCCCTAACCCTACGTAATATTTCCACTCTGGATGAGGTACTCACATCCGCGTGATACAGTGTCGTCGAGGAGAGCACCGTCCTCAACATCGGAAAAGTATTCATGCTATTTTACGAGCGCTTGAGTGATTCCCATGGGAACGGGAACGCAAAGCTCGGATATAACTTTTTAGTAAACGGTGGACTTGGTGCTGTGTTTGTTGCCGGCAGCTGCCGTAGTAGTGAACCAGACTACGGCATCGACGACGACGACGAGCAGCACCCAAATTCCAACGGCACTGTTATACCTCCCGGGCAGGATTTCGTCCCCGGGAGCACTTCCTCCTCATCTACACACAACCCCGAAATCACACACCCCACCAGTCCAAATCCACCCCCGGACCCGCCCGGGGAAGCTAGCGAAGATGCGCGCACGCTTGTGGAAGAATACCTAGCTGCGCTGGAAACATATACTTTACTTTGCGGCACTCCGACATCGACTCTTTTTGCCGGTCAAGCAGCACCACCACAGGTGGAAACGGATGGGCCAATCCCTGAAATCTCTACGACGACAAAAACTAGTGCGGAGCTTAACCCAAGCTCGAGTTCCCGTGCCCATACTTTCTCACCGCCGGTGGCCGCGGAACCAACGACAAATAGCGTCCGCAGACGGAAGGGTGAAGGCGAGATAGCGTCCGCCAATGGGTCTGCCACCTCTGCCTTGCCCATGTTATTGAGAAAAGCGCAGGAGGAGCTCATCCCTGGTACAACCCCATTCTTTCCCATCCCTTGAATCTGTTCTTCTAGCTAACAAGAAAAAGCAACAACAGCCCCAACCATATCCTCCGCTTTGCAAACCCTACAATCCCTCGAGACACGTATAGTTTCAGATTCAGAAGCTTCATCGCTACTACAGGGAAGGTATAAACAGCGGGCTCAGGGGATTGTAACCTAATATTTCCTTTCACTTTTCTTTTCCCTTCATAATAGCTTCTTTTCTGATAATTAGTTTTTAGTCTTTTTCTTTTTCTTTGTTCCTTTTTATCTGACTCGGTTCTTGTTTGTTACTTGGGTTTGTGCGGGCGCATTGGGGTGGCGGTTTAGAGTCTTTTATCTTCTTCCATCTCTTTAATATTCTTTTTACTGTAATGTGGGTAGAGATTTTATGCCTTGTACTTTATTCCCATAGGGCAGTAGGATAGGGTAGAGCGCGGGTGTATATATGCTAGGCGGGTAGTTGTGGATTACCACAGGGGGGGAACGAAGGGATGAAGGGAGATAGAGGTTTAATAATGGACTAACGTGTAGGAGGGGGAAGGGGGGGAATGGGTTTAGTCTTGTGAACCAAATGATATGATGAGCTGCTTAACCTGGCACAGGGAGCTTGAACCGGATTCTGAACATTATCCCGTAGATTTAGTTATTGATCGATCGTAGGAAGCGCTCGGATGCCCGGGGCAGAGCCTAGATACCCCCCAATGAAGTTTCTCAGCTCATCCTTCATCGCATAGCGTTCAGTGCGACGTCTCAGAGACATCCAACATTCTAGAACGCCCCCAATAGTCAAGAACACATCTCCGCGATGGCCCTTCATATAGCAAACTAAATTTTCATAGCTTATCCAGAGCCAAAAACTCTCACCCAAGCTACTCTTGGGCAAAATACTCAATTCAAGCTCACCCTGGAGGTAAAACTTTCTTACGCCTAGAACCCAAGCAGGAGAGTTTATTTCCTACATCTAGAAGGCGCTAGCGCTACAATGCGAGGGGCCCACCCCCAATCGATGCACCGTACAGTAGCCAAACCACCACCTCCAGCTTTCTCTCTCTCTCTCTCTACCTTCACTCGGGACCGGAGTGCAACCGCCATGAGCACCATTGCTCCCGTATATCGTTAATTGCTCTGCAGCAGGTAGCGAGCAGATAAGGGCATCCAACCCTTGTTGAAAGTTCCTCCTTCAGGGCCCTTACCAGAATATCCATCCATCAATCCAGCGATGGATTGGAAAGCACGATATCTGTTCGTTTATGCGAGGAGGGTGGGCTTCTTTTTTTTCTTTTTTTCTTTTTTTTTAATAGCAGCGGCGGGTTTTGAGTGGCTATGCCGAGGCCGTGATGTTTGTGGGTCATTGTATATCTTGTAATGTCATCCGTTCGCTGTCCGTTGATTCACGCCCCATGGCCATCTCGTGATTGATTGTGCGGTTGGCTTGAGCGTTTTTTTGTGTGATGTGATGGCACTATCAGTTTAATTTTTCCCATTTCTGGCATACCCCCCCCCCCTTCTCACCCACTACTTATACTTATGTTTCACGATATCTCACTCGGTGACTTGCTTTTATCTGCTGTACCGCATATCCGTGCCAGTCGCTTTTTAGAACTGGGCGATATATCTTCTCTTCGTTACCTTACTTACTTCCGGTGGATCGTTCCTATCTATCTCGGAATACCCACCACCACCCCCCCCTTCACACCTATTCCACAAAGAAGGAAGGGTGTGGACCCATCAAATAGGGGGTGCTGTGCTGTACAGTACAGTATAAGTGGGAAAGGGAGATTGGATCCACCCTGCACGGCAAGTATTACGAGTTGGGGGACACCGCAAAAAATTGGAATCGAGATAGCTACTCCATCGTCATTAGTGGGATTGGGAAACTGTCGGTACACGATTACACGCTTATCGGTGCCATTGGACATTCGGGCGTAATTCAGCGGAAGTTCCCCCCCCCCCCCCTTTCCCAAACGGCTTTCTTTTCGGGTTCTATCGAGTCGTAGGGTAGCGAAGACTGCCTGCTTGGAGGCTATCAAGAAAGAAAGAAAGAAAGAAAAAAGCTATCATAGATAGATAGATAGATAAGACCCGACCGTGATGGGTTTGCGGTCCATGTTCTGTGGTTTTTGTGGATGAGCTCTAACCATAGCCCTGGCTTATAAGGGGTTTCGAAAGCGGGAAGGGGTCATTGGCTGGAGCTTTCTGGAAATGATGTACGGTATTGTATGTGGAGGGGAGATGTTCCCGAGTGTCTCGTCCATGGATGCTTTACAACTGCCTTAGTTTTTTTTTGCTGCTGCTGGAGTCATCGGGGCTTGTGCGATACTCGGGAGGGACTGTCAAACGAATGGGGTGTAGATATCGTATAGGTAATATACAAGCTGCTGGGCAAGGTCCCAGTCTGAATAAACATGATCGGGGAAAGAAAGAAAGAAAGAAAAATATCATACACAGAAGCCCAAGGTCACTTACTCCCACCGGCTATCGACACCCCCTCGCGGTGGGTGAAAGGCGGTGGTGGAGAAAGGGAAAGCCACATGGGGAAATGCCCTCTAATGTATGTTCCCATTCCAACTGCAACGGCTTGGGGCATAGGTCTTCATCAGATATCTCGCGAGGGGATAAACTGATGATACATTAGAGGCCGGACACCGATTCCATGGAGTGAATTTGGATAGTATTCCCCACCCTATGGTAGAGGTGTAGAGGGGTGGGTTGAGGAAGTAGGTGAGTGTGTTGGTGTGACAATTGTGTGCCAGGATTTCGACATAGCCACCGACGGGATGATAAGCATTCTCGAGGATGTTAGGAGAAAGGAAAACGCTCGGTTGTGCTTACGGTAGCGCAAAGGCGGCCAGGTCATCTCACGGCGTTTTAATAGCCTTGAGGGCTTCAGGGATTTGGGTGTGGGTGCGGGAGCGGATGCTGGAGATGCTCTGGTCCATTCGATAGAGACCTGTCGGAGTAGGAGGGGGGAAGCTTCCGTGATCTTGTGTTGTGTCGTACTGATAACCCCACTGCACCAATATCCCGGCAGCGCGTGAGAAGAGTGGTGTCCACCCATTCACACCCGGCGAATCTGCATGGACACCCCCCTTTCCCCCCCGTTCCAGGAGCATCCGTGCGAGTGGAGTTAGGTCCTGGTTATCTGATGGAGTGGTATTCGAAATTCCCTGCTCGTATCGCACATGAGAGTGGTGACAGGTCATCCGCGTCCGACGAATCTGAATTGACTTCACCCGGTTTAGGGAGAACTTTACTACGCCCCTCGCGTCTAGCCTGCACAGTATGCACGAGTAGTGTAAGCCCCCAGCTGTCTTATACAATGAGATTAAAATATCCCTGTTCAAGAAGCATCTTCGCGAGCGTGTAATTCCTGTATTTAGCAGCTCGTACTAATGGCGCCGCACAACTTAGAATCAGGCCCGCTCAGGTCCCATACTTCCATGTCAACCATGTGTGCGATGTGGTGTGGCCCAGTAACTCCCCAAAGATTAAGGTGTCTGTCGTGGTAGCGGTCCCCCCAGGACAAGTCAATACTTTGATCACACGGGAGGATGTCAGTCGATATGTGGCTCACATCTTGCTGAAGAAGTCGTAACGCAGGGAATTTCGGACCTTCCGCCATCCCCTCCCTAGCGTAGAATCCCCAATAACACGGGGTATAGTGGAGAAACGGGGCTGTCGACGGGATAGTATCGGGAGTAGCATGCTCATAGACGGGCCGGAAATTCAGACTGGGTGAGGCATGCCTCAGTCATGATCGGGTGATGTGTGATGAACAAGGTGGGATGTGTTGCGGGGTACTCTTAAGGAGTGAAATGTATGAGATGGGCGGTCGATGCTTGCCAACAAATCGCAACGAGTCACAGGATACAGCGAGGCAAGGTCCTTATCGGCGGGACATTGCGGACACCAAGGTTTATGGTTTCCACTTTCGAGTGCTAATGCATGGCACAGCCTTTGCTTTTAACAGTCTTTCAGAACATAAAATCCACATGAGCGCTTCCATTCCAAGTTTCATTTTATTTCCTTTTTGCTCTCTTATGCGACTCGATGCTGTGCCGTGCGCACCGTCTAAACCGAACATTGGTCATCCTAGAAGTGCTTGCCTTCTTTGATGGATTGTCGTATCTCCCGGAATTGTATTCATAATGAGGGAACGAGAAGAAATCTGGAGACTACAGTTAGCTAATAACCTTGAATTCGCTATCTCCAGATATCACACACACCCTAGAGATCCTGCCAGGGCTAATTCTGGGATTGTCGGCCGCCCAATTTCATATCCAGTGCATCCGGCTCGAGCCCTTTTCCAGCCGCACAGTGGGGTTATCCCCCGGTATCTAAATAATAGACTTTATGGGGATTAGATCGGGATATCCCGGGAAGTACTTCTGGCCTCCCTCTCGAATGTGCGGCCTCCCAGTAATGAATGGCCTAGTTTTTGGGCATTCACGGACGATATGCTGTAAATCGTCCTAATATTCGTGTCGGCGTTTTGCGGGAAACCCATCCAAAGCGCCCATGCAGACAAATCCCATCGCAAAGATGAGAGACTTGACGAGCATTGCGGGGATTTCAGAGAGCCGAAGTGCCCAACCGTCAACCTCTCTCTTCGCCCATTCAAAGGCCTCCTTGATCTCTTGTGGGATCGGTTCCGCTCCCGCATCAGGTTGCCCCAAGAGGCCCAAACACACCACTCGTAGTTGCGGATTGCTCCCTCTATGAGCCTGGAAGTTGCGGTATGCACAAGCGAGGGCCATATCAATCGCATCGCACAGTGTATCTATACAAGAGAGCTAACGTTCACCTCCCTAACTTTGCACTCTACCAGCTTTTCCATGGAGCTGGTCTTACGGACCTCAGATATGCCTTCCCCGCCCCTGGATCCCGAGAACATAACAACACGGGACTGACAGCCTGGCCCCCGCCTGCACCGGTATGCCATTTCTCGAATTCGCTGGCTCGAAGAAGCCGATCCCCTACTCCGTCGCCCGGCTCTTGCTCGCGACCTGATGCCTTTCCCGAGGTGGCAAGGGAAACAACCACTCCAGAGCCCGGTGTCCCCCGTCCCACACCAGTATCTGGCAGTTATTCCACGCGTTCTTATAACTGTCCGTCATATTACTTATGTTTCCGTTTATAGCAATGGCCGGGTTTTGATGCGTAGCAGAACCCATGTTGTCTTGCCCATCGTTCCTGTTGTTGTTCCTGTTGTTGTTGTTGGTGGTAGTAGTAGTGCTGTTGGTAGATCAAAAGGGGGTGACGGGAGAGCGAAGGGAACCTTTCTGGACGGGGTTGGGGGAAAGTGGGAGAAGCTGAAGGGTTATGGTTTTAGCTTACCGTACTTGCACAAACACTCCCGGTATTTGCTCAGGTCGCGCGATTGCAGTTGCTTTTCTCGGTGCCGTTGCCACCAAAAGCAGGGTAGCTCCAATCGGGCGACATGGGTGCAGTTCCGGTGTGATAGGGCACTATCCAATCATTTCCTCGCCAATGGAAAAGAAGAAAAACTTGAACAGTAAAATAGAAGGGTGGTGCTCACCATCCTTTTCTTGAAAGTCCAGGTACAGTAGTGAGTGTACCTCCCCTGTTACATACAGCAGGCTCGATACCTCACTCATACAGTACGGTGCTGACTGCCCTTGAACTACCGGTGCAGTACAGTACAAAACCGTCTAGCAGACCAACCTCCAGAGCCGGCACTAGTACCGAAGTTCATTTTTTCAGTTATCGGCTCACGGGCCATCATAGGGATCCTCCGTCTGAACCACGCTGGTCCAGCGTGGCGAGACCCCACTTTGGGCATCACGATACCCCAGTATCGCCGCTCGACAAGCTAGTTTGGATAATCCGGAGGCGGTTATCCTTACTACCGGTAGTAACGCACATCGAGGAGTGTTATTATAATTTCGTAAACCCTGAGAACAGTGTTCAAGATGGCTGCCCGTCGGGATTCGGGAGACTAAAGCGCTAGGGAACGACGTGTCTACTAGTAAGGTTTTAACGTTCTGGGTGGGCGTTTAAAGCCCTCTTAGCACTGCATCTCGAGTGCGGTACAGCCTGCAGTAAAAGAAAAAAAAAACGGTGATCAAAAACACGGTTGCTCAATTGGCCCGAGCCACGGAACGCTCCAACTAGAGCCCCAGAACCCCCTAGATTCATTTCCACATTTTCCGATTTTGATTTTCTTTCACCGTAGGTTATTATTATGATATCCCGAGCCTTCTGCAAGTCACGCGGAGCCCTGAAGCAGGGTCAGCCCGGCTTCACCCTAGGTCACTTCCCCCACTTTGCGATACCCGTAGCGCCCGCCCGTCAACCAACCATCATAGATTCACAGCACAAGCCCTACCGTATGCTCCTCTCCGTAAGCGGTATCAGTGAAAATGCACCCCTTTTCCTCGCTTGATATTTTTTATGCACTGCGGGCGGTGGGTATCATAGGAATCGTTATGCATCTCTTGACCAAAAATACTCTCCAAACGCCATTGGGTGTCGTAGTGGGGGCAATGCCCAGGCAGCTTCGGGAGCTCGGACCCACCGCAGATACCTTTTCTCAGGGATTGGCAGGGGGCTGGGTCTCTGAGGGTGGTAGACTACTGCTCGTGCATCTACAGTCCACTAGACTGCGTTTCCCTTTCTTCCAGAGCACCCCCCATCATGTAGTCTGTCTGCAGGATACCGCGAGAACTCGGATCGGACCATGTGCTGGGACGTTGGAGTTTCCTCTCCCGGCAAGGCTTGGTGCCCCCCTCCAGACCCTTTTCCGGAGGAGGAAATTTCGAACCACATAGCACATTGTCCATTCATTGGTGTTACCGTACGGTTATCACGGTACGGTAGCTGGGGAACGGTTTTCCAGAACTTTCGAGAGGGGGAGAGGGAGCAGCAGTTAGAGCGGGTGCCGACCGGGAGATTGAAGGGCTGGGCAAGCACAAATAGGAGTTCACCCTATCCGTCGGTGCAGGGAAATTCTGTGGTAAAATGGGGTCACAAATGATTTGCTGCAAGACGATTCTGCAAAGAGGAGATGCGAAGATGCCGGGCGCCTTTATCGACTCTTCTCCACTCAGATCGGCACAGACCGCCGGCTAAGATTTCCCTAAATAGCGAGCGCTGCAGAGTGCGGGTAGATAGTTTACCTGGTATGGTGGGTGGATGCCAACCCTGCAGCTGTGAAAGTGCATTGTACCAGCACCGTACCATACCGGTACAGGTACTCGCAATAAAATAGAACACTTTTCAATACCGGTATACTCCAATTTGGAAACTGTTCTCAATCTACTCCAGAGTCTCCATTACATGCCCGACCCCATCCCAACTGCCGTATCATACCATTCCGGGCCACGACGGTAATCTTACAAGGGCCGGAGAGATACCCAGGGGACCCAATGGAAGTGCAAGCAGAGTACCCGCGGTGTGTTTTTGGAGAATCGTGACGATGCTTGAGCGAGCGATAACCCACGCCATCCCCGCCTGGGGACTTCAAGCATGCTGTCGTATTCCCCCCGCTTCCTTGACACTCCTACCAGGCATGGCCACCATGACGTGCCTCTGCTTAGGGTAACGGCCCCCAATCGGAGGAGAAGCGAAAAACTTGCAAGGCGTCAACCACTCTGCATTTACAACCCGGGTGCCTACGAGTACAGCCTGAGTCGTAGGGTGCTAAAGGTAGAAAGTACAGATCCGAGGCACCACACCTTTTATTTTCTTTGAGATTCGGTGGGGATGAACATTGGGAGGGTTGGGTGAAGTAATGTGGCAGTGGTGCACTAGTGCGAGTAAAGTACTCGCAGCGGCTACGGAAGGCTACATAATGCCGTGCAAACAAGAATCCCGGGTCACACTGGGGGGACAGGAAAAGAAAAGAAGGAAATACGAGGGTTGGCACCAACTTATCTCGTGGTCCATACCGGTCAAGTTATGTTATTCCACACTGACACCAACCAGGCCAACCCCCGTAGACTTTCTAATTGTATTAATTGGTTGTGTCACACAAACTACCGTAGTTCCCCAACAACAGTACCGGTACTTGTATGACAACCAGTACGGTACATGTACCGCTACTACACTCGTAGCCCTTACAACCAGTGGTGGGCCTGACCTAATCTGAAAATATAAGAATATAAAAATATAAGAAGAGAAGAAAAGAAAAATCACCCCCTTCGCCAAAACAGGACAAAGGGAAGAAGGAAGGGAAAAGAAAGAAGGAAAAAAAACATATAAACAGAACACCCCAAACCCCTTTTCGACAATATAAATGGAGCGAGAAAAATAAGAAAATAAGGATAGCCCTAATATACGACTCCTGATCGCCAATTACCACTTTTCTTTTTTGGTTTCTTCGACATTGCTGATGCCGTGAACCTTCTTGAATTCTTCAACCATGCCGCGGTAATCTTCTGGAGTGTATGGCTCGAAAAAGTCGGTGATGGCATCGGGCTTTCTTTGTGACCTGACACCGAGTTCTTGGAGGAGGTTGTCGACGATCTATGTAGAATTAGCACTTGTTCAAACAGAACCTTTTATTATTATTGTTATGACTTCTGTGGAGTAGTTACCGGAAGGAACTCGTAAAACTGATAAGTGAACTTGTAGCCCAGGTTCAAGTAGCGCCTCCTAGCGAAAGCATTGGAGACGGCAACTTCGTGCTGCATCTCCGCAAAGCTCTTTCCAGGGTGAATACGTCCGGACATCCAGGCAACGGCCCACAACGCCATAGCCTCGGACATTATAGCGGTCGAGTAGCACTTGACCGTTCCGACGAAGACCAGTGACCGATCCGGCTTCTCCCCGGATAGGAGCGGCAAGGGAACCATGTCGTGCCAAAGCCTATACGGGGTGTGCGTTACCGGGAGCTTCTTGTGTGGTGGGGGCTTCCCAAGGCGCGGGAATCGCTCGACCACCTCCCTATCCGCGATCTCTTCGAGATGGTCCCACTTGGCCGCCGCCTCGGGTGGGCATTGCTTGACGGGGGTTGGAAGTCCGAGGTTTACGCTGTCTTCGAGGGAGAAGGCGGATTGGATCAGGTCGTAGCCTGTAGCGTAGATGACGGCATCAGCGCGGTGAGAGGAGCCGTCGTCCAAATGGACTTGGTCCCCTGCGATCTTCTCGATTGTGTTACGGTGGACGGTGATTTGGCAGCCGCAGTGAATCCAGTCGATGATGTCTGGCTGTGTCAGGACTGCAGGCCCCACGTTGATCCAGTAAGCACTGTTGGGGGTGTCAGTATCATGCTCAAAATGCGTCGGGCTGGATCCAATAAGTGCTGCGCTTACCCATGATCGACGATACTGGGTGTTAGCTTGGCCATGTTCTCGCTCTTCTTGTATTCTACGTTACTCTGCATCGAACTAGTGGCGCGTTCCCAGTACTTCCAGTGAAGCCATTGCCCCAAGAAATTCTTTCCGCTGTGTAATGCCCAGTGCCACCAGCCTTTTGTGTGAAGATTGGGATGCAATTTGGAAGAGAATCTGGAGGTGGCAAAGTCGTCGAGGACTTTCCCATTGGCAACTCCAGTGAGCAGCGGAGGAACACCTCCACCTCCCTTCCTAATCACCCAGTTGACGTGCTTCCCATTGGTGACACAGCTGTATATGGTATCGATTGCGGACTTGCCACCACCATACACAGTGACGTTTTTGACGGCGGGAGATGTGATATAGTCGTATTGCGAGCCCAGATCTCTAGAGTGAAAGATTTTGGGAGTGGGTTTCTCGCTCGGGACGTTGGGTAGGATGGGCTTGGATGTCAACCCTGTCGCGACAATGAGCCTGTCGCAGGTCATGAGTTCCGAATCGTCGTTGATCCAGACGTCCCATCTCTTGCCGTCCTTGTTGCGCACAACCCTGGAAACGAAAGTCTTGAACCTGATGCGCTCCTTGACACCGAATTCTTCGGCATACTCGTTCATGTATGCGTGGATTTTGAGGGCAGGGACAAATGAGTTTCTATTCCCGCCCTCGATTTCGATGTTACGGTCCGAATATTCGTATCTACCATATCGCTGCTGGGCGAGAAGGTTTGGGTAAACACGTTCCTTGCTCCATGTGCCCCCGATTGTCTCGCCAGACTCTAAGATGGTCAGGTCGATATGAGGATCGACTTGAAGATACCTGGTGAGAGGTCAGTCCTTCGTGCCCTAGAGGAAATTTTACATATTGGGAGGGAGAGAGGTATCGTACGTTTTCGCGGCAGCTAGCCCGAACCACCCGGCACCAATGACAATCACCTTTGTAGACATTGCATAAGAAACATAAGTGAGCTAAATTGAAATTGGCCTGTGCAATTGATGGGTCGGCTTGAATGCAGGTTTACCCAGCGTGCTATATAGGCCTGGTATAAATACACTACCACGGCCAACTCGAGACCCGAGTGCAGCCCCCCCTCCCGCCCCCGGTGGACTTTCTCTCGTGTGAACCATTTGCAGAGACCTCTCCACCACTCATCCCATGTGCTCCGCCAACCTCCCCGGGGTGGTCGGCTCACCCGGGGGGTCAAATGGGCCACCGGCGGGTCAAACGGACCACGAGGACAGTTTGTTGAAAGTGTAAGGCAACGGAGCACAACATAACAAAAAATGAAACCCCCCTAAGGCTTGGGGTAACAGGTAACAACAGGTAACTGAGGGTCAGAGAATGATAGTCAGACTTTAATTCCCTCGGGGAGGAAGGAAGGGGAAAGAAGAAAAAATTTGACGTAGGGGATTACACTTTCACCAACCAAACAGATCACGATTTGGCTCCGTTCTAGGAAAGGGTAAAAAGAAAAAGAAAAATGGGATGATAGATATTTATCATTGGCCACTGAGTAACTCAACCGCCAGTGGGGGAGGGGTCGGGAGAAAGAGTGCAAGACTAGTCGATACAGTACTGTACCTGACTAGCCTTTATCGCTTCAACTCTAGAGATAGGCTCAACGCACCCCTAATCCGGCTCTTCCTTCGCAGTGAAGGAGGAATAGTCAATACTGAGCAAGATGGGCGGCACTCAACCGCAGCGGTCCGAAGATATCACTCAGCTATTAATCACTAGTTTCATCACACGTTACGATGATATTGATCGATTGAACTACTAGGGACTATTGTCTCAAACCAGGTAGTAGCCTAAGTGCACATGTGATTGCAGAAAGTGCTGGCGGGTAGGCTATTTTTTATTTTTTTTATAAAATCGTTTTGCTATTTTGCAGTGCAAGTACGTACTGTATCACACTAGTACAACTATGTTGTACGGAAGCAAAGCATGCTAAGTTAGTAAGTTACAAGTACTCGAGTATAGGTGTAGGTAAGGGAGTTACCGAACAGTTAATTTAAGTTGATCCGCAAAATGATCCCTATCTTGCGCGAAAATACCCCCCTGTGCCTTTATGGAGTAGAGAAACCTTGTACTAGTACAGTAACTCCAACGCTTCGAACAAATAAACTACACGAGCACCTGCACGCAAATCGAGTGATGACGCTAACCAACCAATTTGCTGCACCAAAATCCGAGACCGTTGCGCTCTGACTCGGTTCGCGCGCAGGTACCACATAGTTACCGTAGCTCCCTTGGCAGGGACTGGGCTCTTCCTGGCCTATAACCGCAATAGTACGAGTATAGTACGAGTGCAACTCTCACAATTGTATGTCTCTCTCTTATCACCCATCCGTGAGAAGGATTTATGATACCCAGTCATCAGCCCCCGGTTAGCGACGGGTGTTTGAAGAAGAAAGAAAAAAAAAAAACACTCCGCGAGGATGGCAGTTCAGTGCTGGGCTACCGTAGTATTGATAGTCCGGAAAAAAACT
Source organism: Tuber aestivum (assembly GCA_900010015.1). Classification (NCBI taxonomy): domain Eukaryota; kingdom Fungi; phylum Ascomycota; class Pezizomycetes; order Pezizales; family Tuberaceae; genus Tuber; species Tuber aestivum. Next base: position 231,751 of record LN891050.1, read on the forward strand.
AAAAAAACGATCCAGTTCTCGGTGGTTCAGCATTGATCGCATGCTGACCATCCGGGATGAATCCATCCCGTAACCCCGCCCTGTTGATCATTTCCGCAATCAATGGGATATTCCGACCTCAAGAAACTCTCGAGGAACGGGAGAAGAAAAATAAAAATAAAAAGGTAAATTCTTTCATCATCATGTCTTGAGTAAATGTGGTCATTTGCGGGATTGGTGAAAAAGAAAAACGTCCACCACTGGAGGTATGATAAGGCTTTGCTTCTCCCCTAGGGCTGTCCTCGCCCCCAAAAACCAACATTGGGACCCCCGGAAACCAACAATAACAATAACTCCCGTGATCGCTACATAGTCCAGACATAATGTCATCATAATGACCTGAGATTTGTCTGAGACACAAAGGACCGCCGCCTTGCCTTTTTTTTTCCCCTCAACTTTCCCTAATTTCCTAAGGGTTTCCAAAGTTGCGAGTCACAAGGTATATCGTAGTGCCAGGGACGATAGGCGGGAGAAGGTGTGTAAGCCCCTCGCCACAGTGTGGCTTGCGTGCACGAATTGAAGGGATGGTACCCTTCACCAAAGAAAAGAAGCGAAACCATCTTATCGGATGAAGAAGTAGGGGGATCTAGGGTGATAATATTGTGGAAAATGCCCAAGCGCGGGGCGGTGGTCGTCCTAGTGAGGCGATTCCTTAGATGGCTTTGCCAATTCAGAGCACCGTTCCGCTTCCGAACCAATTCGCCACAAGGTGGCTGGCCGATGACCCGCGAGAGCACGGGTGCATCAAGGGTCAACGGGTCTAACTCCTTCCCACCGTATCACAACACAGCACCGACATCGATACCATAATTTACTAGTACGGCGTATCATACTCATACAGGTACAGTACTTACTCGAGTACATGCAATTAAGCCACGGATCAACGGTCTCTGATTTTGGTGTGTGTTTCTTTCTTTCTCATTGGTCGGCACCGTGACCCGACTCACGTGCGGGTATGATACGGGAATTGCCACCCTTGGTCTGCCGGCACAAGCTTCAGTTCGACCGCACCAGTTATATGAATTTATGGTAGGCTGGGAAATCTCGGAATGTGCTAGGATCGAACGGTTGGTTTGTGTAGTGGTAATACGGTATTTGGTGGAGTTGCACTATGGATTCTCGGCAAAACAAAAAGTTCTCCCCGAGGTTTAGTCGGTAGCGGCAACGCGGCAATTGAATTTACTACCGTCCGGCACACCTTGCGGCGGGAGAATTGTATTGGTCATATAAATCAAACACCGGTATCCCTAGAAAGCCGGTGTCTCTCGTGTAGTGTTGGGGGGCTATGAAAAGTAAGTGCAATGTACAAGTGACTCCAATCGGGGTGCGGTGAAGCCGTTGGTGCACATGTTATGTTACTTGAATCTCGGCAGACTTTTGATTTTGGGGCAGTGATGAGGTTCCCACTCCTGCTTAAATTCATGTGACAAATCAGGGCATAAATTACAACACAATGGACGTACAACCTCTGAATGCAAACCCACGATTTCCCCCAAGCTGGAGAAACAGAGTAGTAGAGAAAAGGTAGAACAAATCAACCTGGAGTTGGGCCCGGTAAACAAGAGGCGATGGTGTTGGGGATTGTTGTCCGCGGCTTTTTTGTCGTAAGGTTGGCACGTACCATAATCTGGCCCGAGAGCAAGTGCTGCCTTGTTTTGTGCCCAACTGTCAACACCGCTCCATCACCACCTCCCCTCCCCCTGCACAGTACGGTACTGTCCTCACCGAACAGAACAGATCATATTCTACCTTAAAAAGCGATGTGACCTCTGATCTGATTCAATCTAGTCCTTATCATCAGTCGCACTCGTAATCCGAAAGCTCGCACCACCCTTTTACCACATACACATCCAGGGCATTGTCTTGAGTGAGAACCGTGCCACCCAGGAATAGGACTGGCCTTGAGGTGGTAGCAAGACAAAGCCGGGAACGCAGCGGGGTTAGCCGGTGTCTAGGAAGTGGATGAGAAGTAGCATGCGAATCCCGTGATTAAGAGAAGGGGGTTCAAGGTAATACCTAAGAAGATAATCCCTCATACTCACGGGCCGGGGTCCAGAGTTTGTGAGCGGCCAATCATGGGCACATCCGACCGGCCCGACCACAGATTGTTGCGGGAGTCCGAGTGACCGGGCATGATTTGGGATGTGCGTGGAGGACCATGTCATCGGGAAAGGGCGATAAGGAAGTGTTAGGTATTTGAGGTTTGTAATGATGCTGGAGCCATGGGAAAGATTGCCCGGGGATTGGGTGGTAATCCCGATTGTGCGAGTAACTCACCCACATTTTAGGTATGTGTCGGGTGACAAGTGATAGCCCAGCATCCTCACTGCTCTCAATTCTCTTAACCTCTCAGAGTTTCTTTGATTTCGTTTTGCGTATGCCGGGCCCGGACCAGCAGAGGATATTTCGGAGTTTTGCACCTTTTTGACAAATATCTGCAAATATCGGTAGATATCTGAGGGCACCCAGGAATATCGGCACGCCTCTGATGATATTTGCTACCTATTGACAAAATATTTACAAATAACATGGATGCGGAAGGACTGCGAACGAGGCCAAAGAACCCGAGGGGCCTCCGGGCTCTGGAAGATCCGGGCCTACAAGATCCAGCTCGGTCTCACTGACCTGGAACGAGGGCCCGTGAACCCCAGTGAAGTTTGGAATTTTTAATGGGAATCGTAATGGGAAGAAGGGAGGAGGGAAAGGGGCTATCGCTGTTGGGCAAGGTGTATAGGAGCAAGTGTAGGTAGAGGGAAGGACCCGCGCTGGTAGATAGCGGAGGTAGCAGGCCGGATGGAGAGGGGGTTGGTCGTGAGGATATTATCCCTGCTGCTGGAAAACTAATTCCAGTTTGGAGTTTTGCACAACTAGTACTTAGGGCATCGCTTAGTGTTTCCGAAATGTGGGAAGGATACTTCCGGGGGACAATAGTTTATATAAGGCAGAGGTATGCTACGAGAGTGTAGAACGGCTGGAAGTGACACGAATTAAACCATACTACTGAAGAAGTAATAACTCCACCAATTCTTAACCAAATTAATTCAAACAAAAAGTTCAAATATAAAGGGAGTAAGAGAGGGTAGTCAGAGATTAAATATTGATTTCAGAAATACACTAGCCTTATGTTGACTCCTTGTCACTCACCGCTTGTGCCGGTTTACCTCTATCCTCTTTTAAAGATCTTTCCACTTTAACTTCAATTTTTTAAACTTTAATTTATCCTATCAGCTCTCTTCCCAGTTTACTACCTTCTTGGAACAATAAGTATGCATTCCTGGATAACCTCCAACAGCAAAATAATACCTACCATTTCTTATGTACAATTTTACATAGTCTAATGTATTTATGTTGTCTGTTTTCTTATACTATCTTTAATAGGTCTTTTTTTTTGCCCTTTCTAATGATTCTCTTTGGATTGGCTTTGGTTCTTTATCAATTTTAGTTAGTGGGTACTTTCTCTTACCCACTCTGCACTTATTCCCTTTTTGTTTTATTCAACTTGGTTGAAAATTGGTGGAATTGTTGCTATCTTAGTAGTGTAGCTTAAGTTGTGTCACTTCAGGGTGAAATACGTTAGAGGTATGCTGCAGGAGTGTAGTACGACTGGAAGAAGGTGAGTGGAGGCATACAGGCAGGAATGATATTTGGATAAAAGAATAATAGGGAGGGATATAGCAAAATTTGCTTGGTTCGTATGGCCAATGAACGCAGTGGGTGTCGTGGTTCCAACCGGCCAAATAGGTAAGCCAAGGGCTTGAAATGGGGGAATCATAGGCTATCACTCTTTACATTGCGATCACCATATTATTAGGAACCGTGACCGCACGCTCCAGAATAGTGTAGTTTTTGGCACTTTCCGAGTTTCCCAGTAGCTCTTGTTATTTACTGTACGACTTATCCAGAAATACAATATAATCATCCCGTAGCCCACCTAATCCGATTGCCTTCTTTCTTTGCAACCCATTATAGCCCCGCAGCTATCAGATATTCCTAGCGGGCCAGGGGGAATGGAGAGGGGAAGGGGAGAGGGAAGGGAGAGGGAAAGTGAGGAACAACAGAATTACAACAGATATCTCTGACTCGGGGAAAAAGAGCAAAAGAGGGTCTCCCACGAGGTCCCTAAATCAAGGGAAACAGAAACTCGTCCGGCCGAAGGTGCAGTGCCAGCTACAAAAGGGGCCAACCAGTTCCAACTCCTCCGAGGCCACGATGAGCCGACTGTTGATCTTGATAGTGGTAGAAAGACGTGGTCGTTCGTGCACAGGATCGGAGGAGAGGAGATAAGATATTCCATGATCGAACAAACAGTTAACTAATGGCCCGTGTATGTGGGCGGCACCTCGGCTGGGGTAGAGCCCCATACAAACACCACAACTGGGGTGCAACTCCATACAGGTAACTCACTCCCTAACCTTCACACATGCCTCCAGACTAACACCATCACACACAGCCACCTATACATCTACATGCTCTTGCATATAGTGATGGCCATGATCAGATCATGATTGATGACTCTATCAATACCTATACATATATCTGCCCTGGAAATGATGCGATATCTATTAATATAATCATTGTCTGCACCACACACTCAATATCATGTCCCTAATAACGCACTTCACCACCGAACCCCCAACACGCCTGACCCACCAATCCACTTGTCTAAAATACCCTTGCTCTAGATGATGATCACATGAAATCCCAAGTTGATATCCACTTCCAAGAGCCAAGGGTAGACCAGAATATAGATATTATCGAGTGGTTGAAATTCCACTGACAACAACTACCAAATATTGTGTTAATGGCCCCTGGGTAGCCTTTTGACTAACACTCTTACAAAGTGTTCCATCAGAGCACCTGCAGTTGGAGGCAATATTTTTACATGGAAAAGGAAATGATAATCAGCTAGACTCAAGTATGCTCGATCACTGCTCGATCACTTGATCAGGGTCTCCCAATTTGCTCAATCATTCGATCATGGGGTCCTCTCGATCAGACTATGCTCAAGCAGAACACCTATGATCTGCTTGATCATGATTGTGTCCATCACTACTTGCATATCCACCTGTGCCCCATAGCAGGATTATACTACCCTCTGATCTTATATCTTCTAAAACTTAAGAAACGAAACCTCACGATCTAGAGGATCCAATCAAATATGCTTCATACTCATTTCTTCCTGTTACTCTATCCCCATAGGCTTGACAACCCTAGCGAACACTGGGAGGGGCCCGGACAGAACGGCCGAAAGAAGGGAAGGGGAAACGAGTAGAGTGAAAACAGAGTCAATGGATATATCTAAATTGGCAGGAAATACGGGGGGTAGCGTCCTTCAAGATTTCCACATTATATGGAGATGGGTGTGGATGCGCCGCAGGTGTAAGCAGTGTTCCCAACGGGCCAGGTAGGCCAGGCTGAACCACAGCCGGGCCCGGCCTGCCACGACTATGGGGGATTTAGCCCAGCCAGAGCCTGCAGGCTTTGAAAAGCCTGGTCCTGGCCTGGCCGGGCCCAGCTACAGGCCGTATAGGCTAAGTACCTGCCACCTGATAGGCCGACCCGGCCTATATGGCCAAGCCTACAATCTCTTCAGATCTTTGGTTTCCCTTCGGCTCATCTTTTATTCTACTAAACTAGTCCGATGTACTCCGGCGAGAACCGTAAGTTATATACTCCCTACGCAAATTCCACGCATTGGTGTTAATACCCGAGTAGAATTGAACGAGTATCAGTAAGATCACTAACATTATTAGGCACTGGCACTGATCCTATGTGTGGGTAGTGATATTGATTTGCTCGTGGTTGATAAAAATTGCCAAGGTCTAATAGAACTGGGTCAACCATAGAGGACACATTCGCTGATGGATTTAATAGAATTGCTGAGGAAGAAGCTGAGTCGAGAGGGGGGGTTGTGGGATAGGACTGCGTTGGAGAATCTGGAGGTAGATTTCCTGGACTTTGTTGAGCTGGCTGTGGACCGGTAATCGCGTAGTTATCACACTTCAACCAACAACTGAGGATATAGGTAAAATAATAAACCACAAGGAAATTTGTAAGGAATTGAGCCACTCTTAAAACAATCAGCTCTAAAGATCCTAGTTGCAGGCCTGTAGGCTCCTACCAGACCTGATAGGTTTCTGCAGGCCGGTTGAGTTCGGCCTATATCTGCCTAGGCTCATCGTCAAAGCGGCCTACCTTGGCCCAGCCTAGGGCCTATAGGCCGGCCTATCAGTGGCCTAGCCCGTTGGGAACACTGACCATACCGTTCCTACAGGTGTCCCTTAGCTTTCAGGCCCCATTTTTTTCTAGTTGCTTTACGCTTCTCTATTACGCCTAGAGATATCACATAAGATCCCCTGCTAATATTTCTTACTATATATGATATTGTCCCCCAAAAAGTCTTTTGTGGTGTGGATAATCTGATAAGGTAACAGTACTTGCACACAATCCAACATTAGAGGGTTTCCACAGAGATAAGTGGTATGATATCATCGTAAGTCAATTACAAAGCTTGGCAGTGTGGTTCCCCGATACCACCTGGTTGAGGTGTAAAATGCATGAGACCGGACTTGGAATTGAGCCCTAATGCTAGCTTCGACAACACCTTTTATGGGCGTGATTTCGTAGCTTTGCTTCCTAAGAATAACTCTAACCATAGCTCTAGGAGCGGTTGTTGCATTGCTCTTAGGGCATGCGGTTAAGATACGTGGCTAAGTTACAGGGCACATGTCCACGAGGTGTGAGGTATCATAGCTAGACCCACGGCAGTGGATTGTTGTTTTCATACCCCATGCCCGCCGGCATAGGATATTGGTGTTGGTTTTGTTCCGTTGATACCAGCCATTGCTGTGGTTGCCGGAGAAGGGTAGTTGGTTGTGACCGATCGTGGAGCTTTCGGGAGTATTGAAAGTGGCTTCTTTTATTCCATAGTTAACGTGATCTGCTGAAAAGTTCTTCATAAACGTCTTCCCTTGTTATCACGGGTGTGTGTGGAGGAATAGGGACATGACATGAATGGAGGAGATGGGAGACGTGAGGTGACCCATGGAAGGATCAGGATGCCTTCATTATGTTTTACTTATACTCTTATCTTTATAGTTAGTTCAGATAGGACACCGAACTAGAGATCGATTTTTATGACCACGCCTTCCCACAGCTCCTCCATGCCGGTCAAGTCCCATTCAATTACTCTCCCTATACCGCCAAGAGATCTACTCCACAAGATGCTCCTAGAGGCACTGGGTACCGGGTATTTTGTTTATTTTGTTGTTTTCATTCTATGCAGGCGGGCATAGGGCAGTTGCTTTGGTGCGATTCACCCTCCATGCCGGTCGGCATACGGAATAGGTTCCATGGCTCTAGATGGCTTAGGACTACGGATGGCCACGATGTTTCCAGATAGTGTTTCCCTAGAGTCCCCCGTGCTTCGTTTGCTTTCCGAAGCTGTTGGCTATACAGAGATATATCTCCTAGCCCGTCTTTAGCTAACATCTCTATCGACCGTATTGCCCCGTTCGATTGTATTTGGCCCACTGTGGTCCCGCTCTCACCCCTTCATCCTTTAGTGCTTTCTCTAGGTTTCATCAGTGGTTTCAAGACACTCACAAATTGGCCACCTTATCACTCCTCGAAGGTATTCAGTTCCGCAAGAATGACATTCGTCCCAGGTTCCATGGGCTTCGAGACTAGAGGCAACCTCTGGTGAGAATATTGATAACTTCCTACCCACGCCAGGCCACACAAACCCCCTATTACGCTTTCTCTCTTTCTTTCTAGGGGACGGGCTCCTACCGCCCGTTAAAAACCCGGAAGCCCTGGAAAGGTGGGCGGGACGCAAGCAAGGGAGGGAGGAATTTTTACACGCAAAACACCTGAACGAGCAAAAACACTACTGTGGGGAAAACGATATGATATGACGAGCCAAGGACTACGAGGGCAAGAGCCGGCGCTCTATCCGTAGGTCCCGAGTTAGGCCTTGGCGGTGTATGGTTACTGGATTATGAGTCAGAATCCCTCCGGGGGACTCCAATTTATCTACAATCCCTTCCACCCAGATGGTCTGACTCTCAACCTATCATACCTAAATTATCCAAACTTGTGTATTCGTCCACCTATCTCAACACTCTCCATTTTGCGTGGTATTCCACTCCTATTTGTCCACATTTTCCTTCCTGTGCGCGAGTGCTACGCACAAACCAGCTGCTGAGATGCGCTACCCGTAGGAAGTTCCTTCCCGACATCGATTACTACCCACAGTTTATTTAACCGGGATTCCCCGCTGTGCCTTTCAGGGCATCGGGTCCAACGGCCACACCGGAAGCCGCGAGTTATGGATTAGATCCACCGCGGTTTTCAAACTTCGAAATATTCCAGCTGACTGCGCTCGGAAAACGTTTCGAAACGGGGGCGGGGGGGGCACCGGTGACACGAAACATCACTTGTCTTGGCTACGAACTAGCGATTTAAGCTTAAGGGGACGACGACCACTGGTTGCCCTACTAACGTATAACTAGCCTCGACGGAACTTTCAGCTTAACTTACGCGGAAAAACAAGTGGTCGGATGTGCCTCGACGGGTGATAGATTGTGATTGGGCCGCAGCGATCCGTCGAGCGAGAAGAAAGGTGGCATGGCAAGAGCCGCGAACTTCTGCATCGGGTCAACTCTACCCCGACAATAAGCTGCCGTGGGGCACATTCTGTCTCATGGACGGGGTACGGGTAATCAAATGGAAGGACATTCTAGGCACCAGCGGCAACTCCCAATCAATTCCGGGATTGATGCGTTGGTTGTGATGCTCGACATCGTCTAATTCAAAAAATAAAGGTTGAGAAAACTAAATTAATTTGACCACACCATAATATTATGATAGAGTAAAAAAAAAATAAAAAAAAAGGAATTGCGCTATTCCCAAAACTACCTTGTGAGAAATATTTGGACAAAAAGAAATTAAGCTATCTACTCATGCGCGTTCCTGGGGATTGCTGGCTGGCAGTTCCCATGCAGGCCTGTACTCAATAACAGGGGCGGGCTCATTCGCGGGGGCTTCTGCCAGATGTTGCTCTGGGTATGGCTTTGGCGCAAATTGGTCGTGTCCGTGGACTGGCTGTGGGACATACTGCTGCAGGTGTTGTTGCTGAGTGGTGTACTCCGCCATGTTCCCGGTTGGAGTCGGCTGTTTCGGCTTCTTTTTGAAAAATAGAAAGAAGACACCGAGCGCGAGTGCGCCTAATCCTGCCGCCCCACCGACAGCAATACCCGCGATCGCACCTCCGGATAAGGGTTCCGGGTCCGAGCCCGTTGGAGTACTAGTTGCCGGAGAGGCGGAGGAGCGTGTTGGGGTAATGATCGCGAAAGAGGTACCGCTCCCGGGCGACTGTGTCGTGATGAATCCCGTATCGCTACGCGTGGCGGTAAGGATTCCGATTCCCGGAGTGTTTCCGTTCAAGTAGTAACTGTTTGTGTAGGTCGGATTCTGGGTCTGTTCGCAGTGAGGATATATGGCGTCGTCGGGGACCACTTCGGTGTTGCAGTACGGAAAGGCTTCTGTGCTGGAATGGGGTCAATAATGGAAATTCAGCGCGAAACATGCACAAGAAAAATACCAGCAAGTAGTGCCACATCCCGCAGTAAAATCCTTACAATTCCCCCCGCGGGTACACTTTGCGATATCGCTACCCTCATTAGCACCAGCACTCGGTATTCTCTCGGGAGGGACAAACGTTTCATAACAGCATTGACCCGTAGAAGATACGACCACGCAGTTCCCCTTAAACCCGCGTACTGAAGGGCATTGTACTAGACACCGTCAGAACCATCCCCGACCACAAATTATTCCGGAAAACTCACCATTCGCCATGACCCCCGTGCAATAATAATTAACGGTCGCTCTCTTCACCAAATCCGGATGCGGCGGGGGCGTGACTAATGCTCCCATGGCCCCCGTAACCCCCGTAGGCCAGGGAATACATTGCGCTGGCGGTACGATGAAAGCCTGGGGAACAAAAACCCCTTCAACAGCGGCCAGTATCGAAAACCCGAGACACAGAAGCCTCATCATGAAGGATGGAAAGTGCAGAAAGGAGGAAGGAGAAAGGAGAAATGGAGTCAACCATGGTGGGCGCAGATAAAGAGGACGGGGTTGGAGATTTTTCAGCTGTGGGAAAAAGAAATTATCATCCTTCCACTCTTGTCCAGGGGGCTTCATTCGGACCAATAGAATGGAGGGGGGGGGGTCTCAGGCGATAACTAATCTTCTTTGCGTTACCGCAACCAGGGGGAAGCAATATGTGCGCTTCCTGTTTATCATCCTGCGGGGGGGGCATCCTGGCCTAACCATCTACGGCATCCACCCAACCCGTTTATCACGGTTTGGATGGCTTAGGGCCTCACGCCTGCACGCCTGCACGCCTGCACGCCTGTTGCCCCCACGGTATCGCGCCACGGCACCTACACTATCGCCTCTCGAATCAATATCGCACAAACGAAGGTTCATTTGTAAAATAAACTTTCCGCCTTGGCTAAATCACGGGCAAAAGTGCTCGAGGATAATAATGTGCAAACACTACTCGGATGCATTTGTAATCCTGTTTCCATTACCGGTACGGTACTTGCGTTGGGGAAAAAGAAAATTAAAAAAAATCACAAGGTTTCACCAACAAGAAAGCGCCTAACTCAATCGGGCTCTTCGGCGCCAATTCCAGGTACAAGTACGGTACTCGGAATGATCTTCCGACCCACACTGCTAACTTGGAGCACTTGTACTTGTGCTAGTACTGTACTCGTACTCGTAACAGCACTGCACAATATTAGAGTTCATGGTGTGTCACTCGGCGGTAAATGGAACCGCATAGGTAGGCGCAGAGAGTAGTGGGTTGTGATATGCGCCACTTTTAGGGATGGTGAGTCGGTAATTGCGGAGGAGGCGCCATAACGCCCGCCCAAGGGTACTGTAGCCCTGCTATGGTTTACCTATTCTCACGCAGAGCGTTCGTGGCAATGGACTAACCAGAGGTGAGGGGGGAGTGACTTGGCCTTGGGCAGCTGGGCTGGTGCGGCTCAGTAGAAACGGCCGTGCGTGTTGCTTTCCAGGATGTTAAAAACTTCAAATCGATTCCTAGCACTCATAAAAGTACTTGTACTTTCGGCGGAGGAGTAGCTAACAGCATCTGATTCAAGATAGACATAAGTCTTAATTGCTCTGATGGTAAACACCCTGTGAAAGGCTCGATTGAACCATGGTGCCAGAGCTCAGTCTACACCCACCCCCGATCCAATAAACCGTCGCGAATCAGGAAAACATGAGACGCATTTCGGTGCCAAGGAAAGAAGACGGCCCCCCAGCTTTATCATTGACATTGGTATTAACATTACTACCGGAAAAAAAACCCCGAAAACTCGGCAGAACCATCTCCTAACTACTCATCGCTGTCCATCAATCACACTCCACCACACCCAAAATAGGCTGTCTCCATTGGCTCGCTCAAGTCTCCTGAGGAAACATTATTCCTGCCTCAACTCTCTCCAAATCCTCCCATCCCGCCCCCTCGGTCCTTAACCATCCATCACTACTCGTAATACCTCTATCTTCGTCCATCAACACCCTGAGCATGGTCCTCGTCCTACGTTCCTCACTAATCTCGACCCTAAGCTTCAAATTTATAACAATAGAAAACTCCTTCAGCATCTTATTGACTCCTGATTGCAGCTCTTTTACTGAACTACTACCCAATGGGGCGGCAGGGTCCCACTTGAGGTCTATAAGATTTGGCATGCAAAGATGGCTCTCTAGGCAGATCTTTAAATTGCGTCGTGGGATGGCATTGCTGTGGCGGGAGTCTGCCAAAGCGGTGAGCAATGGGAGTATGGCGGGGCGGAGGGACTTAAGGATTTTATGTGGAGGCTTTTGGTGGGGGATAGTCCACGGGGTGTATTGGCGGAAGGAAGAAGAGCTCCGGTGAGGAGTGTGCGAGGTTTGCTGAAAGGACGGTGAGGGCTGGGAGATGCCTTGGTGAAGGGAGAGGGGTTGGGATAAAGCTTGTGATGAAGATGTTGCTAGGGCAGATCGTGTCTCCCGGATGACAGTAGGCATGGTCATGCTTCCAGACACCGACGATGAGGAAGAGGCCTCACTCAGGGAGTGCAGTGGCACCGGGACGGGCTGTGAGGGTGGTGGGCAATTATTTCCCGGGGCAGGAGTGGCCATTGATGGCGACAACTGGGAGATACCTCCATGGGTAGGTGAGAAGATATCTGGGGAGCTTGGGGAAACCAAACTTGGTACAGGGGTATCAAGTAATGAAGGAGGCGGCGATCTGCGTGCGCGAGAACTAATTGAGTATATAGGCTGTTTCCGGTAAGGTGGCTCCGTCGAGGTTACATTTGAAGGGAATGATCTTGATATATCGCGCCGTGCTCCAGGAGACGACCCTGGCTTTATTGGCGGTGGTCTATATGCCAGCGCTGACGAGGAACCGTTTGAAGGAGGCCATGCATTGGTAGACGTCTCCAGCTCTCTTGAAGATGGTAGTAGCGGGTTATTGTCCAACGAGGATGATTGTGATAGACCACTTCTCGGATTAACGGACCTCTTTGGGCCACTTGACCGCGGCACCTCGGACCTGGCTTTCGGTAGCTGTGTGCCATTAGTACTGCCGGCTGCCATTCCGGGAGCCTTTCCGGGCTGCCCCTTCCGCCTCTCACTCATTTCTCTCCAGTTCAATTGAGTGTTTTCCGGTGCTCTCGGGGGCGTGTTTTCCTGTCCACTTGGCAGCCGGTTTCGAAGCCAGTTTCTAACCATGGCCTCAAGAGTCTGAACAAATTTAGCACAGTTCCAGCTAAAAACTCAATTGCTATGATTTACCGTAGCGTCGTTCCGGCTAACCAGTTCCCTTACTGCGGGTAGAATGGCTCGTCCAGCTGGATTGGTCTCAAGATACTCCCACTGCCTCCGTTCATTTGCCGCCTGACCGTATCTTTCGGTAACACCAGCTTCGATATCCCTACACGCAGCCAACGAGATCCTATGACGCTCCTCGAAATCCTATCAAATAGTGAATTAAATGACCATTCAATTGAACACGGCGAGCGTACCTCCGTTGTCATTCCCCGGAACACCCTACTCGCGTCGAACTGCTTGGGAGAACCAGTAAGTGGATCTATATCTACCCTCGCGCCGGCCTCCTTGAGAATCACGACGACATTATCAACTATCTTCTTAGTCCGTCTAGTCATCCACCTTCCGCCGACCTTTCTGATTTGTTCATTGGCCCAATTTTGTTTCCTCAATGCACGATATAGGGGCCCCATTGAGCCTAAGTTTGGGTCCGCGCCTGCTGCAATCATCATATTAACAAGGTCTTCCTTAGAGCGTGCCACTGCTTTCTCCAATGGAGATAAGCCCGTTCCATCGCAGGTATTTATATGTTCTTCCCCTGGCCATAGTTCTTGTAGATATCGGAAGATAGCCTTCGTTTCTGCGGTCTTCTCTGCCTCTGGTCCAGCATCAGCAATTGCATGGAAAACATTCCTGCCGGAGCGCGGAGAGCAGATGAATGACGGAGGAGGCCTTTCCGGGTTTGACTTGCATGTCATCATATATTTTATACCCTTTAGTGGCAGAGAACGCGCTAAGAAAAAGTCCAAAAGAGTATAGCCCTCGTAGGCGCCGTCCCGATCCGCACCGTGTTGAAGGAGAAGATCGGCAACCGGGTAGTTGCCTATAAAGACGGCCCAAGTAAATGGTGTTCGCCTTTTATCATCAATCTGATCCATCAGGGCTCCATGCTTTAGTAGTTGTTCTGGAAAGAATACATCCTGGTGACCTTCAGACGCACAGAAGTGCAAATAGCTTCCACCGTTCTCGAGAGCCATACATCTTAAGTGGATGTCTGCCCCATGACGAAGTAGGACTTCGAAGACGTCCCTGTATCCCATCTGGATTGCCAACGTCAGTGGAGTACTGCCAAGATAGTCAACATCAAGATGTTGCTTCGAGGGTGTGTCGGTTAGGAGGTAGTTCACTACAGTTGGGTAACCTGCCAGAACAGCACGATGGAGTACTGTATGCTTCCCATTTTCGTGAATATCCCTGTAATTGATAGCTTTGTATTTATCCAGAACTTTAAGCGTAGCTATCTTGGCATTCTCATAACTTCCTCCATATTCTTTAATATCTTCTAAACGGTTTTTAGGCTTAAGGACACCTTCTGCTAGCGAGGCGGGCTCAGAGTTTTCCGATGAAAGCCTACGACTTGATGCCGCTACCATCATATCTAGTGCCTCGGCATGGCAGAGAATACATGCCAAACGGATAGCCGATCTACCCTTATCTTTGGCATAAGGATCAGCCCCGAGTCGGAGAAGAGCCCTAATGCTAGCTAGGTGGTTTCTCATGACTGCGCAATGCAATGGGGAGAATGGGGAGTGGACCCAAAATTCGTGCTCGGCCGCCCGTGGGTTTTCCGTTGCCCGCTCATCTACGACTGCGCCGTTTCTGACCATTAACTTAGAAACAGAGTCGATATGTTGATCGTCGAAAAACGGTAAGAAATGGATCGGGCCTTTCCCGAAAATTCTCGTTTTGCCTGCCCAGGCTCCCGCTTCCATGAGATACCGGGAGACCTCGTAATGCCCCGCCCTGCTGGCTGCTAGCAAAGGAGTCTCCCCTAGGTAGTTGACAACATTGACCTCCATGCCCATGCTTATGAGACGTTGAACCACTCGCAGATAGCCTGATCGAGCAGCACAATGCAGCAATGTATCCTGGTTTTCTGTGACATGAATATCGCACAATTCAACACCAGGCGACTCCTCGATTGCATCCGCTATTCCTTCCAAACTGCTTATATCTACCCACGGGAACAACGCAGACCGCTGCGTCATGTGCATAGCTCCTCCACATTCACGGAATAGCGCAAGAGTCTCATCATACGCATCGGGGTAGTACTTCTTTAGATCTTCAAACGCTGTATGCGATCCTTTTAATGCCCCCTGTCGCAGTAAGGGTTGCAATGGAATCTCTTTATCATGCTGAAAACCCAAAGCATCAAAGATTCGAGCGACAAAGTGCCCTGTCTCATCATATCCCTCACTATTCATGTAATGTAATAGCCATACCAGCGTCATTTCCGAGGCACCAGGAACACCTTCGCCATAGCGATTAAGAAGTAGCTGGAATAGCAGGAAATTGGCCTTATGCGCGTGTGCCGAGTCACTGCACGAAACAGCTTCCAGAGCATGAATGACGGAAGCCCGCACACAAAAAGGATCCAATATCATGCAGTCGGCTTCAAAAACGATCTAGTGAGGTTAGCCTACGGCATACCGATAGGGTATAGGTAAGACTGACCTCTTCATAATCAAATTCTTCTAAGAGGGCCACTGGAGGGATACTCTCGGAATTCCCTGTAAGCCGACAAAGCCCGATCACGGCTTTCTCAAGATCCCGCTGTGCTGGTAGATGCTGTAAAGTGAATCCCAGAACCTCGCAAACGCCATCGGCTTCCGAGGCATCGCAGCGCTCGCATAACATCATCGCCACTAGTGATAGAAATTCGGGGTCTTTCTTAAGTTCTTGCGATCGTAGCTCAATATCTACGTCGTCGGACTTGAATGGGGCGATCTTGAACGGATTGATGCCTCCAAGCATGACGCGAAAAATTAGCATCCCGAAACTATAGACATCCGTGAATTTCAGATGGTCTCTCGGGATATCCTCGTCATATTCGGGGGCATTCCAGGGAATCGTATGTGCCGGTAAACCCCTGCGCCCGTCCTCCCTGAAATCCAAGACCGAAGATCCAAAGTCCCCAACCTTTCCGACCATCTTTCCCTTCTCCGCCGACCAGAAAACGAGTATATTCTCACTCTTTACATCTCCATGCACTATCCCACTTCCATGAATAGCCAATAATGCCCTTCCAACGTCTTCGCAGAGTTGCATTTTCTCCAAAAACTCCATCTCTGGCTTTTCCATCTGGTAGTCTCTCAGTGTGCCCTCTTCAGAATACTCCAGCATAAGCAGTGGCCAGGCGACATCGTGGTGGTTAAGGTCTGGCTCCCACTCAACGCTCAAAAGCGTGATTATGTTCGGATGAGATCGCAACGGCGGATGCGTAAGGGCCCGTATCTCCCTCAGAGAAGCATCATACAACTTCTCCTTCGTGACATTATTATTATAATCGTCAACAAATCTCAATCCCTTCGCTACAAACTTATCACCAACATCGTATCCCACACTCTCATTGAAAAAGTCCCGCAAGCACGCTTCAAGCGGATGTAGCGAAACTTTGAATGACAAGCCCGTGCCCAAAGTATCGAGCCGTCTCGACCACATGTTGTGTTTATAACGAAATTCATCGTTTTCTGGCCACACCCTACGTACAAACGAGAACAAGTGAAGGAAGTCTAGTGGCCGTTCATAGCCCTGCACCAGAGTCTGCGGGACCGTAATTCCCGTGCCGCCGCCGCCTGCAAGAATGGTACCTCCCAAACCCGTGTACCCCGGCGGAGGGCTCTCGGGGGGTTCGGAGGAAGTTTGATCCCTAGCCATTTCCGACCAAGGTAGTCTGCTCGCAGTCTCGCTCTCCGTAGGTCTCGACATCGCAGCGCATGTATCTTATGTGATAGCACGGGTGGCCCTGGCAGCCAGGAAAAGGATCTGGGGAAATGAGAGACGCACAGTGTGTATATGAAGCAGTTAAAAGTAATTTTTGGGCAGCATTACCGTGTGGGCGAGAATTTGGGATTTGATAACCCAATTTAAGGCACGGTGGAAGGGTAAAAGCGATGGTGCAATACAGATGAGGGGCTTTTCCCAAGCTACGGTTTATAGCATAATAGAGTGGGAGGAGCGCTGCGCTCCGTACCACCAACAGAAGCGGTTTGAGAGAGGGCATTCACACCGTCTAAGGCTGACAATTTGCGTCGCTCGATGATGATTTGACAGTGGGTGGGGGGATCACATGGATGAGAGGGGCAGTGCATGCAGCTTATGCTTGTAAATTTAGCTTGGCCTTGGGCAGTTGAGCTGGTGTGGCTCAATAGAAACAGCCGTGCACGTCAGTTTCTTGAAAACTTCAAATCAATAGAGAGTTTTTGCAGATAAGTTAGACCTAGGTGGGAGTTATTAACAATGTTGCTAGGGGTTGCCACTTCGATCAACACCCTATCAGACTCCCGACAATCGTTGAGCTTCTTAAACTCCATCCATTTTAGTGGTCAATACACTAGCCAATTCTTAACTTTCTTGAAGCTGCTCTTGTCAGGATTGTCCTTGAGAAGAATAGCCACAAAATCATACCTAAATGGAGGCATAAAAGTGCAGTGGGAGTGGGCATTTGTGGTCCTCAATCCCAGGTCCGATTTTTGGGTTTTTACGCCTTGACCAGGTGGGACTAAAGAACCAGGTGGCCAAGTCTTGTTTTTAACCTATACCAAACACCACCTAGGTTTCACTGCGCAAACTCTCTAATTCCTAGCACTCATAAAAATCCTTTTAGCAGAAGAATAGCTAACCGCATCTAATTCGGGATGGATATAGGTCTCGATTTCCCGGATGGGAGATACCCTGTGAGAGGCTCGATTGAACCATAGTGCCAGAGTTCGGTCTGTACACACCCCTGATCTGATCAACCGTCGCGAATCAGGCGAACATGAGGCACACTTCAGTGCCAAGCAAAGAAGAGGGCTCTCCAGTTTTATCATTGACATTGGTGGTAACATTACTGCCGGAAACAAACCCCGACAACCCAGCAAAACCATGCCCTAACTACGGTACTGAAAGGAACGGATCGGGGTCGGAAAACCAAACACACAGATCGGGTAAGATTTACTCACTTACAAAATCAAACAGGTAATCAATACCTCACACAAGAAAAGGAGTTCCGAAATTAGGTCCGTACAGATCAATTGATGCAAGGAAACGAAAGAACAACCAAAGAAGAATTATCAAGTGTAGGTACAGGCTTCCGCGTTCGTTGTTGACTTCGTCTTGTTCATTTTCTCCTCAAGTTCCCCTCCGCAGCTTCTTCGTTTGGTTCATCTCTTGTCTGAAGAGGGAGGAAGGAAAAAAATCCCTTTGGGTCCTCTCTAGTCCACAGCACACCACTATGGCCAGTTACAACCAAACCCTAACAGCTCAAACAAACCTAACTCAACAATACAAAACCTAGAGCTTAAGAGAAAAAAAGGAAAACAAAGCAAACACATTTTTCACCCTCATAGTACTCATCGCTGTCCATCAATCACACTCCACCACACCCAAAATAGACTGTCTCCATTGACTCGCTCAAGACTCCTGAGGAAACATTATTCCTGCCTCAATTCTCTCCAAATCCTCCCATCCCGCCCCCTCGGTCCTTAACCATCCATCACCACCCGTAATACCTCCATCTTCGTCAATCAAGAGCCTGAGCACGGTCCTCGTCCCACGTTCCCCACCCATCTCGACCCTAAGTTTCAAATTTATAACAATTGAAAACCCCCTCAGCATCTTATTGACTCCTGATTGCAGCTCTTTTACTGAACTACTACCCAATGGGGCGGTAGGATCCCACTTGAGGTCTATAAGATTTGGCATGCAAAGATGGCTCTCTAGGCAAATCTTTAGATTGCGTCGTGGGATGGCATTGCTGTGGCGGGAATCTACCAAAGCGGTGATCAATGGGAGTATGGCGGGGCGGAGGGAGTCGAGGATTTCATGGGGAGGCTTTTGGTAGGGGATAGTCCAGGGGATGTATTGGGGGAAGGAAGAAGAGCTCCGGTAACAATCGTGTGGGGTTTGCTGAAAGGACAGTAAAATTTGGGAGACACCTTGGAGAGGGGAGAGGGGTTGGGGTGAAGCTTGTGATGGAGAGGCTGGAAGGGCAAATTGCGTCTCCCGGATAACAGTAGGCATGGTCATGCCCCCAGACACCGACGATGACGAGGAGGCCTCACTCGGCGAACACCGTGGCACCGAGACGGGCTGGGAGGGTGGCGGGCGATTATTCCTTGGTGTAGGAGAGGTCATTGATGGCGACAACTGGGACATACCCCTATAGGTAGGTGAGAGGATATCCGGGGAGCTTGGGGAAAGCGAACTTGGTACAGGGGTATCAAGTAATGAAGGAGGCGGCGATCTATATGCCAGCGCTGACAGGGAACTGCTTGAAGGAGACCATGTATTGGTAGACGTCTCCAACTCTCTTGAAGGTGGTAGTAGCGAGTCACTGCCTGACGAGGATGATTGCGATACCGGTATACCACTTCCCAGATTAAAGGACGTTTCTGGGCCGCTTGACCACGACGCCTCGGATCTGGCTTTCGGTAGCTGTGTGCCATTAGTACTGTCCGATGCCGTTCCGGGAGCCTTTCCGGGCTGCCCCTTCTGCCTCTCACTCCTTTCTCTCCAATTCAATTGGGTGTTTTCCGATACGCTTGGCGGCGTGATTTCCCGTGCACTTGGCAGCCTGTTTCGAGGAGGGTTTCTCAGCCAGGCTGCTAATTCCTGAATAAATTTAGCATAGTTCCAGCTGAAAACTCAATTGCCATGATTACCGTAGCGTCGTTCTGGCTAACCAGTTCCCTTACTAGGGGTAGAATGGCTCGTCTAGTTGGATTGTTCTCAAGTGAAGCCATACAATGCTCCCAGGGCCTCCGTTCATTTGCCGCCTGACCGTATCTTCCGGTAACACCAGCTTCAGTATCTCCAAACCCAGCCAACATCCTCCTACGACCCCTCTCGAAATCCTATCAAATAGTGAATTAAATGATCATTCAATTGAACACGGCGAGCATACCTCTATTGTCATTCCCCGTAACGCCCTACTCACGTCGAGCGGTTTGGGACAGCCAGTACGCGGATGTATATCTACCCTCGCGCCGGCCTCCTTAAGAATCGCGACGATATTATCAGCTATCTTCTTAGTCCGTCTAGTCAGCCACCTTCCGCCAACCTTTCTGATTTGTTCATTGGCCCAACTTTGTTTCCCCAATGCAAAATATAGGGCCCCCATTGAGCTCAAGTTTGGGTCCGCGCCTGCTGCAATCATCATATTAACAAGGTCTTCTTTAGAGCGTGTCACTGCATTCTCCAATGGAGAGTAGCCCATTCTATCGCAGGTATTTATATGTTCTTCCCCTGGCCATAGTTCTTGTAGATATCGGAAGATAGCCTTCGTTTCTGTGGTCTTCTCTGCCTCTGGTCCAGCATCAGCAATCGCATGGAAAACATTCCTACCGGAGTTCGGCGAGCAGATGAATGACGGGGGAGGCCTTTCCGGGTTTTCACTTGCATGTCATCAAATATTTTATACTCTTTAGTGACACAGGACATGCTAAGAACCGGGCCAAGCCAGTATCGTCCTCGCAGACGCAGTCCCGATCCGTACCGTGTTGCAGGAGAAGATCAGCAACCGGGTAGTTGCCTTCAATGACGGCTAAAGCAAATGGTGTTCGCCCTGCTTCATCCAACTGATCAACTAGCGCTCCATGCTTCAATAGCTGTTCCGGAAAGAATAGATCCCGATGACCCGCAAACGCACAGACGTGAAGATAGCCTCCACGAACCCAGGGAGCCGTAGGTGTTAAGTGTATGTCTGCCCCATGACGAAGTAGGACTTCGAAGACGTCCCTGTATCCCATGTAGATTGCCAACGTCAGTGGGGGTTTGCCACAATAGCCAACATCAAGATGTTGCTTCGAGGGTGTGTGGGTTAGGAGGTAGTTCACTACTGTTGGGTAACCTGCCAGAACAGCACGGAGGAGTACTGTATGCTCCCCATTGCCGTTCATGTCTCTGTAATTGATAGCTTTGTATTTATCCAGAACTTTAAGAGTGGCTATCTTGGCATTCTCATAGTTTCCCCCATGTTCCTGAACAAATTCCAGACGGTTTCCAGGACCAAGGGCACCTTCTGCTAGCGAGCCGGGCTCAGAGTTTTCCGATGAAAGCATACGACTTGATGCCGCTACCATCATCTCTAGTGCCTCGGCACGGCAAAGCAAGCATGCCCAACGGATAGCCGATCTACCCTCATCTTTGGCATAAGGATCAGCACCGAGTCGGAGAAGAGCCCTAATGCTAGCTATGTGATTTCTCGCGACTGCGTAATGCAATGGGGCGTTGCCCCAAAATCCCTGCTCACCCGCCCTTGGGTTTCCCGTTGCCCACTCATCTACGTCTGCACCGTTTCTGACCATTAACTCAGAAACGGAGTCGATATGCTGATCGTCGAAAAAGGGTAAGAAATGGATCGGGCCTTCCCCGAAAATGCTCGTTTTGTCCGCCCTGGCTCCCGCCTCTATAAGACACCTAGAGATTTCATAATGCCCCGCCCTGCTGGCTGCTAGCAAAGGAGTCTCCCCGAGGCGGTTAAGAACATTGACGTCTATGCCCATGCTTATGAGACATTGAACCACTTCCAGATAACCTGATCGAGCAGCACAATGCAACAATGTATCCTGGTCTTCTGTGACGTGAATATTACACAGCTCAACACCAGGCGAGTTCCCGATTGCATTAGCTATTCCACCCAGACTCCTTACATCTACCCGCCGGAACAATGCAGACCGCTGCGACATGCCCATAGCCCCCCCACATTCACGGAATAGTGCAAGAGTCTCATCATACGCGTCGGGGTAGTACTTCTTTAGATCTTCAAACGCTGTATGCGATCCTTTTAATGCGCCCTGTCGTAGTAAGGCCCGCAACGGGATCCGTTCATCAAGCTGAACACCCAAAGCATCAAAGATTCGACCGACCAGGTGTCCTATCCCATCATATCCCCCACTTTCCGCATAATGCGACAGCCATACCAGGGTCATTTCCCAGGCACCAGTAATTCCTTCCCCATAACGATTAAGAAGTAGTTGGAATAGTTGGAACCTGGCCAGACGCGCGTGTGCCAAGTCACTGCATGCAACAGCTTCTAGAGCATGAATGACGGAAGCTCGCACACAAAAACTATCCTCTGTCATGCAGTTGGCATCAAAAACGATCTAGTGAGGTTAGCCTACTGCAGACTGGTAGGGCGAAGGTGAGACTAACATCTTCGTAATTAAATTCCTCCAAGGGGGCGACTGGAGGGATACTCTCGGAATTCCCTTTAAGCCGGCAAAGCTCGATCACGGCTTTCTCAAGATCCCGCCGTGATGGTAGATATTGTAAAGTGAATTCCAGAACCTCGCAAACAGCATTGGCGTCCGAGGCATCGCAGCGCTCGCATAACATCACTGCCACCAGTGATAGAAATCCGGGGTCCTTTTTAAGTTCTTGCGATCGTAGCTCAATATCTACGTCGCCGGACTTGAACGGGGAGATCTTGAACGGATTGATGCCTCCAAGCATGACGCGAAAAATTAGCATCCCGAAACTATAGACATCCGTGAATTTCAGGTGGTCTCTCGGGATATCCTCGTCATATTCGGGGGCATTCCAGGGAATCGTATGCGCCAGTAAACCCCCCTGCCCGTCCTCCCTGAAATCCAAGACCGAAGATCCAAAGTCCCCAACCTTTCCGACCATCCTTCCCTTCTCCGCCGACCAGAAAACGAGTATATTCTCACTCTTTACATCTCCATGCACTATCCCACTTCCATGAATAGCCAATAATGCCCTTCCAACGTCTTCACAGAGCTGCATTTTCTCCAAAAACTCCATCCCTGGATTTCCCATCTGGTAGTCTCTCAGCGTGCCCTCTTCGGAATACTCCAGCACAAGCAGTGGCCAGGCGACATCGTGCGAGTGGTGGTTAAGGTCTGGCTCCCACCCAATGCCCAAAAGCGTGATTATGTTCGGATGAGATCGCAACGGCGGATGCGTAAGAGCCCGTATCTCCCTCAGGCAAGCACGATACAACTCGTCCTTTGCGATTGTATTGTTATAATCGTCAATAAACCTCAGTCCCTTCACTACAAACTTATCACCAACATCGTATCCCGCACGCCCATTGACAAAGTCCCGAAACCTCGCTTCAAGTGGATGTAGCAAAACTTTGAATGACAAGCCCGCACCCAAAGTATCGAGTTGTCCCAACGACATGCTGCGATAAGTACGAAATTCATCGTTTCTTGGCCACACCCTACGTACAAGCGAGAACAAGTGAAGGAAGTCTAGTGGCCGTTCACAGCCCTGCACCAGAGTCTGCGGGACCGTAATTCCCGTGCCGCCGCCGCCCGCAAGAATGGTCCCTCCCAAACCCGGGTATTCCGGTGGAGGGCTATCGAAGGATGAGGAGGAAGTTTGATCCCTAGCCATTTCCGACCAAGGTAGCCTGCTCGCAGTCTCGCTCTCCGTAGGTCTCGACATTGCAGCGCATGTATCTTATGTGATAACGCGGGTGGCAGCCAGAGAAAAGGATCTGGGGAAATGAAAGAGGCAGAGTGTGTATATGAAGCAGTTAAAAGTAATTTTTGGGCAGCATTACCGTGTGGGCGAGAATTTGGGATTTGATAACCCAATTTAAGGCACGGTAGAAGGGTAAAAGCGATGGTGCAATACAGATGATGAGGGGCTTTTCCCCAGCTACGGTTTATAGCATAATAGAGTGGGAGGAGCGCTGCGCTCCGTGCCACCAACAGAAGCGGTTTGAGAGAGGGCATTCACACCGTCTAAGGTTGAGAATTTGCTTCGCTCGATGATGATTCGACAGCGAGTGGGGGGATCACATGGATGAGATTAGCAGTGCATGCAGTTTATGCTTGTAAATTTAGCTTGGCCTTGGGCAGCTGAGCTGGTGTGGCTCAATAGAAACAGCCGTGCATTTCAGTTTCTTGAAAACTTCAAATCAACACCCGTGCCAAGGTTGTGACTCCGTCACGACCCCCGATTTCTCGCTTGCTCGCAACCTGGGGCACTCTCAAGAGTGCCTAACGGCTCAACGAAAATAACAGCTCAACGACACTTTCAATTTGTATGTGAATTTAAGAATTACAAACCACTACTAAACATTCTCTGATGCTTTAGACACCCTTCTGACTTTCTCATACATTGTTTTTAGTCTTTGCAAATAAGGCTTCTATTTTTTTTCCTCTCTTTAGAACTTTTATTTTCGTGTGGTGGGAATTTGATTTGGTTTAACGTATTCCACACCATAGCGAGCCCCCCTCATTGGTTACCATGGTTTGGGATATGACCTGTAGTTAGCTACGAATATTATGATATTAACTCATAGCGAGCCATCCACCCAAATACCAGCCACTATTCCAATCTCAACCGGCGTTCAACCAATCATGTTGCCCAGACTTGCAGAAGGCTCGCTATGCCGGGCGCTCGCTACGGTATGGAATACCTTAAGCGTGAAAGTGTCGTTGAGCTGTTATTTTCGTTGAACCGTTAGGCACTCTTGAGAGTGCCCCAGGTTGCAGGCAAGCGAACAATCGGGGGTTGTGACGGAGTCACAACCTTGGCACAGGTACCGGTAGAGAGTTTTCGCAGATAGACCTAGGTGGGAGTTATTAACAATGTTGCTAGGGGTTGCCACTTCGATCAACACCCTATCAGACTCCCGACAATGGTTGAACTTCTTAAACTCCATCCATTTTAGAGGCCAATACACTAGCCAATTCTTAACGTTCCTGAAGCTGCTCTTGTCAGGATTGTCCTTGAGAAGAATAGCCACAAAATCATACCTGAATGGCGGCATAAAAGTGCAGTGGGAGTGGGCATTTGTGGTCCTCAATTCCAGGTCCGATTTTTGGGTTTTTACGCCTTGACCAGGTGGGACTAAAGAACCAGGTGGCCAAGTCTTGTTTTTAACTTATACCAAACACCACCTAGGTTTCACTGCCCAAACTCTCTAATTCCTAGCACTCATAAAAATCCTTCTAGCAGAAGAATAGCTAACCGCATCTAATTCGGGATGGATATAGGTCTCGATTTCCTGGATGGGAAATACCCTGTGAGAGGCTCGATTGAACCATGGTGCCAGAGTTCGGTCTACACCCACCCCTGATCTGATCAACCGTCGCGAGTTAGGAAAACATGAGGCACACTCTAGTGCCAAGCAAAGAAGAGGGCCCTCCAGTTTTATCATTGACATTGGTGATAACATTACTACCGGAAACAAACCCCAACAACCCAGCAAAACCATGTACTAACTACAGTACTCATCACTGTCCATCAATCACACTCCACCACACCCAAAATAGACTGTCTCCACTGGCTCGCTCAAGTCTCCTAAGGAAACATTATTCCTGCCTCAATTCTCTCCAAATCCTCCCATCCCGCCCCCTCGGTCCTTAACCATCCATCACCGCCCATAATACCCCCATCTTCATCAATCAAGACCCTGAGCATGGTCCTCGTCCCACGTTCCCCACACATCTCGACCCTAAGTTTCAAATTTATAACAATAGAAAACCCCCTCAGCATCTTATTGACTCCTGATTGCAGCTCTTTCACTGAACTACTACCCAATGGGGCGGCAGGGTCCCACTTGAGGTCTATAAGATTTGGCATGCAAAGATGGCTCTCTAGGCAAATCTTTAGATTGCGTCGTGGGATGGCATTGCTGTGGCGGGAATCTACCAAAGCGGTGAGCAATGGGAGTATGGCGGGGCGGAGGGAGTCGAGGATTTCATGGGGAGGCTTTTGGTGGGGGATAGTCCAGGGGATGTATTGGCGGAAGGAAGAAGAGCTTCGGTGAGGAGTGTGCGGGGTTTGCTGAAAGGACGGTGAGAGTTGGGAGATGCCTTGGTGAGGGGAGAGGGGTTGGGATAAAGCTTGTGATGAAGATGCTGCTAGGGCAGATCGTGTCTCCCGGATTACAGTAGCCATGGTCATACTTCCAGACACCGACGATGAGGAAGAGGCCTCACTCGGGGAGTGCAGTGGCACCGGGACGGGCTGTAAGGGTGGTGGGCAATTATTTCCCGGGGCAGGAGTGGCCATTGATGGCGACAACTGGGAGATACCTCTATGGGTAGGTGAGAAGATATCTGGGGAGCTTGGGGAAAGCGAACTTGGTACAGGGGTATCAAGTAATGAAGGAGGCGGCGATCTGCCTGCGCGAGAACTAATTGAGTACCTAGGCTGTTTCCGGTAAGGTGGCTCCGTCGAGGTTACATTTGAAGGGAATGATTGTGATATATCGCGCCGTGCTCCAGGAGACGACCCTACCTTTCTTGGCGGTGGTCTACATGCCAGCGCTGACGAGGAACCGTTTGAAGGAGACGATGCATTGGTAGACGTCTCCAGCTCTCTTGAAGATGGTAGTAGCGGGTTACTGTCCAACGAGGATGATTGTGATATACCACTTCCCGGATTAACGGACCTCTTTGGGCTACTTGACCGCGACACCTCGGACCTGGCTTTCGGTAGCTGTGTGCCATTAGTACTGCCGGCTGCCATTCCGGGAGCCATTCCGGGCTGCCCCTTCCGCCTCTCACTCATTTCTCTCCAGTTCAATTGAGTGTTTTCCGGTGCTCTCGGGGGTGTGTTTTCCTATCCACTTGGCAGCCTATTTTGAAGCCAGTCTCTAACCAGGGCCGAAAAAGTCTAAACAAATTTAGCACAGTTCCAGCTAAAAACTCAATTGCCATGGTTACCGTAGCATCGGTCTGGCTAAACAGTTCCCGTACTACGGGTAGAATGCCTCGTCCAGCTGGATTGTTCTCAAGTGAAGCCATAAGAGACTCCGCGGGCCTCCGTTCTTCTGCCGCCTGACCGTATCTTCCGGTAACACCAGCTTCGATATCCCTAAACCCAGCCAACATCATCCTATGACCCATCTCGAAATCCTATCAAATAGTGAATTAAATGACCATTCAATTGGACACGGCGAGCATACCTCCGTTGTCATTCCCTGGAACACCCTACTCACGTCAAACGGTTTGGGACAACCAGTAAGTGGATATGTATCTACCCTCGCGCCGGCCTCCTTAAGAATCACGACGATATTATCAACTATCTTCTTAGTCCGTCTAGTCATCCACCTTCCGCCGACCTTTCTGATTTGTTCATTGGCCCAATTTTGTTTCCCCAATGCACGATATAGGGGCCCCATTGAGCCTAAGTTTGGGTCCGCGCCTGCTGCAATCATCATATTAACAAGGTCTTCCTTAGAGCGTGCCACTGCTTTCTCTAATGGAGATAAGCCCGTTCTATTGCAGGTATTTATATGTTCTTCCCCTGGCCATAGTTCTTGTAGATATCGGAAGATAGCCTTCGTTTCTGCGGTCTTCTCTGCTTCTGGTCCAGCATCAGCAATCGCATGGAAAACATTCCCGCCGGAGCGCGGAGCGCAGATGAATGACGGAGGAGGCCTTTCCGGGTTTGACTTGCATGTCATCATATATTTTATACCCTTTAGTGGCAGAGAACGCGCTAAGAAAAAGTCCAAAAGAGTATAGCCCTCGTAGGCGCCGTCCCGATCCGCACCGTGTTGAAGGAGAAGATCGGCAACCGGGTAGTTGCCTATAAAGACGGCCCAAGTAAATGGTGTTCCCCTTTTTTCATCAATCTGATCCACCAGGGCTCCATGCTTTAGTAGTTGTTCCGGAAAGAATACATCCTGGTGACCCTCAAACGCACAGAAGTGCAAATAGCTTCCACCGTTCGGGAGAGCCATACACCTTAAGTGTATGTCTGCCCCATGACGAAGTAGGACTTCGAAGACGTCCTTGTATCCCATATGGATTGCCAACGTCAGTGGGGTTTCGCCAAGATAGTCAACATCAAGATGTTGCTTCGAGGGTGTGTGGGTTAGGAGGTAGTTCACTACAGTTGGGTAACCTGCCATAACAGCACGAAGGAGTACTGTATGCTTCCCACTGTCGTTAATATCCCTGTAATTGATAGCTTTGTATTTATCCAGAACTTTAAGAGTAGCTATCTTGGCATTCTCATAGTTTCCTCCATATTCTTTAATATTTTCTAGACGGTTTTTAGGATTAAGGACACCTTCTGCTAGCGAGCCGGGCTCAGAGTTTTCCGATGAAAGCATACGACTTGATGCCGCTACCATCATATCTAGTGCCTCGGCGTGGCAAAGCAAGCATGCCCAACGGATAGCCGATCTACCCTTATCTTTGGCATAAGGATCAGCCCCGAGTCGGAGAAGAGCCCTGATGCTAGCTAGGTGGTTTCTCATGACTGCGTAATGCAATGGGGAGAATGGGGAGTGGACCCAAAATCCGTGCTCGGCCGCCCGTGGGTTTTCCGTTGCCCGCTTATCTACGACTGCGCCGTTTCTGACCATCAACTTAGAAACAGAGTCGACATGTTGATCGTCGAAAAACGGTAAGAAATGGATCGGGCCTTTCCCGAAAATGCTCGTTTTGTCTGCCCCGGCTCCCGCTTCCATGAGATACCGGGAGACCTCGTAATGCCCCGCCCTGCTGGCTGCTAGCAAAGGAGTCTCCCCTAGGTAGTTGACAACATTGACCTCCATGCCCATGCTTATGAGACCTTGAACCACTCGCAGATAGCCTGATCGAGCAGCACAATGCAGCAATGTATCCTGGTTTTCTGTGACATGAATATCGCACAATTCAACACCAGGCGACTCCTCGATTGCATCCGTTATTCCTTCAAAACTGCTTGTATCTACCCACGGGAACAACGCAGACCGCTGCGTCATGCGCATAGCTCCTCCACATTCACGGAATAGCGCAAGAGTCTCATCATAAGCATCGGGGTAGTACTTCTTTAGATCTTCAAACGCTGTATGCGATCCTTTTAATGCCCCCTGTCGCAGTAAGGCTTGCAATGGAATCTCTTTATCATGCTGAACACCCAAAGCATCAAAGATTCGAGCGACAAAGTGCCCTGTCTGATCATATCCCCCACTATTCATGTAACGTAATAGCCATACTAGCGTCATTTCCGAGGCACCAGGAACACCTTCGCCATAGCGATTAAGAAGTAACTGGAATAGCAGGAAATTGGCCTTATGCGCGTGTGCCGAGTCACTGCACGAAACGGCTCCCAGAGCATGAATGACGGAAGCCCGCACACAAAAAGCATCCAATATCATGCAGTCGGCATCAAAAACGAGCTAGTGAGGTTAGCCTACGGCATACCGGTAGGGTATAGGTAAGACTAACCTCTTCATAATCAAATTCTTCTAAGAGGGCCACTGGAGGGATACTCTCGGAATTCCCTGTAAGCCGACAAAGCCCGATCACGGCTTTCTCAAGATCCCGCTGTGCTGGTAGATGCTGTAAAGTGAATCCCAGAACCTCGCAAACGCCATCGGCTTCCGAGGCATCGCAGTGCTCGCATAACATCATCGCCACTAGTGATAGAAATTCGGGGTCTTTCTTAAGTTCTTGCGATCGTAGCTCAATATCTACGTCGTCAGACTTGAACGGGGCGATCTTGAACGGATTGATGCCTCCAAGCATGACGCGAAAAATTAGCATCCCGAAACTATAGACATCCGTGAATTTCAGGTGTTCCCTCGGGATATCCTCGTCATATTCGGGGGCATTCCAGGGAATCGTATGCGCCGGTAAACCCCTGCGCCGTCCTCCCTGAAATCCAAGACCGAAGATCCAAAGTCCCCAACCTTTCCGACCATCCTTCCCTTCTCCGCCGACCAGAAAACGAGTATATTCTCACTCTTTACATCTCCATGCACTATACCACTTCCATGAATAGCCAATAATGCCCTTCCAACGTCTTCACAGAGCTGCATTTTCTCCAAAAACTCCATCTCTGGCTTTTCCATCTGGTAGTCTCTCAGTGTGCCCTCTTCAGAATACTCCAGCATAAGCAGTGGCCAGGCGACATCGTGGTGGTTAAGGTCTGGCTGCCACTGAACGCTCAAAAGCGTGATTATGTTCGGATGAGATCGCAACGGCGGATGCGTAAGGGCCCGTATCTCCCTCAGAGAAGCATCATACAACTTCTCCTTCGTGACATTATTATTATAATCGTCAACAAATCTCAATCCCTTCGCTACAAACTTATCACCAACATCGTATCCCGCACGCTCATTGAGGGAGTCCCGCAAGCACGCTTCAAGCTGATGTAGCGAAACTTGGAATGACAAGCCCGCACCCAAAGTATCGAGCTGTCCCGACGACATGTTGTGATAATAACGAAAGTCATCGGTTTCTGGCAACACCCTACGTACAAACGAGAACAAGTGAAGGAAGTCTAGTGGCCGTTCATAGCCCTGCACCAGAGCCTGCGGGACCGTAATTCCCGTGCCGCTGCCGCCCGCAAGTATGGTCCCTCCCAAACCCGTGTACCCTGGCGGAGGGCTATCGGGGGGTGAGGAGGAAGTTTGATCCCTAGCCATTTCCGACCAAGGTAGTCTGCTCGCGGTCTCGCTCTCCGTAGGTCTCGACATCGCAGCGCATGTATGTTATGTGATAACGCGGGTGGCCCTGGCAGCCAGAGAAAGGATCTGGGGAAATGAGAGACGCACAGTGTGTATATGAAGCAGTTGAAAGTAATTTTTTGGACCGCACTACCGTGTGGGCGAGAATTTGGGATTTGATAACCCAATTTAAGGCACGGTAAAAGGGTAAAGGCGACGGTGCAATACAGATGATGAGGGGCTTTTCCCCAGCTACGGTTTATAGCATAATAGAGTGGGAGGAGCGCTGCGCTCCGTACCACCAACAGAAGCGGTTTGAGAGAGAGCATTCACACCGTCTAAGGCTGACAATTTGCGTCGCTCGATGATGATTTGACAGTGGGTGGGGGGATCACATGGATGAGAGGGGCAGTGCATGCAGCTTATGCTTGTAAATTTAGCTTGGCCTTGGGCAGTTGAGCTGGTGTGGCTCAATAGAAACAGCCGTGCACGTCAGTTTCTTGAAAACTTCAAATCAATAGAGAGTTTTTGCAGATAAGTTAGACCTAGGTGGGAGTTATTAACAATGTTGCTAGGGGTTGCCACTTCGATCAACACCCTATCAGACTCCCGACAATCGTTGAGCTTCTTAAACTCCATCCATTTTAGTGGTCAATACACTAGCCAATTCTTAACTTTCTTGAAGCTGCTCTTGTCAGGATTGTCCTTGAGAAGAATAGCCACAAAATCATACCTAAATAGAGGCATAAAAGTGCAGTGGGAGTGGGCATTTGTGGTCCTCAATCCCAGGTCCGATTTTTGGGTTTTTAGACCTTGACCAGGTGGGACTAAAGAACTAGGTGGCCAAGTCTTGTTTTTAACTTATACCAACATCACCTAGGTTTCACTGCGCAAACTCTCTAATTCCTAGCACTCATAAAAATCCTTTTAGCAGAAGAATAGCTAACCGCATCTAATTCGGGATGGATATAGGTCTCGATTTCCCGGATGGGAGACACCCTGTGAGAGGCTCGATTGAACCATAGTGCCAGAGTTCGGTCTGCACCCACCCCTGAGCTGATCAACCGTCGCGAATCAGGCGAACATGAGGCACACTTTAGTGCCAAGCAAAGAAGAGGGCTCTCCAGTTTTATCATTGACATTGGTGATAACATTACTACCGGAAACAAACCCCGACAACTCGGCAAAACCATGTCCTAACTACGGTACTCATCGCTGTTCATCAATCACACTCCACCACACCCAAAATAGACTGTCTCCATTGACTCGCTCAAGTCTCCTGAGGAAACATTATTCCTGCCTCAATTCTCTCCAAATCCTCCCATCCCGCCCCCTCGGTCCTTAACCATCCATCGTCACCCGTAATACCTCCATCTTCGTCAATCAAGACCCTGAGCATGGTCCTCGTCCCACGTTCCCCACACATCTCGACCCTAAGTTTCAAATTTATAACAATTGAAAACCCCCTCAGCATCTTATTGACTCCTGATTGAAGCTCTTTTACTGAACTACTACCCAATGGGGCGGCAGGGTCCCACTTGAGGTCTATAAGATTTGGCACACAAAGATGGCTCTCTAGGCAAATCTTTAAATTGCGTCGTGGGATGGCATCGCTGCGGCAGGAATCTACCAAAGCGGTGATCAATGGGAGTATGGCGGGGCGGAGGGACTCAAGGATTTCATGTGGAGGCTTTTGGTGGGGGATAGTCCGGGGGATGTATTGGCAGAAGGAAGAAGAGCTCCGGTGAGGAGTGTGCGGGGTTTGCTGAAAGGAAGGTGAGAGCTGGGAGATGCCCCGGTGAGGGGAGAGGGGTTGGGATAAAGCTTGTGATGAAGATGCTGCTAGGGCAGATCGTGTCTCCCGGATGACAGTAGGCATGGTCATGCTTCCAGACACCGACGATGAGGAAGAGGCCTCACTCGGGGAGTGCAGTGGCACCGGGACGGGCTGTGAGGGTGGCGGGCAATTATTTCCCGGGTCAGGAGTGGCCATTGATGGCGACAACTGGGAGATACCTCTATGGGTAGGTGAGAAGATATCTGGGGAGCTTGGGGAAAGCGAACTTAGTACAGGGGTATTAAGTAATGAAGGAGGCGGCGATCTGGATGCGCGAGAACTAATTGAGTGCCTAGGATGTTGCCGGTAAGGTAGCTCCGTCGGGGCTACATTTGAAAGGAATGATCGTGATATATCGCGCCGTGCTCCAAGAGATAACCCTGGCTTTCTTGGAGGTGGTCTATATGCGAGCACTGACGAGGAACTATTTGAAGGAGACCATGCATCGGTAGATGTCTCCAACTCTCTTGAAGGTGGTAGTAGCGAGTTACTGCCCAACGAGGATAATTGCGATATACCACTTCCCGGATTAAAGGACTTCTCTGGGCCACTTGACTGCGACGCCCTGGATCTTGCTTTCGGTAGCTGTGAGCCATTAGTACTGTCCAATGCCGTTCCAGGAGCCTTCCTGGACTGCTCCTTCCGCCTCTCACTCCCTTCTCTCTGGTTCAATTGCGCGTTTTCCTGTGCGCTCGGCGCCGTGTTTTGGGGCCAGTTTCTATCCGAAGTTTTAGCAGCTTGGTCCGACAAAGCCTGAATAAATTTAGCATATTTTCAGCCGAAAACTCAATCGCCATGATTACCGTAGCGCCGGGTCGGCTAGCCAGTTCTCCTAATAGGAGCGGAAGGGCTCGTCTAGCTGGATTAGTGGCAGGTAAAGCCATAGAATACTCCCTGGCCTTCCGTCCATTTGCCTCCCGGCCATATCTTTCAGTGACACCAGCCTCACTATCCCTAGACCCATCCAATAACATCTTATAACACATCTCGAAATCCTACCAAACAGTGAGTTAAATGGCCATTCAATTGAATATGGCGAGCACACCTCCGCTGGCATTCTCCGTAATACTTCCTCCATGCCAAACGTTTTGGGAAAACCGGTATGGGGATCTATATCTACCCACGCGCCGGCCTCCTTAAGAATCGCGACGACGTTATCAGCTATCTTCTTAGTACGTCTAGTCATCCACCCTCCGGCGACCCTTCCGATCTGTTCATTAGCCCATTTTTGATTTACCAACGCACAATATAGGGGCGGCAGTGGGCCCAAGTTTGGGTCTGCGCCTGCCGCAATCATCATATTAATAAGGTCTACCTTAGAGCGTGCCACTGAAATCCCTAATGGGGAGACGCCCATTCTGTCACAAGCATTTATATGTTCTTCCCCCGGCCATAGTTCTTGCAGATATCGGAAGACACCCTTCGCTTCTACAGAGGCCTTTTCCGCGTCCGTACCATCCGCAGCAATTGCATGGAAAACACTCCCACCCAAGCGCGGAGAGCAGATGAATGACGGAGGAGGCCTTTCCGGGTTTGACTTGCATGTCATCATATATTTTATACTCTTCAGTGGTAGAGGAATCATTAGAAACCGGGCCAAGAGAGTATAGCCCTCCCAAACATAGTCCCGATCTGCGCCGTGTTGAAGGAGAAGATCAGCAACCGGGTAGTTGCCGTCAGTGACGGCTAAAGCAAATGGTGTTCGCGCTCTTTCATCCATCCGATCTACCAGCGCTCCATGCTTTAGTAGTTGTTCCGGAAAGAACACATCCCGGTGACCCGCAATCGCACAGACGTGAAGATAGCTTGCACGACCCCGAGTAGCCGCAGGTGTTAAGTGTATGTCTGCCCCATGACGAAGTAGAACTTCGAAGACGTCCCTGTACCCCATGCGGATCGCCACCGTCAGTGGGGTTTTGCCTTCAAGGTCAACATCAAGATGTTGCTTTGAGGGTGTGTGGGTTAGGAGGTAGTTCACTACCATTGGGTAACCTGCCAGAACAGTATAGTGGAGTATTGTAAGAGATGCAGAGCCGTACATATTCCCGTAATCGATAGCTTTGTATTTATCCAGAACTTTAAGAGTGGCTATCTTGGCATTCTCATAGTTTCGTCCATGTTCTCCAATATTGTCCAGACGGCTTGCAGGACCAAGGACAGCTTCTGCTAGCGGGCTGGGCTCAGAGTCGTCCGATGAAAGCCTACGACTTGATACCGCTACCATCATCTCTAGTGCCTCGGCACGGCAAAGCAAGCATGCCCAACGAATGGCCGATCTAAAACCCTCATCCTTGGCATAAGGATCAGCACCGAGTCGGAGAAGAGCCCTAATGCTAGCTATGTGATTTCTCGCGACTGCGTAATGCAACGGGGAGTGGCCCCAAAATCCGTGCTCAGCCGCCCGTGGGTTTTCCGTTGCCCACTCATCTACGTCTGCGCCGTTTCTGACCATCAACTCAGAAACGGAGTCGATATGTTGATCGTCGAAAAACGGTAAGAAATGGATCGGGCCTTCCCCGAAAATGCTCGTTTTGTCCGCCCTAGCTCCCGCCTCTATAAGACACCTAGAGATTTCATAATGCCCTGCCCTACTGGCTGCTAGCAAAGGAGTCTCCCCAAGGCGGTTAAGAACATTGACGTCTATGCCCATGCTTATGAGACATTGAACCACTTCCAGATAACCTGATCGAGCAGCACAATGCAACAATGTATCCTGGTCTTCTGTGACGTGAATATTACACAGCTCGACACCAGGCGAGTTCCCGATTGCATCAGCTATTCCACCCAGACTCCTTACATCTACCCGCCGGAACAATGCAGACCGCTGCGACACGCCCATAGCCCCCCCACGTTCACGGAATAGTGCAAGAGTCTCATCATACGTGTCGGGGTAGTACTTCTTTAGATCTTCAAACGCTGTATGCGATCCTTTTAATGCCCCCTGTCGCAGTAAGGCTTGCAATGGAATCTCTTTATCAAGCTGAGCACCCAATGCATCAAAGATTCGAGCGACCAAATGTCCTAACCTATCATATCCCCCACTATCCATGTAACGCAATAGCCATACCAGCGTCATTTCTGAGGCACCAGTAATGCCTTCGCCATAACGATTAAGAAATAAGTGGAACAGCTGGAAACTGGCCCGATGTGCATGTACCGAGTTACTGGACGCAACAGCTTCTAGAGCATGAATGACGGAAGCCCGCACGCAAAAATTATCCTCTTTCAAGCAGTGAGCGTCAAAAACGATCTAGTAAGGTTAGCTAGCCTACTATAAACTAATACGGCGAAGGTAAGACTGACATCTTCGTAATCAAATTCTTCTAACAGAGTGACGGGAGGTATATTCTCGGAATTCCCTGTAAGCCGGCAAAGCTCGATGACGGCTTTTTCAAGATTCCGCCGTGTTGGTAGGTATTGTAAAGTGAATTCCAGAACCTCGCAAACAGTATCAGCTTCCGAGGCATCGCAGCGCTCGTATAACATCACTGCCACTAGTGATAGAAATTCGGGGTCTCTCTTAAGTTCTTGCGATCGTAGCTCAATATCCACGTCGCCAGACTTGAACGGGGCGATCTTGAACGGATTGATGCCTCCAAGCATGACGCGAAAAATTAGCATCCCGAAACTATAAACATCCGTGAATTTCAGGTGTTCCCTCGGGATATCCTCGTCATATTCAGGGGCATTCCAGGGAATCGTATGTGCCCGTAACCCCCTGCGCCCGTCCTCCCTGAAATCCAAGACCGAAGATCCAAAGTCCCCAACCTTTCCGACCATCCTTCCCTTCTCCACCGACCAGAAAACGAGTATATTCTCACTCTTTACATCTCCATGCACTATACCACTTCCATGAATAGCCAATAATGCCCTTCCAACGTCTTCGCAGAGTTGCATTTTCTCCAAAAACTCCATCTCTGGCTTTCCCGTCTGGTAGTCTCTCAGCGTGCCCTCTTCGGAGTACTCTAACACAAGTAATGGCCAGGCAACGTCGTGGTGGTTAAGCTCTGGCTCCCACGCAACGCCCAAAAGCGTGATTATGTTCGGATGAGATCGCAACGGCGGATGCGTAAGGGCCCGTATCTCCCTCAGGCAAGCATCATACAACTTGTCCTTCGCGATGTCATTGTTATAATCGTCAACAAACTTCAATCCCTTCACCACAAACTTGTCACCAATATCGTATCCCACGCGCCTATTGAGAAAGTCCCGAGACCTCGCTCCAAGCGGATATAGCGAAACTTGGAATGACAAGCCCGCACCCAAAGTGTTGAGCCCCACCGATACGGGGCGATAAGTACGAAGTTCGTCGTTTTTTGGCCACACCCTACGTACAAGCGAGAGCAAGTGAAGGAAGTCTAGTGGCCGTTCATAGCCCTGCACCAGAGTCTGCGGGACCGTAATTCCCGCGCCGCCGCCGCCTGCAAGAAGGGTCCCTCCCGAACCCGGGGATTCCGATGAGGAGCTATCGGAGGGTGAGGAGGAAGTTCGATCCCTAGCCATTTCCGACCAAGGTAGTCTACTCGCTATCTCGCTCTCCGTAGGTCTCGACATCGTAGCGCATGTATGTTATGTGGTAACGCGGGTAGCCCTGGCAGGTAGAGAAAAGGATCTGGGGAAATGAAAGACGCAGAGTGTGTATATGAAGCAGTTAAAACTAATTTTTGGGCAGCATTACCGTGTGGGCGAGAATTCGGGATTTGATAACCCAATTTAAGGCACGGTACAAGTAGAAGGGTAAAAGCGACTATACAATACAGATGATGATTTGTTTTTCCCCAGCTACGGTTCATAGGATAATAGAGTGAGAGGGTCACTGCGCTCCGTGCCACCAACAGAAGCGGTTGGAAAGATGGCGTTCACATTGTCTAAGGCTGAGAATTTGCTTTGCTGGATGAGCATTTGACAGTGGGTGGGGGATGTCGTGGATGAGATCGGCAGTGCATGCAGTTTGTGCTTGTAAATTTAGCTTGGCCTTGGGCAGCTGAGTTG
Source organism: Tuber aestivum (assembly GCA_900010015.1). Lineage (NCBI taxonomy): Eukaryota > Fungi > Ascomycota > Pezizomycetes > Pezizales > Tuberaceae > Tuber > Tuber aestivum. Next base: position 268,869 of record LN891050.1, read on the forward strand.
GTGTGGCTCAATAGAAATAGCTACTTCGTATGCATGTCAATTTCTAGAAAACCTCACATCGATTCCTAGAACTAGCACTCATAAAAATACTTTTAGCGGAAGAGCGGCTAACCGCATCTGATTCAAGATGGATATAAGTCTCAATTGCCCAGATGGGAAACACTCTGTGAAAGGTTCGATTGAACCATGGTGCCGGAGTTCGGTCTACACCCGCCCCTGATCTGATCAACTGTCATGAATCAGGCGAACATGAGGCACACTTTAATCAGTGCCAAGCAAAGAAGAGGGCTCTCCAGTTTTATCATTGACAATGGTAATAACATTGCTACCGGAAACAAACCCGACAACCCAGCAAAACCATGTCCTAACTACGGTACTCATCACTGCCCATCAATCACACTCCACCACACCCAAAATAGACTGTCTCCATTGACTCGCTCAAGTCTCCTGAGGAAACATTATTCCTGCCTCAATTCTCTCCAAATCCTCCCATCCCGCCCCCTCGGTCCTTAACCATCCATCACCACCCGTAATACCTCCATCTTCGTCAATCAAGACCCTGAGCATGGTCCTCGTCCCGCGTTCCCCACCCATCTCGACCCTAAGTTTCAAATTTATAACAATTGAAAACCCCCTCAGCATCCTATTGACTCCTGATTGAAGCTCTTTCACTGAACTGCTACCCAATGGGGCAGCAGGATCCCACTTGAGGTCTATAAGATTTGGCATGCAAAGATGGCTCTCTAGGCAAATCTTTAGATTGCTTCGTGGGATGGCATCGCTGCGGCGGGAATCTACCAAAGCGGTGAGCAATGGGAGTATGGCGGGGCGGAGGGACTCAAGGATTTCATGGGGAGGCTTTTGGTGGGGAATAGTCCAGGGGATGTGTTGGGGGAAGGAAGAAGAGCTCCGGTGAGGCGCCCGTGGGGTTTGCTGAAAGGAAGGTGAGAGCTGGGAGATGCCTTGGCGAGGGGAGAGGGGTTGGGGTAAAGCTTGTGATGGAGATGCTTCTAGGGCAGATCGTGTCTCCCGGATGACAGTAGGCATGGTCACGCCTCCAGGCACCGACGATGATGAGGGGGCCCCACTTGGGGAATAACGTGGCACCGGGGCGGGCTGTGAGGGTGGTTGGCTATTATTTCTTGGTATAGGAGAGGTCATTGGTGGCGACAACTGGGAGATACCTCTATGGGTAGGTGAGAAGATATCTAGGGAGCTTGGGGAAACCAAACTTGGCACAGGGGTATCGAGTAACGAAGGAGGCGGCGATCCGCGCGCACGGGAACTAATTGAGTGCCTAGGCTGCTTCCGGTAAGGTTGCTCCGTCGAAGTTACATTTGAAGGGAATGATCGTGATATATCGCGCCGCGCTCCAGGAGACGACCCTGGCTTTCTTGGCGGTGGTCTATGTGCAAGCACTGACGAGGAACTGTTTGAAGGAGACCATGCATCGGTAGATGTCTCCAGCCCTCTCGAATGTGGTAGTAGCGAGTCACTGCCTGACGAGGATGATTGCGATATACCACTTCCCGGATTAACGGGTTTCTCTGGGCCATCTGGCCGCGACGCCTCAGATCCGGCTTCCGGCAGCCGTGCGCCATTAGTACTGTCCACTGTCATTCCAGAAACCTTCATGAACTGCCCCTTCCGCCTGTCACTCCCTTCTCTCTGGTTCAATTGCGTGTTTTCTTGTGCGCTCGGCGGCGTGTTTTGGGGCCAGTTTCTACCCGAGGTTTCAGCGGTTTGGACCGAAAAAGTCTGAATAAATTTAGCATATTTTCAGCCGAAAACTCAATCGCCATGATTACCGTAGCACCGGCTCGGCTAGCCAGCTCTCTTAATAGGAGCGGAAGGGCCCGTCTAGCTGGAATACTGTCAGATAAAGTCATAGAATACTCCCACGCCTTCCGTCCATTCGCCTCCCGGCCATATCTTTCAGTGACACCAGCCTCACTATCCCTAAACCCATCCAATAACATCTTATAACCCGTCTCGAAATCCTATCAAACAGTGAGCTAAATGGCCATTTAATCGAACACGGCGAGCACACCTCCGCTGTCATTCTCCGTAATACTCCACCCACGTCAAACGTTTTGGGAAGACCGGTACGGGGATCTATATCTACCCTCGCACCGGCCCCCTTAAGAATCGCGACGACTTTATCAGCTATCTTCTTAGTCCGCCTAGTCATCCACCTTCCGCCGACCTTTCTGATTTGTTCATTGGCCCAATTCTGTTTCAACAATGCAAAATACAGCGGCGGCAGTGGGCCCAAATCCGCGTCTGCGCCTGCTGCAATCATCATATTAATAAGGTCTACCTTAGGGTGTGCCACTGCAACCCCTAATGGTGGAATGCCCGTTCTGTCGCAGGCGTTTATATGTTCTCCTCCCGGCCATAGTTCTTGAAGATATCGGAAGATACCCTTCATTTCTACAGAGGCCTTTTCCGCGTCCGTACCAGCCGCAGCAATTGCATGGAAAACATTCCTGCCGGAGCGCGGAGAGCAGATGAATGACGGAGGAGGCCTTTCGGGGTTTGACTTGCATGTCATCAAATATTTTACACCCTTTAGTGGCAGAGGAATTTCCAAGAATCGGGCCAAGGCAGTAAAGCCCTCGTAGACGTAGTCCCGATCCGCACCGTGCTGAAGGAGAAGATCGGCAACCGGGTAGTTGCCTTCAATGACGGCTAAAGCAAATGGTGTTCGCCCTGCTTCATCCAACTGATCAACTAGCGCTCCATGCTTCAATAGCTGTTCCGGAAAGAATAGATCTCGATGACCCGCAAACGCACAAACGTGAAGATAGCTTGCACAACGCCAGGTAGCCGCAAGTGGTAAGTGTACGTCGGCCCCATGGCAAAGAAGCGCTTCGAAGACGTCTCTGTATCCCATATAGATGGCCTCCATTAATGGGGTTTTACCAAAATAGCCAATATCAAGATGTTGCTTCGAAGGTGTGTGGGCTAGAAGGTAGTTCACTACCGTTGGGTAACCTGCCAGGACAGCATAGTGGAGGACTGTATGCTGTCCGCAGTCATTCATATCTTTGTAATTGATAGCTTTGTATTTATCCAGAACTTTAAGAGTGGCTATCTTAGCATTCTCATGGTTTCCTCCATGTTCTTTAATATTTTCTAGACGGTTTGCGGGACCAAGAACAGCTTCTGCTAGCGGCTCGGGCCTGGAGTCTTCCGATGAAAGCCTACGACTTGATGCCGCTACCATCATATCTAGCGCCTCGGCACGGCAAAGCAAGCACGCCCAACGAATGGCCGATCCATCCTCAGTTTTGGCATAAGGATCAGCCCCGAGTCGGAGAAGAGCCCTAATGCTAGCTATATGATTTCTCACGACTGCGTAATGCAACGGAGAGTGACCCAAAAACCCGTGCTCGCCCACCCGTGGATTTGCCTTTGACAATTCATTTACGTCTGCGCCGTTTTGGACCATCAACTCAGAAATGGAGTCGATATGTTGATCATCGAAAAACGGCAAGAAATGGATCGGGCCTTCCCCGAAAATGCTCGTTTTGTCTGCCCCGGCTCCCGCTTCCATGAGATACCCAGAGACCTCGTAATGCCCTGCCCTACTGGCTGCTAGCAAAGGAGTCTCCCCTAGGCCATTGATAATATTGACGTCCATGCCCATGCTTATGAGACATTGAACCACTTCCAGATAACCTGATCGAGCAGCACAATGCAACAAGGTATCCTGGTCTTCTGTAACGCGAATATCGCACAACTCAACACCAGACGACTCCTCGATTGCGTCTGCTATTCCTTGCAGACTGCTTACATCTACCCACGGGAACAACGCAGACTGCTGCGTCATGCCCATAGCTCCTCCACATTCACGGAATAGCGCAAGAGTCTCATCGTAAGCATCGGGGTAGTACTCCTTTAGATCCTCAAATGCTGTATGCGATCCCTTTAATGCCCCCTGTCGTAGTAAGGCTTGGAATGGAATCTCATCATCAAGCTGAGCACCTAAAGCATCAAAAATTCGACCGACCAAGTGTCCTATCCCATCATATCCCCCACTATCCGCGTAATGTGATAACCACACTATTGCCATTTCCGAGGCACTAGTAACGCCTTCGCCATAACGGCCGAGAAGTAATTGGAATAACTGGAAACTGGCCTGATGTGCGTGTGCCGAATCACTGGATGCAACAGCTTCTAGAGCATGAATGACGGAAGCTCGCACACAAAAACTATCCTCTTTCATGCAGTTAGCATCAAAAACGATCTAGTGAGGTTAGCCTACTGCAGACTGGTAGGGTATAGGTAAGACTGACATCTTCATAATCAAATTCCTCCAAGAGGGTGACTGGAGGGATACTCTCGGCATTCCCTGTAAGCCGACAAAGCCCGATCACGGCTTTCTCAAGATCCCGCTGTGCTGGTAGGTATTGTAAAGTGAATTCCAGAACCTCGCAAACGGCATCGGCTTCCGAGGCATCGCAGCGCTCGCATAACATCATCGCCACTAGTGATAGAAATTCGGGGTCTCTCTTAAGTTCTTGCGATCGTAGCTCAATATCTACGTCGTCGGACTTGAACGGGGCGATCTTGAACGGATTGATGCCTCCAAGCATGACGCGAAAAATTAGCATCCCGAAACTATAGACATCCGTGAATTTCAGATGGTCTCTCGGGATATCCTCGTCATATTCGGGGGCATTCCAGGGAATCGTATGCGCCGGTAAACCCCTGCGCCCGTCCTCCCTGAAATCCAAGACCGAAGATCCAAAGTCCCCAACCTTTCCAACCATCCTTCCCTTCTCCGCCGACCAGAAAACGAGTATATTCTCACTCTTTACATCTCCATGCACTATACCACTTCCATGAATAGCCAATAATGCCCTTCCAACGTCTTCACAGAGTTGCATTTTCTCCAAAAACTCCATCTCTGGCTTTTCCATCTGGTAGTCTCTCAGCGTGCCCTCTTCGGAGTACTCCAGCACAAGCAGTGGCCAGGCGACATCGTGGTGGTTAAGGTCTGGCTCCCACTGAACGCCCAAAAGCATGATTATGTTCGGATGAGATCGCAACGGCGGATGCGTAAGGGCCCGTATCTCCCTCAGAGAAGCATCATACAACTTCTCCTTCGTGACATCATTATTATAATCGTCAACAAACTTCAATCCCTTCACTACAAGCTTGTCACCAATATCGTATCCCGCACGCCCATTGATAAAGTCCCGAAACGTCTCTCGAACCGGATGTAGCGAAACTTTGAACGACAAGCCCGCACCCAAGGTGTCGAGCCCAGCCAATGATATGTTCCCATAAGTATGAAATTCGTCATTTTTTGGCCACACCCTACGTACAAGCGAGAGCAAGTGAAGGAAGTCTAGTGGCCGTTCATAACTCTGCACCAGAGTCTGCGGGACCGTAATTCCCGTGCTGTCGCCGCCCGCAAGAACGGTCCCTCCCGAACCCGAGGATTCCGATGAGGAGCTATCGGAGGATGAGGAGGAAGGTTGATCCCTAGCCATATCCAGCCAAGGTAGCCTGCTCGCGGTCTCGCTCTCCGTAAGTCTCGACATCGTAGCGCGTGTATGTGATGAGATAACGCGGGTGGCCTCAGTAGCTAGAGAAAAAGATTTGGGAAAAGGAAAGATGCAGTGCGTGTATATGAAGCAGTTAAAAGTAGTTCTTGGACCCGTTACCGTATGGCCGGGAATTTGCGATTTGATAACCCAATCTAAAGCACGGTAGAAGGGTAAAGCGACAGTGCAATACAGACTGATGATGGGTTTTTCCCCAACCACGGTTCATAGGCTAATACTGTACCAGGTAGAGCGGGGGGCGCTGCGCTCCACGCCACCAACAGAAGCGGATTGAGAGAGGCTGTTCACATTGTCTAAGGCTGGGAATTGGCTTTGTTCGATGCTGATTTGATAGCAGGTGGGGGGAGGTCCTGGATGAGATTGGGAGTGCCTGCAGTTTGTTTTTGTGGCCTTGCCTTATTCGAGCACAGTGCCCGAGAGCCGTGCCCTACCGTGCTCCACTGTGGCCCCTGACAATATTCAAAGAACTATTATTACTCGTACAATGCCAGCGCCGATACCGCATCATTAGAGTACCATTCCTGAGGTATTTTTGATACCCGTGTGCAAATACCGGTACTCCCCGGACAGTACCGTACTGTACCATCTACCCCGAATAGGCCCAACCCGAGCTTACTGTCCTGTGCCAAGGAGGAAGACTAATTAGCCGAGTATGGTTAAGGCAAGCACTACCAGTATTCTTGCGTGATTCCCTGTGAAGTAATTTCTCTTCAAGCAGCATGCTAGATCAGAGTATCACACCATACTTGTAATTAGAAATTTGCGCACAGAAACCGAACAGTACTGTACTGTACTCATACTGTACTCGTACCCGGCCGAAGCACTAAGCGAGGCATCATAGTTGCGGGAAGCACAGTATCGGCATACGGTATTCCAGCACTGGTACCGCACAATTAATTCCTTTGGCTCAGTTCTTCAATTGAAGTCCAGCTATTCCCAACCAATAGTCAACAGTTCTGCCCGGGAAGTGGAGAATACCGGTGCACAGGTATTACACGTGTACAGTACCCCTTATACCGTGCCATGCAGACTCGAATCCGGACAGCTCCAGAACAATCCCAACCGCATTGCGCCCCATACCCCTCCACCCCAGGATTTTTGGACACAATAGGCGAGGTCCATCCATGCCGAAGGTATCGCCAGGGCCCAGAATCTCCTCCGCCAAGTCCATGGCTTTGTGGCGTTTCTCATGTCTTAGACAGACTCTGATGCCTTGGTTACACCGGCACCGCCCTCAACACCTTCCAGGTGCACCAGTGCGGGGAGAAGGATACCACGTTGGCTACGTTCAACCATCATATAATCCTCAAACAGAAGAGGCAACTCCCCTAATACTATCTACTTCTAACTGTTTTACGGCTCCACGTTAGAAATCCGCAATCAACACCATAACGATTCACCATGGATGTAGCGGCCCTTTCGATCCAAGTCTTCCAGTTGTACATCATGTGCGCTGAGGGCTACGCGGTCTTCTCTCGAGCTAAAGCACTCGGTTCCGATAGCAGACTCATCCAAACCAAGTTCCGCATTGAGGAGCATCGGCTCGAGGAATGGGGACAATATTGGGGCTTCAACAGAGAAGATACAACTCAACTTGACCGCTCGCTCTTGATGCGCAGCAAAAATACTCGCACAATCGTTATAGAAACCTTGACGGCTATTTCCATAATCCTGCGCGACACTGATATCCTGATGACCAGATATGGCCTGAAGAAGAATGACCTTGATAGTGAAGAATTTCTGAGGAGCCTGGACTGGGGACTGGTGGAAAGGTTGACATTTGAGCGGGGTCGCCACGATGAATATGTTGCTACAGTCAACAAGCGGAATTCCCTGCTAGCGAAATGTCTCTGGGGAATTCGAGATAAGTCAAGGATCGAGCGGTTGATTATTGAACTGAAAGGTTTCAACGACACCCTAGAGCTACTACTCCCGAGAGGCGGGGAGAAGAGCATAGACTGGTCCACAGCAACTCTCGTCTCCGGTAGCGACGATCCGGAAGAGCTGGGAATCGTAGCAAAAGCTCTAAAGGAGCTCGGACAGGAAGAGGCTGGAAGAATAGTGCATTTCCGCCTCCAGAACATCCTCCTCGAACGTGCCGCCACACAAGTGCTCACTTTCCGGCCGTCACAACAATTGCTCATCAACAAGAACGACTTGGATTTTGTCCCTCGGCGGAGCTCCCGCGAGCGATCACTAGCACTATACGGAGCGGATACGGTAATGGTAGAGTGGAAACACTACGCACTAGATGCATCCAGCAGAGAGACTGAGATCATCTCGCAACGAACTGACAACCTAGCAAGACAACTGCACGTATCCACCGCACGTCCAGAGAATTGGAATATCCTGCCGTGTCTGGGGTACTTTGATGATGCCGCCAGGTTCCGGTACGGCTACGTGAACGCTCTTCCGAAAGGGATTCAGCAATATCTGCCCATTTCGCTCAATGAACTTCTGGAGACCAACACTCCCAGCCTCGGCGAGAGATTTCGCCTGGCAGAGTACCTCGCCAAGAGTCTTCTACTATTCCATTCTTCCGGCTGGGTGCACAAGTCCATCCGCAGCTCCAACATCGTGTTTTTCCAATGCTCCGTGAACAGTCGTCCGTTATACGAAAACCCATACATCGTTGGCTTCGACTATGCACGCCCCGACAACCCCAGCGCCCAGAGTATTCAGCGGTCGGCAGGGAATAGCACCGAGAACGCAATTTACCGTCATCCAGACCTACAAAGGGCAAATCCTCGCCGCTTCACGGCCGCCGACGACATCTTTAGCCTTAGCCTCGTCCTGTTAGAGATCGGGCGATGGAAACGTCTGCGCACTTTCGGTCCCGGCCAGGGAAAGGAGTTTCTGGCTAGGTGCATCACCGAGACCGACAAGCTCGGACCAAAAGTTGGGAAGATGTATGAGAATGTTGTGAGGCTCTGCTTGAGTGGTGATCTAGGGAGCAAGCATGAGGCGAGTCTCGGATGGGAGAATGCGGTTGGAGATAGGCGATGGGAAGATGGCTGGAGAAAAGACAAGTTGGCTGAAGGGGGGAAGTTTTATTGGGAGGTTGTGCACCAGTTGGGGAAGTGCCAGGCTTGAGGTGGCCTTCGGGCCGCAGTGCGCACGAGTGGAGTCGGGCTTCTCTTATCCATTTAGGCTTGTTTTGACACTGTATGGCTATGACTTTGGGGGGGGAGGTTCAAGTTCGATCCCGTAGGACGCCGGTGGTACTTTTCATACATTCATTTTTTGCTATAGTTACATGATGCCAATAAAATCCAAGCAAGCAAGAAAAGCAATCGCCGCCACCGCACACCGAGGTAGCCACCTCACCCCACACTAGGTATATCTATAAGCGGGAAAGGAAGAGTAGTAAGCGAGGGTAGACCTCTCGGAAAAGGGATGGATTTGAGGTACAGTCCGCAGGATGGCCGTGGACTGTTTGACCTAGTCGATTACTCGCTTTCCTTCCCGGTGGCTCCGCAGAGATCCTGCTATCTCCGGAGATGTTGTTTATTCCTCCCGGGCTTCTGGTGATTGGTTCCGTCTATTGGCCGCTCAGAGATTATATATATCCTCGTCTGCCCCCCCATCCCCCCGTAGCGCCTTTATCGGTTACCCAGTTCATCACTTTCTACGCTTAGTTTCCCTCGGCCTAGGATCACATCACTCTCACAACTTGATTCTTTAGCCGTCTATATTGTCTTCGTAGCAGCCCAAGTGACTGACTAACTAAAGGAGGTTTTTGGCCAACAACCGCGTTTTCAAAAACACGACCCAGCCGCCAATTACATTCCCCTATCATGGGGAGAAGAAAAAAGCCCAGTTGAGTGGAAGAGGATTATTTTTCAGCAGCAAATGTCGTGTGAGTGATAGTTGATGATGGTCCCCCCCAGTGCCCACCTAAACCTAGTTATCGCCCCCCCCTCCGTTACACCCTGACCGTAAGTGAAGCGTACATAGCCCCCCCCCCCTCCGGAGGTCCAAAAAGCATCTCCGAGATGTCTCATCCGGTATGTTCTATTTCAATGATACAAGAAAACTGACCACGGGGAGGGGGAGGGGTTCGGTTCGCTGCTTTCCCACCCACGGCTTCCCCGTCCGACCCCGGGCGGTCGCCTTATAATAATGCGCATATTATCTACACACGCTGAGGGATGGTAAATGTGATATGCCAAGAATTGGATATTCTCGTGGCGGATGAAGAGGGACTGAATGGCCCATGGGAGAATATCAGGAGCAACTAAGCCTTCGAGAAACGGGTGTGCATAAATATCGACCCCTATTGCTGCTGTTGTAACCTCTTACCCATAGAAATAGCCATTTGTCTTGCTTGCCCTCCTAGATGCACACATGGAGGAACCTTTAGGGGGCTGCGTATTCCACCCGGGCAGCCCCACACCAACAATGTATGAGAGAGGAGTGATTCGAGTACCAGTTTAACTCCCCTGTATCATAACCCCGGGTGGGGCATTTTCTCCGTCACCACGGACGCAAGTATGGCAAGAGGACTGGACAGCAATCGGTGTGAATTGATATGACTGCGGGCGAGAAAAGATGCTTTATTTTCTTACCACCTGCGCAGCAGTGGGCTTTTATGCTAACTGAACTATCAAGTGAAAGAAAAGAAATAACAAAAACCCGAGGTCGGTAACATTAGGACCTCGGAGGAAAGAATTTGACGAAACCTCGGTGAGGAAAGAAAAACATATGAGAACCTCGGAATACCATAGTTGAATATGGCATGGTTGTGCGGTTGTGAAACGAATAGGGAAGAGATGAAGAAAAGGCTCAAACAGTAACTAACGTTGAAGAGAGTGGTGAGGAAAGTACTAGGAGAAACTAACTAAAAAGGAAACTAGTTTGTTTGACGGATAAGCACTAAACTCAACAATCGGCACGAGTGATTTCTTGTGACAAAAAATTACGTGCTCTATAAAAGCGTGGCAGGGTGCTGGTTGATGTTTGCCAATATCCTTTTTTTACGAACCACGCAATACAGCGTGAGCAGGTCAAATTGGTCCTTCCAGCCCCCGCACTTCGCACTGCTCTAAACTCGGACGGGTGTCTGGAAAAATACAATTCTGACAACTTCTGGCAGAAGCTTGAAGTGCTTTGCCGCACGCACCACAGCACCGCACCGACCCTGAGCCCTCTTATTATTTAAACAAGCAGGAGCCCTTCATATCCGACTTATTCGAGAAAAAGAAAGCCTAAGTTTACGAGGCGATCAAAGGCGAAAGCGCTATTTGCAGTTGCTTTTTCCAAACAAAACCCCAAGATTTCCCTTCTCTTGTTCTTGTCTCTATTTTTTTTTCTGCTATCATACCCCGCCGATCGCAGACCTCACCCCTAGAGGTATGGTCTAGAGTCGGATTCAGCCACCTCGTAGCAACTCTGATTTGCCCTACAGCCTTATTGAGGAAGGCTAAGGTCTTCAGTCTCCCAGTCCCCTCAGGGCAGGATCTCCTGCCCCGCGTGATGGCTTGTTCAATAATAACCCCTTTATGAAGGGGAATTGAACTCCTGGGCCCCTGCTAAGTGCACAGGAGGTTAATTGGTTCTTGACATATTAACCACTGCACCAGCTAGGTATTTTACCTAATATTATCTTGGGAATAAATGCTTATCCCGCTAGATAGTTGGTTTGGACTTCCACCACCTGAAGTCAAAGACACCAAAATTGCGTTACTGAAGATCAAATGCGTTATGATATAATTATACCCACTCCAAGCGCTTCCGCAAGCACCATTGCATCATACCCGATGCCATGTTTATCCCCCCCTCCCCACTCTTTGGGCCAACGAATACCACAAACCAAGCACCACCTTCTCACCGGCCACTAGACTAGCCCCTCCCACCTTAAAATCCTCTTTTCAGAATCCCATCGATAAACCCCTTCCGCCCACCAATTACCAATTCCGTCAATCAATCGCGAGGCCCCCACACCTCAGCACTCAGCGCAGACCAAGACCAAAAATTCCCAGCACGCACACCACACACACAGGTCACGGCACGGCACCAAAAAAAAGCCCAACACCGTACGATACGATACGGTATTCTATGATACGCTTAGCGAGAGAACCCACGTCCAAACCCCCACCACATATCGAGTGATACCTCATGACTCTCAGCAGCCCAATCCCCTCCATCCGTCCAAAACAGACGGACCGATCACAGGATGAAGAAACTGAAAATCAATCAAACCCCTGATACTAATCCAACTCAATTCGGTCCAATTCCTAACGGCGAACCAAACCAAACCAAGCCAAACCCGCCCTCCGGGAAGAAGAAATATCCACGATGTCGTAATCCGATCCCCGCTCAGAACAGTGACAGACCAGGAAAAAAAGATATACAAGTTTTAAATAATTATACCATCCCCCGAAGTCCTGCCAATCCCATACGTTGCACCAAGAAAAGTAAAAAATAAGCCATGATGGTGGGATCTTATCATCTTTTATTTCACCATTGGCAGAATCAACCTCACGGCTGAGCCATAGTCTACTACTAAACATGTGATTCTAATGGCGGTTAGTACGTACCGACATACGAACCCTCGGGACCTCACAGTGGATGATTACCTCAGATTGGGCATACAACCCTTTTAAAGACAAGTAGAATACGCAGTCCACGACAAGCGGCAAGCCGGGCCCACAATACCGCCAATTATCCAAACTTATGAGCCAAGGGGAAGCTTCCGTGATGGGTTCATTGCTTGGGCTAATGGAAAAGGGTTCGCAACCTAACCCTTTTGTATTTTATATCACTCGATTACCCTTTCCAGGGTAGTCCAGAACCAACCACACCAGTTCAAGTCTTAGCGTAATCGCTATAAGGAAATTCAGCACAATCAACACTGTGGGAAAGGAGACGAAAGGAGGGAAAAATCCTAAAGAGCGCGATCTTCCCAGCTGACGTACAGGAATGAACGAACGAATGGTAGGCCGACAGGCAGGTAGAAAAGGTAAGCCATACGCACTCCTCGATCTTCATCTCTTTTTCACAACACAATCAACAGCACAGGTAAATCGAGTGTTAGATTCTACAATACGTTGCATTGTTTCCTTTTTTTTTCTTGTCTTTTCTTTTTTTCCCTCCCACCCACAGGCACCCTCACTCACTCCCACTCGAGAAAGAAGAGTGAATAAAAGGGAATATAAAACAGATTTTTCAAATCCCCACGATCAACCGATAGCAAAAAAAGAAAAGAAAAAAAAAGTACGCGCAAAAATAGAAGGGAGGGGAAAAAATAAAAATAAAAATACCCCACTTCAACCCAGCAGATAGATGAAAGTGAATCCTATTCTGCAGAGTTAGAGAAAAAGAATGAAAAAAGCAGATAGAAGAGGAAAAAAATGTACATTTCCGCGCCAGTAATGATAAGACACGATGCGATGGATAAGTAGGTAGGTAGATGGCAAATAACGCGAACCCCAAGCACATTAATACGGAACATACTAAGATAGACTGAGAGCCAGATAGAGCTAAGATAAAGCCAGAGAACAAAAAAATCAGGACACAAATAAACAAATCAAGTGTGCTTTTCACTTCAACCTCCAGAAGGTCCATACTTTGCTCCATCGCTTTGACTTCTCCTTTTTAGGAGAGAGCTCCTTCTCTCTGAGTTCGTTCATGGGTGTCGATGGCATATTGGCATACAATCCTCCAATTGTCATGGTGCTAGATGAGGAGGTCAGGCTGGGGATGTCGTCAACGCTCATGCGCATCTCCGGGCCCGGCTCGCCGAAGAAGTTTGAACATGGGTCGAAGCTGGATGCCGAATCTGCGTATTCATTTCCGGGAAAGTCCAATTGGAGGGGGGTGTTTGGATTTGAGGCGGCGGTGACGAAGGTAGATGGTGAGTCGAGGGGTTGGGGGTACGTAGGTGGCGGGAAATGCGCCGGAAGTATAACGGTCGAGCTGGACGATTTGGGGGTGATGATGTCCGCTGGTGCGCCCTTGCGGCCCGAAAAGGGCAATGGAGAGGATGGCTCGGCTTCAACATCTGGGGGGCAGTTGATGGAGTTAATTGATGTTGCACTGTCCTTCGGGTCAAGAGAAGTGTCGGCCAAAGGTAGACTGCTCTCGCCCTGCCATCCCAAACCACGATCTCCTCCGCTTCCTCTCCTCGATGTCGGACGTCCCAAATCATCAGATCCCCATTCCATCACTACATCCTCCTGCCAGTTCGCCCCGTCACCATCGACAACCTTGATACCGATTCCAAGACCCTCGCCACCATTCATCTTGCCTTCCTCCTCCTCCTCCTCCTCACTCTCCTCACTCTCCTCACTATCCTCCTCCTCATCCTCCTCGAAGACATCGGCCATATGACCATCACCCTCATGTTCCGAGAGAGAAAAAAGCTGCATCTCCGGCATGCTCTCACTACGCCTGTGGAAGTACCCAGTTCCCTTCAACCCAACTGCAGAATGCATCCTTCTCCGCCTGGCAGCAGCAAACCCAGCACTAGGTCCCGTAGGTGTTTTGAAAGGTCCCAAAGCAGCATCAAGGTCAATGGTAGGGCTCTCAATCCCAGTGTCCATGGCAATATTCTCCGAGCTAGAGTTCGCTCCTAGAGAATCATCAACCGGCATGAGAACATAGCTCTCATTCCATGCAGCCGAAATCCACTCATTGTCACCTAATTGATGTTCTGACCTTGGCAATGGTGGTGTTGGTGATCTCCTCGGGAGAGCTCTAAGTTGTCGCTTCGAGTGACGGAGCCCACGACCCCTACCCAGAATTGTCCCAGCCCAGTTCTTGATCTGCTTCTTACCCTTCTTCTTCTTCTTCCCCTTCCCCTTACATGCTAATTTCGAAGGCTCTTCAGAAGTAGTTGGCACTTCGTCGCTCGCACTGCTGGTTGAAGGAATGTCGCGATTGTCGGAGAACGATCCGGCTCCACCCAAGGGAGAATAGTCACTGAGGGCCTTCTTATGCGTTTTCTTGGACGGTGAAAGCTCGGTGGGTGAGTGGTTGTTGCTTCCAGGAACACTGCAAAGGGAGGGTGATGCGGTGGCAGGCCTCTCAAGTGAAGGAACGGGCACTTCACTTTCCTTGCTATCTATTACAATATTCGGTGGAGTTAGCAAGATCGCCCCCGCGGTTGAGGGTCGGCCCGACGCTGCCCTTAAAGCAGATGTAGGCTGTGTCATGGTTTGGGAATTGCTTCTGGTACGGCCATGTCTCCGCGGGGGCGCAGCCTCAATTGTAGGTGAGGGAGCGGGTAAAGGAAGAACGCTGGCAATGCTGTTAATACTGTCTGTGCCCGCGTGGCCCCGAACGGTTGCCAAACTGCTAGTCTCTGTTCCTGCTGACATCGGCCTGGGGATAATTTCCACATGGTCAATGAAGTGAACCCGGCTCTTCTTGTCAGCTGCGCTCTCATAATCCATCAAAGGACTCGTCGGCGAAGGAAGCGATGAGGGGCCTAGAACACTGTTAGGAAAACCCAAATAAAACCCCCGAAGTCGAGATATACCATTAAACCCCGGACTAACAGGAGCACTCCAACTGAGTAAAGGACTGTTTCCCGCACTAGCGATTGGCTTAGGCGAAGAAGCCTCTGCGTTCCCAGAAGTAGTGCCATGACCACCACTCTCACCAGTGCATGCTAAAGCTAGATTTGGCGCACTCTGACTCAAAAGGCTCCAAACATCGCCACTAGAGATAGCCCCGGACCTGCGATGGGCATGACCTCTACGGGTAGCCCCTGGCGGTGGTGGTGCGCGTTTTGGTGCAACCTTTTCAGCAATAGCCGGGGCAATATCCTCCTTTTTTGGCTCCAACGTAATCGGACCCCCAAGTAAATCACTTAGCCCACGATGATGTCCCTTTCCCTCCGGAACTGGGCCAACTTTGGTGCTCAAACTTGCGTTCACAATAGTCGGCGTAACTCCAACCCCAAGTATCCTAGCTCCAGGCCTGATTCCCCCAGCATAATGCGGTGCCAGTGACCCTTCAACATTTCCCACATCAGCCTGCCCTGGCGAAATGGGGCTCGGAAGTCCACCTGCTTCAAAGGAAATCGCACCCGCCGATTTCGAGCCATTCGAAAGCAACGAATTCGAAGAACTAGATTTTGGCCTCGCGGTTGCCAAGGTAGCAGAGGCTAATCCCGCAACATCATTCAGGGGAACAGATCCTCTTCGTGGGGGAAACGCCGGAAATGAGGGTGGGGCGCCAGGAAGTAGCGATTGTGATCTCGCATGTGGTATTGCAGGGAATGTGAAATTCAGGTTAACGTCGCACTCGAGCCTGGTGATTGAAGGTTCGCGAGTTTGTGAAGGGCGAACAATGGTAGCCATTACTATTGGTGATATTATTTTCCCACAACGTACGATAAATTCCGGAGTCTCGGGGGATACCGGGTTGTAATAGGCGGAAAATGTTGGGGGGGGAACAAGATCGTGACTAAAGAAATGAGAGTAGCGGATTCGTGCAGGGCGTGGGTCGGAGTCTCGTGCAGAGGAACTACTATAAGAATTATTAGCCACCAGCATTATTTCAAGGCCTCAACCCTCTCGTGGGACGCAAATCGGCCGTCACCACCGGCCGCCCAGAACGAAGCGAGCTAAGCGGCTATCCGCCAGTAGCAAACCGTCGATAAGGTACCACGGAGCAAAAAAAAAGGGAAAGGTAAGGAAAGGAAAGGGAGAATAAAACAGTATCCACTTCATTTTTTGAAGTCAAGGTTTGAGGAGTAACAGAAGGAAAAGCGAGGGAGATGTGGTAATACCCAAACTAACCGAGTTTTTCTGTTCCTGTGGTATTGACGAAGCAGTTCACCGTGAGAGGCTGCTCTTCTTCACAAAACGCAGAATTTCGTTTAAAAAAGGAATTTGAGAATCCGTAGGGAAACCACAATCTCCACACGTGAAGAATGCAATTACAAAAATAAAAATAAAGTAATGGTCGTAGAATCGAAAGAATAAAACAAAAACAAAAAAATAAAACCCTTCCGACCTATGCTGAAGAGTTTCTACCCAGTTAGGAGTGAATATGAGGGGAATTCAGCAAGAAACCCCCAAAATGTAGCTACTAGAGCTTGCCGAAGAATAAAAACGACTGATCGAAATATGTTGAGAAAAATGAAGGAACTAAAAAAAAATCGCAAAAAAACACAGGACGAAAGACGTAAAAATTCAATGATGCAGAGGTCGGAGAAAATTTGTTGGATGCCCACGAACGTACAATAGATCGGCCGTTATCCAACACTCCGCAATTTCCTTGCTCGGGTCTGCAGGGCTTCCGACGATGCAGGCTGACCAGTAGTTGGTAGTTGCGTAGTGATTGAAGGTGCTCTTCTGTTGGTTGTCTGACAAGCCCAATAGGAGGACTGGTGCTTTGAGAAAAAAAAGGGAAACACTTGGACCAAATCACTATGCACAAAGTAAAAAAAAAAAAAGGCACAAGACTATTGTGATATCCCTACTGCACTTTTTTTCTCCTCTCTCCCTACCTTTTCTCCCTTAAAAAATCGTCGCAAAGCCCTCTCTATTTTCTTCACTCTTCCTAAGGGGAAGAATCGAGCGAGACTTGGATAAATTATGAAGATCAGATCGACAAGTCAAAGCCCGAAATCCCAGTTGACCTCGAGTAAACGGGCGAAAAAGTAGAAATTCCGAAAATACGTCGGGGTTAATGAACGTCGGGGGTTTGTGGCGGGGGGGTGGGAAAAAGAGGGGGGAGGAGAGGGAGAGGGGAAGAGGAAGAGAATTGGGTGACGAAACAGGGAAACAAAGAAAGAGAGTGGACGGCCAACAGAGCTAGGCCTTTTGACGAGTTCGCAAAGGGGAGGGAAGAGGAAAAAAGAAGGGAAAGGGAAAGGGAAACAAAAGAACGAAAGGGAGGTTGGAAGGAAAAGGGAAGGATGTGAGATGTGAAGTTGTCGGGGGGGTGTAGAGTAGGGGGGGGAGGTAGGGAGTGGGTGGGTGGAAAGGGTGGAAGGGGTACGGTACCGGTAGGGGGGGTGGGTAGGGGATGGGGAGGAAGCGATTGAATGAGCGGCGTGTGCACTCGAGTACGAGTACCGGTACCGGCACTGCGAATGAGTGAGCGAAAGTGAATGAAGGGGAAGTGAAGGAGTAAGAGAGTGACTTGGATAAGAGAGCAATAACCAAATTGAGATGCGAGTGGCGGTGGATCAAGTCATGGGGGAAAAGGGAAAAAGCAGGCAGGTCAGCAGCGTGCGAACCAAAGGAGAAACGACAGAAACGAAACAGCTCTTTCGAAGCAGAATCCTGGCGAAAAGGTGTGATGGGCACCTGTATGATGATCAAGTGCTCGAGTACTTGTACCCTCAAAAGGTTACCGCATACCGGTGAGTGAGGAGGCCAGAGTACTAGTAGAATGGGCAAGAGAGAAAGCGAGAAGGCGAAGATGTTTTTTTCAGTTCATTCGTTGTTCCTACTCCAGTCCCGTTCTCACCTCACTCAAGCCAATCGGTCGGCTTAGCACAGATTGACTTGATTTCCAACTGTCATAGCTGAGGCAGCAGCAGCATCGTGCCGTATTGTGATAACCACAGAATAACCACAATCTACCGAACAGCTGCGCGACAACAAATAGCTAAAAAGAAACGAAGGAAAGGAAGTCCCTTTCCGTTCCTGAAAAAAATGCACACACACACACAAGTTTAAAAAGTAATACCACAGCGGAGCCGTAATGTGGTTCATTACCGTAGCGTATCATATCATATGTAGGTACCGTCATTCATCTTGCATCAGAATCTCACACAGTGCACACGAGTACTCCTCCCAGTACCGTGCTAGCACTTTTACCCTCCACGAATAAAACACTGGTACGAGTGAATGGAAAGGGAAAAAAAGAAAAATTATGTTTTTGTTTTTTCTCTCTTTCCAGCCAGGGCATAAATCAGAATTGGGTAAGTTGTACGGTACAAGCAGCAAATATGGATTGAAGCGTGTGTGTGTGCCAGAGCTGTGCCTGCCCAGCTTTTTTCTCGTTGGCCTCTCTGAGCACCCTTCCGGTACCTGGTCGCCAACAGCGGAAAGACCTTGCACGAGCCTCCCTTAGTGCAATTGCAGGCTAACCAAGAGTAAGATCAAATCAGCTCCCCTCTCCATTCTCACAACCACTTCCAAAAGGGCAAGAAGGGGACAACCAGCAACCTCGTGCAAAGTACTCGTACTTGTACCAAGGACCGTAAGCAAGAAGTCTCCCGGAAGCTATTCTCGAGCACGATACCGCGAGGAAAAGGAAAGAGCAAAAAGGAAAGAAAAAACACGATACGAAACCTCCAGCCACAAGGCAAACACCGACCGAACCTTTCGATCATCTCCAACACAATATTGCTGTAATATTACTTGTACTCGTACAAGCACTGCACAGTACGAGTACTTGCACACGGTACGGTAACTGTTCCATCAAACCCAGATCAAAAGGGAATCACCACCTTACTGTAGTCTATCCATCGCCGCTTTAGGATAGCCTCCCCTGCATGCCCCCCAAGGCAGGGGACGCCTTCGATTTCTTGCGTCCAATCACCTTCCAGCGCCTAAAAATGGTCACTTTCCCCTCCCTTCCCCCTCGGCATCTCGCTTTCTCAAGCGGGAGCTGAGCAAGAACGCGGAAGGGAAGGAAAAAGTAAAGATAAAGAAAAGTAAAGAAAAAAGTAAAAGTAAAAAATAAAAAAAAAGTTACCGTACTATCATACGGTATAAGAGTCAGAGTTGCCAATTTCCCCTTTTTCTTCCTCAATTCGGGCCACCGGGATTGGGCAAGCATCGCCTGGTCCGGCCGGCATCATAAAACTACGGTACGAGTGAGCCGCATTCCCAATGCTTGCCTTCTTCTCGTGGTTTGGGTGAACGAATGGGCTGGGGTACCGGTAACTCAAGCTGGAGCCACAACTGTCTCCGCCTGAGCGAGAGCAAACCAAGACAGTGTGGTGGAAGTGGTTTATGTGTTGACGGGTGCTTAACATACGGTAGATGTTGTCTATGTAGCTTGTGCTTGGTCTCTGCAAACATGATACTGGTGCTCGTACACACAAGCAGTACTCGCGGCTGTCTTGCTCGTCTAACTCGGCCAGGCGCCACAGGCCCATGACCCCAGCAGCAGAGATGAGCATCTGCGCATCCCAGTCAACGGTTATACAAGTAGTAGCGACGAGCTAGCACACTGGTAGCAGGAAACGTTCATCACAAGGGAAGCGACAGGTACCGTATCACGCTCGACATGTGGAGCGGCCGACAAGACTCGAACAAATAAAAGTACCAATCATGCCGCCGAAGGATATGCATTAATTGGGAACCTGGGACTTGTACGAGGTACTGTAGTACAGGTGGTGTATGATACGGTAATTAAGATGAAAAATCTCACCCATCCATACCGGTACAGTACTGTACTCCCTTACTCACCCACAGCGCGGTAGAATCCTTTCAGACCGCTCGAACAATCCCGGAATTACACCGTACCGTACGAGTACAGTGGCCAGGTTGAACATGCACAAATGTACTCGTACTCTACCGCACCAGCACAAGCGCGCTGCGATCCCATCATCGCGGTACGATAAAGACCTGCATACCTTACCGCACTCGAGTACCGGTACTTGTATGCACCCTACCGCCTAATAGGAGGTTCAAATTTCTCGGCACAACAAGTGCACTGCATGCCTCCTTCCGAAAAAGAGAGATACGGTAGGTGGTGTCTACCGTATTTCCTCGAGCTGGTACTTATCGCAACCCAGGAGGTAGTTATCTTGGCCAGCAACCCGAGGATCGATTCCGTGGTCGAAAAGTACTCGTACTCTACCGGTACCGCAGAGCCCCTCACACAAACACCAACCATATCACACTACAATCCCGCAGACCCCCCAATCAACCAGTCAATCAATCGATCGACAACTTTGAAACAAAAGAAAATGAAGTAAATCCTTCAGCCCATCCCGTGTCCTCCAACCCTCCAAAACCACTTAAATCACCCAGCACCTGAATGAACGGATGGCGCCACCACCGCAGCCTTGCCCTCGCGCACGTATGATTACGCACACGACGGGAAGTCCCTGCGCGAGGATGTGAGATTGGCTAGTTGGAGTCGTGGCTCGAGTAGGAGGTTTGGTACGAGTACAGAATGGCACCTTTGTGCTGGATGGGCCAGCTCAGAGTCACCTTTTTCTCCTCTGCTCTATCATACCGGTACGGTACGATGCTCGTATCTTGCCCCCCTCTCCCTTCTTCTTCCACCCCATCCCGCCTATACCTCCCTCCGAAACCCGCAACAGCACCGAAACACCCATACCGGCTGTGACGAGACATTAAATAAAAAAAGATCTACCTTCATGCTCCCGCGTGCAAGGGCAAGCACGAGCACAATGTAGAACCTAGTGCCGAGCCCATCGTTGTCGCTGCATAACCCATCCCTACGGGGTGAAACGTCGGCTGCTGAGTGCGGGGAATGTATCGGTAATAAGGTAGAAAGAGTACGGTAGGATACTGAATCATAAGATATCACGCCATTTGTAGCCCTTTTGTTTTTGTAAGAGTAGTCGGTAGGATACGATGGGATAGGGTACCGGTATTTTGGCAGTGGTGAAAGAATTGAGTTTGCGAACGGGAAGATTGATTTAGCGAGGCTCGGCGCGCCGCGGCGGTAGTGGTGGGGAGCCCCCGGATGGAAGCAATCATACGGGAGGGCATTAAAGTTACCGGTATTGGTGTATGATATCGTAGAGCACGACGTTCCCCTGGAGATTTTCGGACATGACGGGATCACGAAGTGTCCCTTTTTTTTTTTTTTTAAAAAAAAAAAAAAAAAAGGGTTTGAAATGTAATAATAGAAACCGCACTCTTACATCCTATCGTACTTGTACCGGTATTGTACCTGTATCATATTGCAAATTGGGCGGACGGACACGTTACCCAAAGCACCGGACTCGGTTGGAATATCATACCGTATCATAACTGTAAACAAACAAAACAAGCAAACCCCGGGGACACCGGGGGTTCACCCTTCCCCGACGGAAACCCCAAGGCCTGGTTTCGTCTGATTTGCCTTGCTCTGCCGGTATAACACGCCTGTACCAGTATGATACGAGAGTTCAATGGGGTATATACCAGGAACACGAGTGTCATAGCTGGCTGACATCGCTTCCTCAACCTTTCGAACTTGGTTCGGGGGATCAAAGGGAGCATATGAGTGCATGCACGGCTAGTGGTAGGGCTGGCGTCGAATCTGTCTCCCGGTGTGTGTGGGTTAAATTGTCCGCCTGGCTGTCGGTCGGTCTGGCCGTAGATCAGGTACCGTACGGTAGTCTACCAGGCACACAAACACCAATAAAACAACCGAATGGGAACCGGACCCCTTCGTCCGGAAGAACCAGTGATACGGTACTAGCAGGACCCAAAAGTGAGTGAGTGAGCACAGCGTAGTTTACTCTTCGGGCTTATTCTGGTACCGATACTTGTGCTATAAAATGGGACAACTCCGTAGAGTGTTCAGAACAGATGTAGACTGCCTGACTTCAATTGTAACCCTAACCGAATTTAAATTCTCCGGAGGGTGGGGGCTAGACTATCCAACAAAAACTTTCCTCAAACTTGTGCCAAGACAGTTATTTTTGGTGGTAAAGCTGTGTCTTGGCGAGGTTTGAAAGTTACAACTTCATACTACGGGACGGTACTCTTGTGGAGTTAGGAGCTGAGTGGAAATTTGCACTTTACAAGCATAGAGAATATCTTGGCGCGAAATATGCTATTTTTTGCGGTATCATTCAAGTACTAGTACAGGCACGGTAGAGTTGCGTGTGCCCACTCACTTTTGTACCGTAATTAAATTACCCACGCACGAGGAGGTCGAGACAGATTAATCTCCGTTGCCTCAACAACCACTCTCACCCCTTCCCTCCCTGCCTCCCTTACTCACTCACTCACTCCCTTACTTGGCCGAATCAAGAAGGATCCAGAAGTGAGACAGGATTGCTCCGGAGCACCCTACTCGTAACCAGAGCAACAGCGATACGGAGTAGATCGGGGAAAGGCGAAAGACCGGCCACTCGCGTTTGGCATTTTTGCTGTTCTTGCGAGAAATGCCGGGTGAGGGCAGTGGCCGAGGCAAGAATCTGGATCATAATGGGCACTGTACCGTACCCGGGTACCGGTACAGTGCCGGTAGGGTGCCTGTCGCTTTGGAACCCGTCTCGGGCTCAAGTGATGGATCCTGAAGTTTCCAGGGGCTCGTGCCAAGCCTGCCCTCTTGTGCATAGCATTTCACTTCGGGGTTAAGTTTCGCTGTTGGCTCCCTCATCTCCAGTCCTGCGTGATACAGTGCCAGTACGGTGCTCGAGTGCTCAGAGATTCGGAGTTGTCCAAGCGTTTTGCTTGTTTGAGCAATTTACATGCTTGGGTTTCTTATGGGGGCTGCTACTGTTGGTCTAGGCCTCAGGAATCCGCGAGTGTCCGATCGCCGGTGTCCATGCCCGAGGAATGGGACTGCTTTCTTCCGCCTGGGTTCACCGTTGGGGCATCGTCATCAGGTCCGGGTAACTTGAGGGAATTACATCAGCAGCGAACTGTGAATACCGGTCTCTTTGCCCGACACACCGACTACCGCACTCCTCTTCGGCTTCGGAGTATCCTCCTCCCCCACCTCTTTTAATTTCCATTTATTTCCAATTTAATTTCTCTCCTTCTGTTTCTGTCTGCATTTTGGGGGGCACGGTGTGAGTGGGTGAGGATGACCATGAGCAGGATCACGGCCTCGCTTACCTCGCCATTGGCATGGAAGAGAGTGGGTGTTTCACTCTTTAGTACCGGTAGTGGTCGTGGTGCCTGGGCTTGTTCAGCTGGTAGAGAGAGTGAGGGAGTGCCACTATTTCCTCATCGGAATCGGCATCAGCATCGCCGTGGGTACTTGATGTTGAGGACTGTGCTGAATCCTAGGTCGGTCAGTTTTCTTTTTTTTTTTTTACTTTTTGTTGCCGATTCATTTTTTTGCTCTTGAATGATGAACAACATTTCGTTATTACCCAGCTCACTCAGACGTAACTTCCTCGGGGAAAGTAATCCCCTGGTTGAACGAATGCTGTGAACGCGAATCTAGTTCTGACCATTATATTCATTGTCCCCTTGTTTGCTGTATATCCGTTAATCTTTCCGAGTGTTACTTTCACCTTATATCTGGAACGATCTACAATACATTACAGCGGCTGACACAGACATCCCTGTGATGAGCACTATAGACAAGATTGGCACTGCCGGTTACTCTGCCATCGCCTCCGAAGTCGATAATCCTTCTTACAACACCCCACTCCGCTGGGGAGTTGACAAAAGAGGGTCTAGGATTTCTCTCGGATAATGGTGCATGTCATTTTTTTGCCGCAGCTGTCGATTCGCTGCCCGGTGCCCGGCCCTCTACCGGTGGCGCCACAGGTAGAATACGGGGATATAGTTGGCTTATTACTTCCCTGTCAATACCAATAACGATTCCGCCCGGTGCCGCTGCAGGTACCACTTCCGCAAAGTCGTTATCCTTCAGCCTGCAGTCGAAGAAGTTTACCCTTCCACTGGCAAACACACTCTTCCACACGGGCTTGCGAACCACGATCGTGCATATTCCCGCGAAAGAGAATGAGATCCCAGTGACCGTCGAAGCAGCGGAGGGTGTGAGCCCTAAAGAGGTCGAGGAATTCGCCCATGCTCAGCAGGACGTTAGAGAGGCCTGGGAAGAGCTAGGGGAGTTGATGAAGCTGGTCGGTCAGCGATCCGGTATCGTTCCCCCAGCCAGGGACCACGAGAAGGATTGCGTGGACGTCGTCCTCCCATCTGCTCACCTCCCCGCGGACATCAAGGTAGATGCTCACCTCCCGCTGAAACAACTCACCTTTCCCCGAAGAATCGAAGCGGGGATGGGGAACATCCTCAAGCAAACCTCATGTGAAACCGGTACTCTCCGAGGCGCTAGTAGGGAGTTAGAGAAGGCAGTTCTGGAATATATCTCCTCCC
>LN891050.1:293432-341101 GCA_900010015.1 Tuber aestivum
CATCCACCCCTTCGCTCGTTGGGGGGCTCTCTATATTCGCAAGACTAACCCCGCATTTCCCCGCCGCGCACGAAAGCCTATTCATGACCCCGGGCGCACGCATACATCGTGTATTATCCGGCGGCGGGGGATGGGGGAGCAAAGCGGGGTTGCTATCCCTGGACCCGCAGTCGGAAACTCAGGTACAGAAATTTGCCGAGAATTTCGAGTCCGGTGAGGGGATTTTCAAGGTGGGGGACTATGTGCAGTTTTTCGTCGCTGAGCAGGGGAATGGTGGTGATGACTCGTGGCGCGGGGTCGCATTCGGGTGCGTGCCCAAAGTTGAGGAACTCGTTGATGAGCGGGGCAGGAAGGAGGAGGTCGGAATAGACGGACTATTCGGAGGGGCATCGGAAGAGGGTGTCTGGGTTGACGATAGGAAAATGGATGTTCCGGGCGGTGTTGTGGGCGCCCCTGTCACAGAATACGGTAGCCGAACGCCACTGACTCATCCATCGACTCGCCCCTCAGATACGTTGGTGGGTGGATAAGTTGATAACTGAATAAATCCCTAACGTGTGGATGGTAACTTTTCCACCCACACCTGTGCTACTGTACTCGTATATAGTGATTTGTTTCGTTTCTGTTTCCGGCGTTTGTATCTTCCGGTGCTTTAAAAATTCCAGATCCCCGGTCAGCCAGGGAACATATTCAAACTCGCGAGCTTATGATATGGGGCCCGGGTACAGGTGTTGCACTGTGGTCCAGTATCGCGAACTATGACAGGTAGTTAGCCTTCCTGGGGCTTGTGAAACGAGGGTTATAGAACCGAGTGAGGTGTGGTGGGGCGGATTTGTGGTAGGCGATCCCGTAGCTTGCGGTAGAGCGCCGGTGACACGAGTATGTTCGGGCGGTTAATTCAGTAAAAGGCTTGGGCACGGGTATGTACTGTATGTTCACACAGCAGGGGGAGGAGGGGTGTCGGGTGCGCTTATCTTCTGACGGGAGAGAATCGGTGGGAATGGCGCGTGAGCGGGTGCTTCTCTGGCGTTATGCTTGGGAAGTTTCCTTACCGGGCGTTTGCACAAGTATCCTGATAGGGGCGGCGCGTTTCTGGTAGTGTATGTATATGAGCTGTGTTTTTTATATATATATATGATATTCGTTCTAGGCTACAGTAGCACGCTGTATCCTGGAACCGGTATACCCGCACAATGCAGATCAAAAATTGATCAGATAAGGAGAGTAAATTCATATTCACAACATATCACTCGAGTTAAGGGGATGTTCGCAAGAGTATCGTGCTGTATTTACTGGAATAATTGAGCGCGCTAAGAAGCCCAAATTTCGCTCTCTTGGATTGGGGGGGGGGGGGGGGGCAAAAAACGTGAGAAAACTGGCACCCTCCGCCTCGGCCCAAGACAGTAGAAAAAGTGCGGCACCTTACCAGCAGGGGCAACTCTAAGTCCTAGCACGTGGTTCAATTATCCCGGTAAATACGGCACTATAACTGTCCCCCCCGTTCTGTCTTGTTCTGTCCTAGGGAAACTCGCGAAGGCTAGAGGAGGATATGGCATGCACTGCTCATATTGTGGGTTAGGTGGGATGTATTTTAGGTGGGACGTTACAGTGTGTACTCGAGTAGAGGGGGGTATATGGTGGGGAGGGGAGGAGGCCCATAGGAGAAGGATGAGCTAACTTATTTTGTTTTTTTTACATTGCGAGTACTCATACTGTATTGTGTGAATATCTTCAGGGGTGGTGCAGCAGCAGCATAGAGGGGTTTGTAAACCCAGGATAGAATTCTTGTGGGTGTGCTGAGTGAGTTTTAAACGGGCTTTTGCGTGACCCACTGGCAGGGTACATGATACAGTAAGTGCCCATGGTACTGTAGAGTGGCATGAAAACTCCGGAGCAAGGTATCATGGTTCTCCTGTTTGTTTGCTTCTACTCTTATGCATACGTCACCTCTCCAACCCCTCGACTTTTCACTCACCGGAGCCTTACTCTCAGCTATTTCTCCTCCTCCTCCCCACCCTTCCTTCCCTATTTCACTCTCTCTATGAGCACATTTCCCTCAGTAGTTCATCCCCTCTGCTGTCTCCTCCGCTATACCTAGAGTACATGGGATTTCTGTAACTTATTCAGGGATTTCTTCCGGCCCGGGGGTTACTGTCTTGCACCTATGCCTGCCCCGCTCCCCGTGCCTAGTTCGGGATTTTCCAAAGACCACTTTTCCCCGTGGGGGAGGCAGTTTGTCGTGTCTGGTATTTTTCAGACATCATTGAGCTGGTTTTCTGCATCCTATACAGGATCTGGGGAGTCTCGGGTCCCGGGTTCTGTGGTGGAATTATATGGGTTAGCCGGGGGTGATGTGGAGGTGTGCGGTTTAACAGGCGTTTATGATTTTGCTGTGGGTTGAGTGGGAGTGTTTGTGGAGGGGAGAGTTCTTCACCGAAGAGAAAGGTAAAGATCCCCTGTGATAGGCTAGCCGGGGGCCTGAAGTGCGGGGTCTCCGCCTGCAAGTTTTAGGCGTTAACACTTTCAGCACTCTTCTAGCATATTAGGCTCGATAGTGAGCCGACTTCCTCTGTACCGAGGGTCCCCGCAGCGGGTTTTTTCAGAAATAGGACATTTACCCGGTTTGGGGTTCATGGGCTGTGACGACTCGGCCGAACCGCGGTGAGCCCACGGTATGAAGCTCCCTATTTGTTGTGCGGTGGGTGATACACATTTTATAATACCAGGAAAATATAACATTTCTCTTGCTGCCTTTGCCAGGTGTCACATTATTTCTTTCACGAACCGACTGGCAAAGCCTTCGGCAAGCTGTCGCCTCGCATGCGACACTAACAAATATCATTTATCTTCCTCTGTTGGACTGGCCGACCTAGACGGCTTTGCGATTTGGCGGTCCCTCGGTTCAGAAAATACTAGCTGTCTGCTCGTCACCCTCATAACGGAAGACGTGGCGGTTCAAATCTATAGAACATTTCAGGATCTTAGCATACGCGTACAAGGCCGACTTTCCTACGGCTGTGTACCGGAGTTATTGCTGGTGATCATTAAGGTATTTCTTAGCGCCCCCCGTTTAGTCACAGGTCAGAGTTTATTTCAGAACATTGGAACAAGGATTGGGGGAATTTCAGGAAATTTACCTAATTACTTGATTCCTCTCGCAAGTGCTCATTCTGGTGTCCCTGGCCGGCGGAGTAAACAGGATAGAGGAGGGATTAGTCTGGCTGGTGCACGGCTGGGAAAGAGTGATTGGCCATCACTAAGGATAGAAGTAGGATATTCGGAGGGCCTAGTGCCGCTTCGGCGTGGTGTTGAATGGTGGTTGGGGAATTCTGGAAGGCAAACCAGAGTGGCAGACATGACACATTTCAACAAACAATAATTCCTGCTCGCTGCGGGTCGAATGTTGGGAAAGGATCCGAGATCCTAACCGAAGAGCTACAAGCAGTTTGATGTGCCAAGATATAATAATTTCTCCGGAGTTGAGGGTGCTGGCGGTGCCACCACTCCAGGGAATGGCGATTCCGTATTGTCAAACACGAAAATCTTTTACAAGTACTCGAGTACATTACGACAAATTGCGTTGACAACTTTAGTGACACGGCCAGCAGGCCTTTGCCCTGTATTTATAGACCTCTCTGTACCATAGCAGTCTACAAGGAGGAACACTCCCTCCAACACCTTACTGCAGGAGTCTCCCATAGCATCGTGCCGTCTTTGATGCACTGCATCTAAGCTGGGTTTGTATTACGATGCCCATAAGTAGACCGTCGGTCTGGGAATTGTGCTTTGGGATGTGGTTTGGTTGAGGGGAACAGGAAAGATGGGATATACGAACGAAGAGTGGATGGATGGACTAAGGGGATAAGGACAAGAGAGAAAGAGCAAGGGGGGGAGAATGAATGCTGAAAGTAAATGAAGGAATAAAGTTTAAAGCTGCGGATAAATAGGTAAATTGTGAGGATGAATGAATATATAAATGAATGGAGAAAAAGCCCTCTCCCCCTCCTTCTCCATCACGGCCCTACTAACCACCGGAATCCCTCTAGCAGGTCAAGTCCGCCCTTACCAATAAAGCGAATAGAAGTTACTGCTGCTAGAGTGTACAGAGAATAGTCGGAATGCTCCTCGAAGTCGATCAGGGCAGGGTTGATACCTGGGATGTTCACACACTCCGCATCTCTCCGCATCTTTGCCATTCAAGTATGGGTTAATTTGGTCTCCGGAGAAGTCATCTTTGTCAACACCAGCCATCTGGGTGGCCAATGACACGGCACCACACGCGGGATTTCCCACCGCCCATAACAAGAGAAGTGTAGGAGCAAAACACACCCACTTCAACGACCGGCGCTAATATCGGCGATTGAACAGCCTAGAGCATTGAACCGTCCGGCCGGTTAATCATTTATCTTAGATTTGCCTATCGGGCATGGGGTTAGGAGGTATGCTGTTCTAGGTATGATATCTGGTTTCGGGATGTGCGGTGGGTAGGCACAGGATATTGGTTCTTGGCGTAGTCCACGCCAATTGCCGTAGGACATCAGGTATCGGGTATTCTGTTTGCGTTCTTTCGTTCACGCCCTGCGCCGTCAGGGATAGGGTTTTTGGTCTGGGGCGTCGTGGAGAATCATGGGATATCCGGAAAGTCCTGGATTGTTGGAGGGAATCGCGGAGCATGATGATTTGTCGGGATGGCGCGTTTGCTTTAGAGTTCGTGGAGTCTGTTTTGGCTTCCGGAGCAGCTGTTCGCTATTCGGAGATGTTATAACTTTTATGATATCTCCTCCTGGTCCGTGCTTGGCTAGCATCTCCATCAGTCGTCTATTCCTCTCGGCGCTCAGCTGTGTTTAGCCCACCTTCCGTGCTCCCGTTTCTTCGTCCTTTAGCCCATTCTTTTAGGTTTGGTTGGTTTGGTTATTGGATCGGGAGCAGCCACTCACCAACTTATGCGCAAGTTCCACTACCTATCATGCGGCCGCGGACTCTACCGCGGTGTACTGTGCTGATATGCGCGGGTTATCCCTCCATACCGCTACCGCACCACACCATATCATTCCATAGACCGGCTACCAGTACTGCTTCCTCGCCCCCCCTCCCCCATCGTGTATCCGACGGTGCCTACCTACCTGGAATTCCCAAGGGAGGTTGGGACGACCCTGACCCGTGTCATGCATGACTTACGATACCCGGGCGCGGCTCGATTCTTTTCTTTCCCGATTTCTGTTCTGTCGCTGTGATGCGCTATACAGGGGGGGGGGGGGCATTCTCCCACTTAACTTGCGCGGTTTACTCTCGAGATGTTCATCGCTTGTACTGTGCTGTGCTTACTGGTGCTGTATGATGCTCGTGGTGCCGGTCGCTTGGCCTGGGTTGTGTGTTATGGTGTGTGGGGGGTCCGAGTGCTGCGTTGACCTTGGCGTTACTATATTTCGGATTTTGTTGAGGGGAGGGTTGTGGATATAGTGCTTGTATTATACTTGCAGGTTTCGAAAGCATCCGGAGGTCCCGGGAAATGGCTGGGGGGGCGGGAACGAGACATCCGACGGTCTTCTTAGGGCGTTATCTTGTTTTTTTTTTCTTTTTTCTCTTCTCTTCCTTTCTTGTTCTTACCGATCTCTCTTGCTGGATTGGGGTGGCCGATAAAACTTCGGACATACTATCATGTTTTTATGAATCCCAAGTGCTGTAGTACATGAGTGAGAATTCATGATCGGATAGAAACACTGGTATCGTACTACTTCTTTTTTTGGGGGGGGCAACGGTGGTACTCACCGCACTATTGTATACAATGGATGACGAAAAAAGAAAAAGAAAAAAAGAACTGACTCAAAGGTGCATTGCGCTCTCTCTATATATGTGTGGACGTGACGCGTTACTATGATAAAAAGTCTGAAGGATGTTTGTTTGTATGTATCCTCACCATGCAAGCGCCTTCTGCAAACTTCTTGGCAGAGTAATAATCCTCTTCCCCTTCCTCCCCCGCGCCTTCCTCCGGCAATACCTCAGCCCTATGCACATCGGGTGTGCATGCACAGCCATTTCTTCTTGTCGTCACTGTACAGTATATTCGATCGTTTTGGGTTGCATGCAGCGTACAGGACTGTACCGTAGAACACACCGAGTACCGGTTTGTATGTGGGCGAGGCTGTAATCCAATCTTACGGGATGTGTACAATGCGGCACCATGTGCACTGGGGACCGTATGCATGAGTCACTCCCGACCAGGCACAATCTTGTGAGAAAGGAAAAGAAAGAAAAAAAAAGTGCTTTTATAGAATTTCAGACATAACTTTTAAAGCTCGCGTTATTACCGATGGGGGAAATGCTTGTATTGGGCTAATGCAATGGCGTAAAACAAGTTTGAGCAAGGAAATAAAGTGTGAGAAAGGGAGGAGGGGGGGGGAAAGAAAAGAGAAAGTGAAAGAGAGCACGGGAGAAAAACATG
Organism: Tuber aestivum; assembly: GCA_900010015.1. Classification (NCBI taxonomy): domain Eukaryota; kingdom Fungi; phylum Ascomycota; class Pezizomycetes; order Pezizales; family Tuberaceae; genus Tuber; species Tuber aestivum. The sequence goes on from LN891050.1 coordinate 299,875, forward strand.
GTACGTCTCCACTGTCCTGCAGCGGCCTTTACTATTGACTCATCTGGTTGGAACCGCCTGCTGGGATCTTTCTGTGTCATGGGCAATCCAATGGAAGGGGGAAGATTTGAAATGAGGAGGATGAATGATAGATAAAGGTGCTCTGCCCCTAGTTTTCAAGCCTCTTGAGCCCAAGCTTTCGACAGCCACTGTTTGAAGCTCAGGGTTTTCACCTCGGGGAGGCAGTCGTTCGCGTTTGCTCCTAGAAAGTCTAGCTCGCCTCTTTGTGCGGCAATCAATGCCTCGAGTTTCGAGACTTTCTCCCAGTCTTCCGCTTCTTCGGCGTCGATGGCTTGCTCGTGAAGCTCCTCGCTATCTATGATTGTGACGCTGAAGACACGGTCTTCTCTTTGAAGTCAGCTTCGGCCGGCCAGCATTTCAAAGATGGGATACGTCAATCTTACCCTTGACAGCTTCAGCTATTCTGACAAAATCGAGCAGCTTAAGTCTTTCACCACGCATCCTGAGCTGCTCTGGCCAGGCCTCCATGCTTAAGCATTTTGCCACGAAGCTCCCCACGTCTGCTGCAGCAGTAAAGCAAGCATAAACATCACTCCCCTTCTCGCTATAGGCGGGGATGGTGGCCCTCTCATTTCTAAAATCCAACATGTAACACGCTTCATCTCCAACGAAGACCCTACTGGTAGGCGTTGTCTCGAGAATGGTTCCGGCACTCACTCCGGATCTGGAGAGCCCGCCTGGTCCGAACCATTCGTAAAATATTCCGCAACAAAAGGCAGTTGATTGCAACCTCTCTTTGACCTCGCGAAGCCGGTTGAGGGTGTCTATCTTTTTCCTTCCCTGCTCGATCATTGGGCGTTCATAAGGAACACCCTCAAATTCCGCCGGGGCAAATCGACGGACGCAGGCGGTGAGGCAAGAATCTATGAGGGCGAGCTGAGGTGCGCCCGATACTGTCGATATGACAGTATCAACGCCGATGAGAGCAGAGTGCAGAGAAGCTGGATTGAAATAGTCAACCTGGATCACCCGAAACCCATTTTCTGCTAGTTGTGGCCGTTGCTGGTTTGAAGATTTAGTCAGGCCCAGAATCTTGGTGTGAAGAAAGAAAGGGTACTACAAATCTGGAGAGCATAAAAACTTCGTGCCCCTCTTCCGCTACTGCTCTAGTAATATGTTGAGCTAACCCGGCAGTCCCCGCTACAGCAACCTTCATCTTTTCTATCGAGAACAACGAAACCAGGAGAGCGGGCGGTGCAGAAGTAGAATAGGACGCTATAATCCCGGATTCCCCTTTGATGTGATGGGTGTTAGTAGTGACCCTAGGATACCCCTGATGATCAGGTTCTAACCAAGGCAGGGCAGGCACAGCGGTCGGAGGCGCTGGGGAATGAGGAAGGCTATGGAAGGGGGATTTCACTCGGGAAAGCTTGGATATTGTGTCAGGGGCAGTAAATTATTGTGGTTTTGGGGGAATCGGGGGAGTGGTTGAACCCGAGGACAGGAGAGGGGAATAGGATGAGGGTAAATCCTCTTGATTGCGTGGTACTGGTTTAAACGCTGGACTTGGGGATCGATAGTATAGTTTATAGAAAAAGGAAAAGAAAGGGCCCTCACCTAAGAGAAGAGATTTGCTCCCCTATTCCCACAGCGCCATGCGAAGAAGCCCCGATTCCCTCTTCAATCGTTGCGTAGACACGGAATGAAAAAAAGTACACAAAAAGCCCGGGGCAGACGGCGATAGGCTTCAATAGAGGGAACTCAAGTAGATTGTACTTGGTGGAGGGAGACTATACGGTGGCAGACCTAGCACCCCATCCCGTTAGCCAACTGAAACTTGCTCCGCCCTCCCCCTCGTTGAATATATCGGTATCGGCCATGTGTCTTGAGCGGAACAGAGATCGAGTGAAAGCCTAGCTGGATACTTTTAGGGCAACGACCCAATGACATTGAGGTCCCGGGTTGGAGAAGCAAAACCGTTATTGTACCCTCATAACTGGCCGAAAAAAAGGAAACCGGGCTAGGAAAACCCTCGATTACAACCCTCATTCCCTCATGAACATCGGTCCTGTAACAGCTATTCTCAACAACGCCCCTCTATTCATTCCAGCAATCGGTACCCCTTTCACTTCTCTCCAGGGCTGCGTAGATTCAAAAGTATCATATTTCTCAGCCGCCCGGGAATGCCCCTTGTCCTTGTGTACGGCATTGTCCTACCCTTGGTGGTTTTATTCCAAAGGGCAGCAGCAAATAGGGTTCTTTATAGCCACGCACTCCCCAGAAACCAGGTCTCGGCTGTTGAAAGTGATCCGGAGGCCAAACTCGAAAAGAAAAGCCCAAGAAAATTCATGGTACTGGGAAGCTGGGAAAACGGGCTTCTATGGGGGAATAGAGACAGGATCTAACCTTAATTCCTTCCACGCACGAACATACACTATCACCGTGTGACTGCCAGACCGAGGAAGCCCACAGAAGGTGATAGGTAAGGAAAATATGGTTGCGTATCCAGGGATTTCCCGTGATTCTGCCGATCTCAAGTGAGGGAAAGACGCCACCCACTCGTCAGAGTCCTGTATTGTGAATGTGACTATGCAGAGAAGATTTATAGCCCGGTTGTATCGCCGTATGGTGGTAGTCAACGGTTGGAAAGAGGCCTTTGATCCCGGAGGGTTACTGTGCTTCCTCCGATTGTGGGTTCCCTTGTGCTTCTAGGCTTTGTGGTTTCTTACCCGCTTGCTTTATCACTTTTCAGACTGTTTGCCGTTCCCAGTTTTGTATCCTGGAGCACCAAAAGGGGGTTGCCAACAGAAGGCAGAGTTGGGAAAGTGCTGGGACTTAATATTTGGGTTAGATGGGCGTTATATTGAGCACACCCGTTGAGATATGCAGCACGAGGTGCAGCTGGAATTGAAACCTAAGCAGGGGGCGAATTTGTTTGTTTTTGAAGGCCCTTATGCACTGGCATATGATAAAAAGGACAAATATTTTCCAGGGACAGAATGGAAAGGCACCAAGACGAATACGCCGAGGTAAAGAGCGCTTTGTCAACTATGGCTGAAGGGTGTTTCTTGAGCTATTAAGCACTATACCAATTGGCTACTATGCTCTGGAAGGCAGCGAGAGCTTGATGTATTAGTAAATAGAATATGTAGGACTGGGAGACCTACTATAAACTTCCGAATCCGCTCACAGGCAAGTGATGTTTCAGGGTCAAGGGGAAAATAGAGGCCAGTAATCAGGGCTGGATGGAGTAGAGCCTAGCTCGTAAAGGTGTGGGCTTAGTCTGCGACTGAGCTATTTTTGACTCGGCAGATGAACAAGAACAAGGGTTTCGCCCTAAGGCAGATGATGGGCCAAGCGGTCTTGAAATGGGGTGGGTGCTCACCCTTCCCCGGAATTTGGAGCCTGGGCTTGATAGTTTTGGTGCACTTTATCCCCTTAAAGCTGGATATATGGGCCACAAAACGCTAGATATGTTTCGAGGTCCTTTTCCTGGCTGTTGCGATCACGAGGACATCTATACCGGACTGTAAATGCAAGTTATACTAGTGAGGACATAGTATCGGCGCTAGCTGTGTTTTTGTGACCGATCAGAGGATTATACCGGAAGGATATATATGACCTCTGGGTGATAACGATGGGAGTACCCTCGCTCGCTGAGATGGAAGAGGGTTGTGGTGGCTGTCTGACCTTTTAAATAAAAGGAAAAAAATGCACCATACCATGAGATAATAAAACAGGAGACAAATCAAGACGGTTAGAGACGATCCGCAAGCACGCCTATTCCACAGCAAAAAAAGAGCACGCACATTGGGGGGTTGGGATCTTCCGGAACGTCAAAGCAGGGAAGTAAGAACCCCAGTGATCAGGAACTAAGAACCGGGATAAACGCACAACACTGACGATTTAAGCCCTCGCCCCGAGCAGCCTACCAAAATACCAAAATGTGAGTAACGCATTCCACGGCACGGCGAGCCATATGTAGATTTTAGAGATGCAATAGGTTGAGCTTCAGTCGAGATTGTAAAAGTAGCTAGCATTTGGGTGCATGGCTCGCCATGCCGTGCAGTAAGTTAACGGGATGGACTTTGGCAATGTTCTTCCAGGCAACGTTTCATAGAGCCCGTCGCAAGGACACAGGCTATCAGTGGGTAGACATTGTGAGCCTGCAGTGGCGGGTGGATCGGGTCCGCCCTCTGGAGTTGAGCGCAATATTGGTGACCTTTGAGTCACCCCAGTTGTCATGTTCCCCATAGGTTGCCGCACCAACGGTGTTGGGACAGCACTATGCATGCAATGACGCCAGGAGCTTTCATCAGGGTAGGATTGTCTTACGGCGGTGTTTGGAGCCTTGTTCGTAAAGATTCGTACATGAGAAGAGCAAGTGCTGTAATCGGTAGCACAGGATTACATGCTCCAACTGCACTTGCGCCGGGTGTCTGCTGGACCAACGAATAGCGCCCTCATCCCACCGAGCCAAGACAGGTGCCATATCTCGATAAGCTCTGATGTTGTGGGATGTGCCTGGAGGTCGGAGGGCGGACCGCAAAGCATGAGATCGCTCCCACCAGAGTAGGGATTCTGGGCAGATCCAGAATTCCTTTTTCATTGGGATCTCGGTCTCCTGGAATCTGGCGAGTTAAAATGATGAATAGACGTTGGTTCTCACGAGAAGTTAGAACGCGTTACGACGGAGGCTGAAACATCGAGTTCGCACATCTTGGCAGACATGGTGACCGGATGAATTATGATAGCAGAACAAGGACTCATCAATGGGATTTTCCGGGACCACAGAGCTCCACCCGACCTTCTTTCCCTCGCTTGATCTGTATTTCGTTTTTTTGGCGTCTGTCAACTCCTAAGGTGTCAGATGATCTAAACGGCTCCCGAGCCGATGGGGGGGGGGAAGCGGTTACACTGTCGCCATTGCACTTGTAGCTGTAGGAGATGTTCCCCGGCAGTCCGGGAATAATTGTCGGTGCTCACAGCCTAGTATGACTCGAGATTCTGGTTTGGTAGCTACATGTACTGGCCTTTGGTGTTTCACGAAAAAAGGTAAGCTAGTGCGAAGAGCGTCTGAAACCCAAAGCCCCGCAGAGGCGCGGGGGGGGGAGATGGGAGGTTGCCATCGGCGGAGGTACAGTTTGACGGTTGGGTGAAGATGGGTTCAGCTCGGCCCGAAAAGGGTTTTTGGGTATTGTCCACGTTCTCATGGATACCTACTCACCACCCAATAATTTGATCTCCTGACCGCCTTAGATAGCCGACGTACGCATACATACCACACTTTGTGCACTTGGATCAAGAGGCTCGAGGTTACCTAGCACGATAGCCAGGCCTTCAGCGACCGCAAACCACTCTTATCCTTAGGGAAAAATAATGTTACGCACAGCCGTATCCCGGTGATTCGGATGCCGATCAATAGTAAAGAATAGCTGAGCCAGAGAAGAAAGTGAAAAGAAAGGAAACGGAGGGAGCTCAGCACCAGGGATTCTCACGCGGTCACCTACAGTAATACTGACCAGGAGATGCACTCTTGCTTACTGGAGAGCGGATGGGATGCGAGGCTTTCATGGTTCTATGGTCCAACTCGCTTCTATTGCTTGTTTTTAAGATTTTGGATTTACTTGGACGTGGTAGGCTGTGTGGTGCTTGTGACCGATCCCGGTTCAGATCGGCCGATTGGTCAGCTCTATCTTATCATGAGCTTCTCTGCTCAGAATAAATTCAGGTTTATTTGTGGTCCTACTAGGACCTCTCGCGATACTGTTACCGTGGCTGATAAGGCGGTTGGGGGCACCGTGTAAGTATGCCAAATCATCAAATATCACTCGTAAATTATTCTTCTGGGGCCCCTCATGGCTTAGAGGTGCGGTAAGTGGGGTAAGCCTCCTATGGGACGAGCCCAGGAACTTTGGCGACTTGAGTGCTATCATACCTAGGCTGACCACAGGAAGTCGGTTGCTCCACCTTACCGCAGTTCAGTACTGGTACTGCACACATAGGGTCGATCAGTGAGCCGCAGTAGTAAGACATCACAGGGTCCGAGGGATGATTTCAGCTTAGCGAACACCAAAATAAAAGAACAACCATGGCGTGAATTGATGCTCCCACTGCAAATCCACCGGCACCCAAAGGTCCTGGGAACCTCCAGTTCAATTCTCCAGCCAACGGACAAAAGGCCCACGGACGGAAGCCCCGACCCTACCGTTGGGAAAAATCCTGATCTCCTTCCTCATTCGTGCCAACTATGATTACCGCATTCATGTTCCCCTCCCGTTCGCAAGCTAACCGAAAACAACCACTATCGACGAACCCCTCGCTATCATGCTACGCCTACAGACCGAGGTAGCCGGGAACTCCACCTCGTTTTAGGCTTCCCTCCAGCTATCGCCTATTTTTGGGCTCTAGTGAGCGGTTAGAGACTAGAGAGCGAGTGATCGACAATGACTGTGTGGTACGTGGTATCATTTGCTGCATCCATCCAACGCGTGTGACCACGCGTGAGGGGTGTCGGCACTGAAGTTTACGGGAGGCCGAAAGGAGGGAGCCTATTGGGGGGAGGAGCCTATTCCCCCCTCCTTTTGGGGAGGGTTTTGGAGGGCTTTGGAGGGCTTTGGAGGTCGTTTAATGATAGATCTGGGTTCATTAAAGCCTTGGCAGAGACCCACCGTATGCGACAGTTTGAAAAATCCTTCCAAGTTGGGGCATTCTAAAAGAGGAAACTACGCGAGACACCGGTAATTAGTGAACATTGTCGCTGTGGTCGAAAATGCTGACCTTGGAATAATCCTCTCTGAGAATTGATACACAAGACACGGTGACATTTCCAACTCCACAGGATGGGTGTCCCAGAGTGGGGGAAGAAAAAGAAAGTGTCAATCAGAGATGGGTACAGTACGGTAGTCTACTATTTAATACCGGTACTCATCTTTGTTTTACCATGGAGGAAGGGAAGTGGAGGATGAAAGTGACAACTGCCCAACAGTGAACTAGACCCTGATCCCCGACTGAACCCCAGTCGGTGTTTAACTGCGCAATCCTCCATTTGATCGGGCTGTGCGTGATATCGCGTCATCTTAACAACCGATACGCGGACGCGGGGCGCGTCCCCGGCGGAGGAGGAGGAGGACGTGTTGCCCGCAAAACCACCCGCACTCCCAACACGCGTTATGGGGCCTTTATGTTGCTGTTCCCAACCCCCGATTCTAGATTTCGCACCTGTCACCTTTCCATCACCGAGATTTCAATCCGCCCCCTCCACCTATACCCTCATCCTCGTCTTTCCTCGTGTCAATTTTTTTCTTCTTCCACTTCTGTCTTCTACAATTTGTTCCATGCTGGTGTCGTAGCTGCAACCGTCCCTCCTCCTTCTCCCCAACCACCAACCTCCCCTTCGAGCTATACACCTGCTCCTCTCCTCTACACACACCGCATTCTATATTCACACTCTCGAGCAGAGCCGGCCGCATAATGGATTCCGTCACGGAGCCACATCCGAGTCCTAGCAATAGCAATTCCAGCTATGCGTTCATTACACACTCCCAGGAAACACTCCCTCTCAACCTCCCACCTTCAATAGACAACGCGACTCTGGCTCGTAGACGTAGGCGCCGCACGTCCGCGCACGACCAGGCCATTCTCGAGGAGGAATATCGAAAATGTGATCGACCGGATAAGTCCAAGAGGAGGGAGATCACAGCTAAAGTTCGGATGGGCGAGAAAGAAGTTCAGGTAAAGAAATAGAGAGAGAGAGCTAACTTGATTTGATTTTTGATTTTTTTGATTTGGTTTTTTCTCTTCCCTTTCCCTCTCCAATTGCACGTTTTCTATATATGATGCATATATTTTTTTCCCTCTAGATGCCTATATCTACAGATTTATTGGAATACTTATTGCTTACCACTCCATTGTCACCTCTCTTCCTGCCTGCCTGCATATTTCCGTTTTCGGGGAAAATGGCTGGGACGGACGTGTTTACTGTGGCGAATGCCGTTTTTCTGGTTGGCTGGTTGGCGGTGTTGATGATTACTAACCAGACACGCGTCCTAAGTAGATCTGGTTCCAAAACAAGCGTCAATCAACGCGCCGCAAATCTAAGCCACTCTTGCCACATGAGGTAATACCGCACAATAGTCAGAATTCGATTTCCTCGTCCCAGCTATCTCTGTCCGAGAGTTCTCAACCATTCTCCTCCTCCCAATCGCAGGAGAGTAACGACAATAATTATAATCATGATAGCCACGATAATTGTGGCGCTACTGGTGCTACTGGTGCTACTGGTGCTACCGGTGGTGGTGGTGGTGGCGGTGGTGCTGCTCAATACCCGGATACCGGTACACTCAGTGACGACGTGTTGGATGCTCGGGGTGGGGGTGAATATCTTGGCGCTAGTGACGCGGACGACGACGAGGAACCGCTCCACCAAAGTCACCAACAATCGTGCCAGGTCGCGCAGAGTAAACCCTCAACCACCACTACTGGCCAAACATCTGGACGCGGGCATAATAATAATCTATCGCTTGCATCGCATCGGATCTCTTCACCATCTTGCCCTGAGAGCGGTCATCCGGCCACGACAAAGCATCATCGCCACCATCAACGTCAGAAGACCTCGCTCGTCATAGGCGGGGAAGAGGGAGGAGACGAAGGAGGGGGCGGGCACGGAGTGTCCACACAGATAACGATGACCACTTCCGCCCATAATCGCTTGCAACACGTTCTATCTTCCGCACCTACACCCGCTCACCACCACCCCCCGCTCGGCACATCGCGTCGGAGGACGGCCCCAACAACGCCCAAGAACCCTCCACGATTACTAAAACGTTCGTCATCAATTCGACTCTCCACCTCGCTGGAGGGGAAAGCCTCGGTAGTGTTGGAGGACGAGCCGTCTTCACCCCCGCCGCCACTACTCACCCTCCCAACAGCGAAAATCCAACCGAGCTCTGTATCCCGCAGCGCCTTGAAGCGCCGGACCGTCGATAGTAAAGTTTGGGAGTTCTGCTGCGATAACCAGGCCGTTATCCGCTCCCCGTGTCCGCCACATGAGGAACCGTCAGAGGCAACGGAAGCCTTGGGATTGGTCCGGGGTAGGGGGAAAAGCGGTGCACACAAACCATCGCTGAAGGACAGCTCGATGGGGAGTTCCTTGGGGATGGCAAAGCCCAAAAAGGGTTTACAAAAAGCGATCCCTTCGTCGTCGTCGCCTATAAAAGCCAAGAAGAACCGGAAGATAATCTCTGCAAAATCGTCACGCCCAAAGCCGGCATTGTCAAACAATGTCAATGCCAACCCCCCCGCATCGATAGCATCGTCGGCTACTACTAGTAATAGCAGCAAAAAGCCCCGCACAAACCCCCTTCTCCCCGAACCCGGCCAAGATAGCGACAAAGAGAACCGCCCTCCGGGGGCCCCTGTTTCTCCACCCCCCGAACCTCGCAGAGTTCTGGGCGTCCCAGGCAAAGGTGATGTAGTCAACAACAGTGCAAGGAAGAAGAGGCCGGCAGGCAAGAACAAGACTCCGCGGAAAAAGAGCAAGTCCCTATCCGACAGGCAGAAGAGACGCGTCCTGGAGGATACCAGGAGTGAGGGTATGAGGATATTCTATGACGTCCCGCCGGCGAGCAGCCAGGTTTGCGAAACGGAGTATGAATTACCCGGTGCTGGCAGTGGTGGGAGCCAGTCGTTTTTTGACGAGTCCAGTCAGGAGGGCGCGGTGAATGTGGGGCCGGCAAGGGTGGATGAGATGGAGTGTGTGGAGAACCTGTTGAGTTTGAGGGGCGGGGTTTGGGGGTAGATTGTATATTGATATTTGACTCTGGTTATTTTATCTCTTTTTGTATACTTGGCTGGTCATTATTTTATATGGTTTGGTTGCGTTCATTGTGAGTTAGTTTAATTGTGGGTTTTGTTTGGCATGGGGTTTGTGGGATTGGCTCTTTTTCTTCTCTCTATTTGTTGTCTTTCGCATTTTCTACCTTTTTTCCTTCTGGCTTTCATTCAATGCTTTTGCTGTCACATCACATCCGTTTTCGATCCGATCCATTCTTGTCTCCTTTCCATCAAAATTGGCGTACCTGACTTTTCGCATCTCATTTTAAAACATTCAGAATCTATCCCTCCCCTGATCCTTCCAACTTTGTTATTCCCTTTCGCTTTCTCAACGATGTTTTCCAACTTTCTGTTACAGTTCGCCTTCTCTGGATTAGCGTCTCGCGCGGTGCATACTATCCACTACCACCTCAGCAAGAAATAGGGAGAAAGAAGCTCAAAAGTGAAATCTGGGAATAGTTTGTGCAGGGTATATGTGTACCCGCTTCGCCCTGGCGCTCATTGCTCATTGCGTGGGGGAGGGAAGGAAGGAAGGAGGGATGGGGACAAGCAAGAAAATGGTTGGGTTGCGGTAGCCTGAACTGATCACTGAGTGCAATACCTCCTGAGGGCTCGGTTGGTCTTCCATTGCATCGTAGGAGAGGATAACCACAGTATCATACTGGCACTACCCCTCGTAGGAGTACAGTGCAACCTTATTAATCCCAGGGTACTATACTCGAGTACTCGGGTACCGGTATAGTACGGCACAACACCCCAAGCATAGGGATACTAAAATCGTATGGAATACACGGACCGAATCCCGGCGGGGGAGGCGGGCAACTTACCTTCAACAGTACCGTAAGGGCTATGCCTGGGAATGACAGATCCAGCGAGCACTGTACGAGTAGCTCACAGCTGTCTAAGCTGTGGTCGCAAAAAAGCGGAATTGTCGGGGTAATATTATACGGGTGCCCGGCAAAGATAGTGTGATATCTGAAGATACGGCTTGTGTTACATAACCACTCTACTAGCGAAAGAACGCTATCTCATTTCTAGATAGGTTAGACTGCTTCGTGCCGCCCGAGGAATGATCTGGTACGGTACTATCATAGTTCATCTACATTACCTATTTTGCAGCCAGCGCCGGACCTTCGGCCCAAGCCAACCGGCCAAGCTCCCAGCAATATGCCAAGTTCCCAGCAATATGGAAACCTAGCAGGAGCCTTCTTGATACTCGGCGGTGCCTTAAGGGACGCCTGCAGAGGTGCCCACGATAGTCGTCGACGAGTGGGTTTAAGTTATCGTGAAGGAGGAACGAGTGTGATACAGTGCTTGCTACTATGGTAGTCCGATCGGATGCGCCGATTGGCTCGATCTTGTTATCTGGTCATGCCTCTGTCGACCGTCTCACCGCCGGTATCGTAATCAAGGGGTAAATTTAAAGTATGATATGTCGGGCCCGGGCGATTCTGGTTGGCCCGGCGACTTCTCGGCCACTCAGAGGACGACGGGGTTCACCCTGGTCCATCGTACCGGTAGCCAACTAACTTAGGCGGGAGTTTAGCGGGCCCTTTTTTTTTTCTTCACCAGGGTTGGCGTGGATTGGCCGAGTGAGGTAAAGTATCATGCTGTATCGTAGCTGGGCAAAAAGAAAGAAAGGATTAAGTTACACAGGTGCGGTAGTTGGTGTTTTAGGTCAGCGGGTGGGATAAGTCGAGGTCTGGTATGATATGATATGATAGACTTTTACGAGAGACCCTGCCTAAGGCACCGACCGGTCGGTATATCGACACGAGTGTGTGCTTTCTCTGGAGGTATGATATGTCATATCATACCGTACGTGATTGCCCGTCGTGGTCATCATCCAGCGGATGTTATTCGTGGGGAGGGGGGGGGGGCACCGCGCAATTGACTTCCTTGGGCTCGATTGGCTGGGGTCATATTTAGTGACTTGGGTTTATGATACAGATACTAACTGATGGGGAACTGGAAGATACATGCGATATGGAAACCCCTTTCGGGTCCGATGTGACTTTTTTAATCCTTTTAATAATAGTAATAATAATAGTAATTCTATTCTACCTGTGATTGACACCTTTACCGGTAACTTAGTATCCACTCCCCAGAATAAAAAAAGCATCGTAGTACTGCACTGTGGATCCACCACCACAACTATGCTATACAAGTCCTACGAATGTATCGTACGGACTAACAGGTTCCTAAAAACCTGGCAATCTCCTTTTATCATCCACGAGTAGTATACTTCGTCGCACAACTTTGGCGTCATTCTCCGCCGGGCGCCACAGATATATACGGGCCGACAGAGCGGTGGTCTAAAAGAGCCAATGAACCCTTTTTACACCCTTTACTCTTCCGCAGCACTACCCATTCCCTCGTGTATTTTTCTGATGAGTCAGTCAGTGGTTTCAGCGGTACTGCCTGGGGAGTACTGGTACAAGGAAGCGTGGGTGGATTTAAATTTGGTGTGCAGCCGGTTTATCGTGCAGTGGGCAGGCAAATAGTAAAAAAATTAAGAGACCATAGGAGAAAAGTATAATGTGCGATCTAGAAATGGGGTTCTAATATTATATCGTACCTGCTTCGGCGGAGACTTATTGGGGATTCTCGGGGTTCGCCGCTCCTCCTGCTGAGAGTGATGAGTAATAATATATTATATAAGGGAGAGGGAGAGGGAGGGGTGGACTAAGAAAGAATACTGCATGGATGGGTAAGGCTAACGTCGGGATAGCTGGGGAGTAGTCTAGGGGAGCCAAGTGGTAGCTTGCATACCTGAATGATCCTTCCAAGTAGTCTATTCCAATAAATGTATGGTGTAGTTGCAGCTGGGTCTTATTTTTCTGAATCTCTTAGAGCCTGTTTGGCACGCCAGGATTAGACTAGGATTCGGACTTAAACTCCGGACTTGAAAACCAAAGTCCAAAAACTCCAAAGTCTGGGCTTTGTAAACTAGCCATATCATACCAAACATGACAGGATTTGGATTAGGACCAGGGAGGACCTGTGTATCTGATGTAAAATAATAAAGATAAGATCTAGGCATGTGCTTTGTTTGTGCTTACAAGCTAAGAGAGCAGTTAGGGCTAATGCCTTCTTGAGTTTGCTTTGTGATAAGTGTTTTTTTTTTTAGAGAAAATCCTGGTTTGAAATCCTGATCTAATCCTGGGGTGAAAATCTAGTCCAAGTCCTGACCCGCCAAATAGGATTAGACTGAAAATCCAGACTTAGGAGATAATCCGGATTTTAGGTCCAAATTCTGGCATGCCAAACAGGCCCTTAGGGGTTTGTCTTCGTCTTAGTCCTCATGCTTAGTGTTGGGCGGCAGGGGGGTCTTGTCAGGGGTGGGGTGGAGGATTCCACGATTGGGTATTAGGGGACTCTTCATATCCTGTCTCCATATCCCCGGTTTCTTCCCTTTTTTTATTTTTATTTTTAGATACGTAGCTGGTGGGCCCTTGATTACAGTAGTGTTCGCGTTTTTCTTCTAGTCGGTATTGGATATAAAGGGCAAAGAGGATAGTAGATAGGTAGGCCCTTAACCCCAAAGGTATTTTCTAGCAACCTGAGATACCAAACTAACGACGATCTGTGGAGGAGGGAGAGGAAGAGGAAGCGAGAGTTTGACAAATTCAATTCGATAGATATGCACTGTGCGAAGGCCCCTTCCCACTAGCGTCAATGTTCCTTCCCATACTCGCAATCTATCACTCGAGGCTGAGAGTGTGATACGTGTAGAAACGCAGTAGGAAACATGGGAAATGGCAGAGTACTGTACACACACGGTAGCACAATCTAGATTTTTATTCTTTTTACTGAGGTGATCCGGGTACTATAGATTGCACCTGGATTAATTCCGGAATATGATTAAGGAACGGTACGACATTACAACTGGGCCTACCTCGAGATATTGGGAGTCATTTTCTGTTCTAGAAGCTGTTTGTTCGCTGTCAACTGTTTGCCCATTGGAGAATTTTGCAAGGACTTTCCTTTCTTCGTTGTTTGTGTTCCGACGACCTTCCGAGGGTTTGCCTCTCTGATAGGCCGCGGTGGTGGTTAGCTCCAAGAAACCAAGTATGATAAGAGAGCACAATGTCGGGTTATGCGGGTAGTGCAGGTAGGGCAGCCAGCTTACTTGATGGTGTAGATATATTTTCTGTTTCTTTGGGGAAGATAGAGCAGTGAATTGTAGAGGCTCTTTGACTTCGAGAGAGGTAGAAAAGAGATTGTAGTCTATTTTGATAGCACCGGTGTGCGTGGTGGAGAGAGGATGGGAACTTGATGTATTTCCTAGCTACGAACGTTGCTATCTAAGTGAATACATGAATGCCAAGCCGTGATGCCCACTGTGCTCACCAACCCTAACGTCCGTCCGTGAGGTAACCCCAGTACTACACACCACGCGCTAACATATTTACCACCTTCAGAGCAAGCCCTTAATATTCGGACCAGGCTGCCTACCATCCCTTTGTTGCGGTTTCGGGGTGAGTTTAAAATTTATTCTCCCACTATTTTATTATGTTTTGAATATGCTTGCTGACTTTTATCATTTATTTGGTGGATAACTACTTTAAGCGCTCAAGAAAGTATAACTTTAGGCTACAGTCACAGGGTGTTGGCAACCTATTATATGATCTAGAGAGAGAGTAGGCTTTATTAGGAGCTAGTATTGGTCCCTTGGGACTTTGAGGAATTTAGAATTGCTGTTTTAGAGAACATCTTTTGCCCACCGTTAAGCTAATGAGTAAATTCGGATTGTGGAGGAAGTGTTGGAGGTCACACAGAAAAGGTCGGAGTTGAAGTGCAAAGTGATGGGACCGATTGAAAATTGAGAGAAAGAGAGATGGTTGTTGTGCTTGTTCTACAGATACCTCTCAGATTGCCATACTTATAGCAATTGGTAGCATAAATATACATCAATATGACTCCAGTCATTTCCTAGTTCCGCAAGTCTCAAGTGGCCCAACAGCTGGCCCAACATATCCATACCACTCATCATATTGTGGTAACACTTCCGACAGAAAGCTCTTGTTTTGATAGGGCTACAAAATTTAATGTCTGTTGATTCTATTATATGCTTCCCCACCCTTCTGGTATCCTCCTGTTAGCCCTATTGGCAAAGATCTAGAGAAGTAGATGTTAGGATGGGAATAAGTTATTAGGTGATTAGATCAGTCATTGGATAGACAATAATGAGTTGACCCTCTTATCGGGACATTTTCCCTGCTTTTTTAATGAGCGTGTTTTACTACAGATATTCTTGACCACCTTTACTAGTATAATATGTAGTTTTGACTAGCTGGAAATTTCTATAGAGGTTTTTCCTGCTGCTACTGGGATGCACTTAGTTAAATTCATTTTTTGTTAATGACAATGCTATGAAAATACTCATTATCTGTTGAAGGAAAGATGTTAAGATTTTTGTTTGTTTCTTTGGGATCTCGCCAGGTTTTTGTTAATCAAAAGATTGGCTAAAAGGATTATCTTAACACATTCAAGGACAGCTATCCATGGCTATTTCTTTTTAACATCTGCCATATTATAGCTATAATTGCTCCTCTTGGAATCTAATCCTCTATACTCAGTTTTCTAAACTGCCGTTCATCCAGGAAAGAATTTCCTTCTGCACATTTCTTTTGTGCATTCATGATGCTCCGCGACGTTACTAGTGGAGAAAGATCAGGCATCTACCGAAATTTGTCGGTTAGCAGGTTCTGAATGCTGGGTTTTTAGGTCCGGTTCTATGTGGCCTAGGGGGTCTCTAATTGGTATGTCCGTTGTTTACCCCCGCTGAACTTCACAACTTCAATTCTAACTTTCTGTTCTACTATCACATTTTGTTTTGTGGTGTTCGTGGCTTCAAACTTGGTCAATTTATTGGAAGGGGATTCGGAGGCCCAATTTTTAATTAATTTCTCAGCTATCACAAACCCTCACTCGGACTCTTCTCTGTCCACTAAAAATGGCAAGACAGCCCACGACCACCCTGCACTGGAGGTCGCTAACCAGACAGAGGCCAAAGCACACCAAAATTTCGGCTTTTCGAGCCATGATAACTCCACGGATATCTTGAAACTTAGCTTTGAAAAAAAAATTAAAAAAAAATTAGACATGTCTGAAGTATAATATGTATTTATTTTGGCTTTTCTTCTGTTCCTGGAGAACGGTGGTTGGCACATGAACTGGATGAGGTCAGTTGCAATGTACAGTACTCGTATGATACATGTACTGGTATCATACCTTTCCAATATACAAAAACTTTTGTCTTGGCAGGTCCCTCATGGGAATGAACATTCCACACACAACTCTGGGAGAATGGAAGTAAAAGATCCCACACTTTTTTATATGTGTGCTATTGTAGCAGATTACTTTTTTGAATTTTTTCCATGTTTCTGCCCATGGTGGTTGCATAACGATAACTTGAAAACTATCACTTTTGGTGTGTTTTGGTCCCCTGTCTGGTTACTGAGTGACCCCTATTGCCTGCAGAGCCGCATTCTGCCAAGCCGGCTAATTAATTTCATCCCTGTCGGAATATTTTTTTCTCTTCGCTTACCTCACTTCACCTCACCACTATTCTCTGTTTCGCTCTCCCCCCGTCGCCCAATTCCCCGCAGCTACCTCACCCTAGGGCATCGATTGAAGATGGCAAAAGACCGCTCAACCTCCAAGGACAAAAGGGAAAAAAAGGACAAGAAGGAGAAGCGATCTAAGGATGTTACAGCCTCCCTCGCAGACGACAGCCACAGAATATCCAAAAAGAAGAAGAAGCCCAAGAAGAGCAAGACAGCGGCGAATCCTCCTACCGATGACGAACTTGACATTGCTGACGCTGCTGCTGCTGTTTTGAGCGCTCTCTCTGCTCCGGGGGCCGTGGAAGGAGCGAAGGAGGGAGCGAAGGAGGGAGTTGGTGCTGCGCCGATCGACGACTCGGTCCTTGTACCTTTCGCGAAGCCATTGGCTGGAGAGAAGTTGACTAAGAAGATTTTCAAGACTGCTAAGAAAGGTTAGCGGCCCTACTACCTTGCGCTACGCTCTCTCTCTCACTCAATTTCGTCTGCAACATGGATGGTGAAGATTAGACTAACAACTCCCTCTTCAATAGCTGCCAAAAACAAATCTCTAAAGCGCGGCGTAAAAGAAGTTGTCAAAGCACTTCGCAAGTCCCCCACTGGCGCCGCCGCCGCGAGCGCAAACTCCGGTATCGTTGTCCTCGCAGCTGACATCTCTCCAATGGACGTAATCTCCCACATCCCGGTTCTCTGCGAAGACCATGGAATTCCTTATGTTTTTGTTCGCTCAAGAGCCGAGTTGGGAGCGGCGAGCGTTACCAAGAGGCCTACCAGCGTTGCCATGATTGTTCCCGTTGCTGGTGCGGGCACAAAGGAAAAGAAAAAGAAGAGGAAGAGCACTGGTGGGGATGATGCGATGGAGGGGATCGAGGAAGCTGATGGAGGAGCCGATGGATTTAGGGAGGCATATGATGAACTGTTGGCACTTGTCGAGGAGGCGGGGAGGGGGGTTATGGTTTAGCGAAGGGTTGTATGATAGCTGGGTTATAATTTCAATTCAAAAAGCCTTTTTTTTTGTAGGTCTTTGGGGGTGGTGTGGTGGCTTGGTGATTGTGGGCTGTATGATATGGCTGATATATTTGGGATTAGATAAACACTAAGCGTTTTGTTCTGTCTCTATGGTATCGGGGAGGAAACAGCGGTGCAAATGATCTGGGGTACGAGACAAGTTGTCGTCGGATTTTGTTAGGCGGGAGTATACCCTCGCCTCGTAAGCCTTACACACCTCGCGCTCACCTTAGAATATCAACATGTGTGGCATAGAGTATGGGGACAGTGGAAAAGGGCTCTGGCCCGTGGCCCCTTTACATCTACATCAAAAGCAGACATTTTCAGAAACTCGCAGCTCGACACTTCCTGAGTAAGGGGTTTCAAGAAGCCGTAAGGGTCATGTGAACAATGAGTTTTTTTATTTCCACACAGTGGAAGTATAATGACTGTGAATTGATAAACTTGTGACCTTTTATGCTTTGAGGTGAGATTTGAAAGTGGCTCGAGGCATTGTGGGTTCCTCGCAAAAGGCGTGCCCTTTGTTCTATGTTGTCGGTGGTTTCCCGATTCCGTAAACCCTCTATTTTATTTTATTTGCTGCAAACTACTCTCGATATGTTTTCCTGGTCGACCTGGGCTAAAAAGGGAACCCTGGGTTCATTGTGAAGGAAAGTGGTTGGTATGTATACTTGGTTTGGGTGTAAAACGAGAAATCAGCTTGAGTTTTTTTTTGTCCTATCGTAGCACTTTACCTCACACCGAAATTATCAACCAAGTAGTTGGCATCTACATCTGGAATTTAGCGCCTATACTACCCCCCCTCACTTCTTGAACAGCCTAAGTCCGCCAGGCCACAGGAGGCTGTTGAACTACAGGCCACACAGCAAGTGCGATACCAAGCTAACACGAAAACCGTTCCAATGGCCCTATTCCGGTTCTAAAAATCTCCCGACCTATTTGAGATCGTATAGGGAAGCCCGAAAGATACTCTCTGGAGTGGGGCTTGTTGAAAGTTATGGATGGCCGGTTAGCAGAGCCGTCGCGCTGCTATATTATCCATTCCCGTGTCCAACGGTAGGCACTGCGGGTTACATGGCAGAACAGTGCAAACCCAATTTTAGGGAATGAGGCAAGGATATCCTGTCCGTGATGAGCTCCCCTTCCCAGAAAGCTAGGATACTAGAAGCAAACCTTTACCGCCATGTTAAAATCTACCCAACCGCCAGCACTTGTCCAACGTGGTCCAGAATGCGCTCTCTCCCACGGATGGCGATTCTAGGGGCAATACATCTGCCCTTCTTCTATGGGAGGAGTTCACGCTTACTTAGCAGTGCCGGCCATGGCCACCTCAGTCCAGGACAACTGTATTCGGGGGGATTAGTGATGAAAATGTCTTATCGTTCATAGGAGGGGTAACGGGAAGTATTTAATAACACCAATAGGGGTTTGTATTAGTAATATATCCATCATGTGTTTTTGTGCTAATAATAATAGGGTGCGATACCGTCCGGAAATCCTTTTTACATATCCTGCCATCTCGGGTTGGGTTGCCGGAAGCAGACGTGGAGGGAATCCACCTATGGTAGGTAACACGGAGTAGGATGGCAACCAAACTGAAATGTTCACAGATTTTATCTTGCGGTGGGAGGCCTAAAGCTTCAGGGTATAGAGTTGGCAGTTTTTGGCTCACTCCAGTGTAAGAATCAGGAGTAAATGTACCTTTTTTTATATTTTTATTTGGAAGTGAATTGGTAAATATTGGTCTCAGTTTCCTTTTTTTTTTTTTAAAAAAAAAAAAAAAAAACGCCATGCACTCGCTCATTTTTAGTGTGGTATCCGAGGTAGTGATGTTAAATTTAGAAATGAGAAACTGCCCTCTTTTTCTTTTTAGCTATGCGGGGGGAATTTTAGTGGGGAGGGCTTGTATTTCAGATAACCGTTGACGGCTCCCATAGGCTAAGTGAACCACTTAATTATTTCCTGATTATCTTGATTTCACCCAGGGAGTTTGTGTGCCAATTCTAATTCGGGTACCGCAAGAGCTGGGACAAGGTGATGGACAGGGACTGGGACGAATGGCACGAGTGATTTCCTGTGATAATAGATTGTTCGCCTCTGTGGAAGGGGTGGGCTCTAGTTGATGCTTGATAATATCATCGTGTAACCCTTTTTACGAATTTAGCAATGCCCCATGAAGAGAGCCTAAAAGGTTGTGTGAGTGGAAAGGGGCCGACTTTGAGCTCCAAGGACGAAGGCTGACATAGCGCCAGCGCTGCAAGGCTGTTTGGAGTGGTAAAATTCTCAGACAACTTCTAGAAGAAGGGTGAGCTTCCTATCCCAATACCATTTAGACTTGATATCCTTTGCTAGTGGTCCCTGGCCATATCACACCTATTGTGTTTTTTTCTTTCAAAAGAGATAATATATTATGGAACCATACTACCGGTTTCGAAGCTTGTCATGGTGAAAGAGTAATCTGGTAGTAAATTGTCACCGTCTCTTCCGGCCGATTTGCCTATTTTGTTGCCGGAGACTCCGCACATCATTCGGAATTTGCAGTTGCCTTTCCAAATCAAACGCAAAAGTTTTTTGTCTTTATTTCTTTTCTGCTACCCCGCCGATCGCAGACCTCACCCCTAGGGGTATGGTCTAGAGTCGGATTCTACCACCTCATAGAAGCTCTAATTTGCCCAACAGCCTTATTGAGGAAGGCTAAGGTCTTCAGTCTCCCAGTTCCCATAGGGCAGGTTCTCCTGCCCCACATGATGCGTCGTTCAATATTTACTCAATTCCGAGGGGGAATTGAACTCCTGGGCTCCTGCTAAGTGCGCAGGAGGTTAATTGGTTCTTGACATATTAACCACTGCGCCAGCTAGGTATTTCACATAGTTCTGCCTTGTGAACAAATGCTTATCCTGTAAACTACATGTGGGTTTCTACTTTTCGCTTAGTTTTACAAGCAAAGTTTACGACAATCTCATTATTATGATGCAAGGTATTCTGGCTAAAGAGGAAGGTGGTATCTATTTCCCGAATATCTTTGGGAGAAGAGGGTCTCCTACTGTAGATATTTTCTCTCTTTTTTTCCTCACTTTTAGAAGTATCGTAGCGTTAATTGTTTCCACTGGGAATAGTCATTTGGGGGCCAGGGTTTTGGTTGGTGAGAGTTGAAAGTATCAGATACCTCGCAAACCTCTACCTTTGCTCACTTTATCTACTCCAGCACTGGGTAAATTCTCGCCGAACCCTGATCAATCAAGTTTCTTAAACCTGTATTGATCTATCATGAGAAAAAGTAGTTTATATATATATATAAATGGAAGGGCTGTTATCATTTGAACGAGAGTGAGCACCCTCAATGGGTCAGGAATGCCAGCTTTCGATAGCTGTGGTGTTAGCGTTGCTGGAGTTATGATTTAGACTACCTTCTTCTATGCTTAATCCAATTTCAAGCTAGACTTAGTCCCAGCTCCAGCTAGCCATATTTTTGACAAGCTGCGTATCAAAAAACAGGGTTTGAGTTTGGTCAGAAGAATAAGTATGCGGTCTCTGCTTTACAAAAATTTCCACATACTAGAGCTGAGAGGAGGCTGGAAATTAAAATCCTCTGAAAGAAATAGTGGGTAGATTCTAGAGACAACAATCTTTAGTGCCTTCCAACAAAATTGATTATCATACTTGAAGCTCCTTTACCAAGTCCCTAAGAAAAAACCCGCCACCCCTATATATATCTTGGACTCGTTGGGAACCTGTACTCGCTAGGGTTCCTCGTGCGGTCGTAGATATGACAATTCTTCAAAGTCTCGAAGGGGTCGGAGACGAAGTATTAGGACAGATATATTCGGCAGTCAGAGCAGCAACCGAAGATGCGGGAGTTTCAGGGGCGGTTGGGGTTGTCGAAGAAGCAGCAGATCCATGAGGGGTAGGTGGTGGGTCGGAGAGAGCTAGCAGAGGGCTTGGGGGCATTTGGAGTGCTTTGGGTGTTTCGCGGGAGTGGTGCGGTTTTCCGGCGGCCGTGGGTTTAAAAAGGTGGTGGCTATGGTGAATAGAATGTGGTGGATATAAGCCGAATTTAGGATGGGATGAGATTGTCTACAAGACCGCCCTGTTTGGAATAGGAGACTGCTTGTTGGTTAGCTTAGTGCTCATGAGATGGCGTCTTCTTTTGACTCGCTAGGCCAACATCCGAGAGTCCGCGCACCTCCCCTCAAATAGAACCTGAGCGTTCGAAGCTTAAGGGCTAGGCCTCCTGTGTGTGGTGGCCTAATGTCCAATTCGGGGCACAGTTTTCTACCAGGAACACCAGCGCATCCACGCACATCTTGGGCAATAGAAATATATTAAGGAACTTCCTCACACGGCACTTTTCTGGTATGAAATTGAATTTCATTCAGCGTTCTTCCAAGAAACAGACCTTTTTGTTGAGGGGGTGTTTAACACCCTTTTTTATTTTTTACTTCCTCTATATATTCTCTATTGGAAATATTCCTGTCACAATCGATTAGCCTTTAAGATTGAAGAAAAGACAATGGTCCCAGGTATGCTACCGGTTCTTTCTTAATACGATACCTTTCACCCAGCTTGCATCACAGTATAATATAGGATGCAGATCGAATTTTAGAAGCTAATATTTCGATAAACCCTGAGTGGAACAAAAAAAAATCAAAATCCAGTTTACATCATATTTCTCCTGAACTCGTGGAGCTTGGGGGCATTTCCTGTATGCATTACCTTTATTGAGATGGTCGCCGAAGGGGGACAACGTTTCACTAGAATGTAAACCACATTCGGCTGTTATTGCAATAAAATTTTATTGATATTATATACGTGCTGAAGGCCTAAATTTCAGGATGATAAAAGGTTGACCATCTCTAACGTATCTGCAATCTCTATACTTCCGATACGGGTTTTTGTGCATCCGCTTCCCAGCCTACTAAGACCTTCGAGTGACCATTCATGCCCGGGATATCCATCACAACCAGGTCAACCAAATAAACTCTTGTATGTTTGATAGAGCTCCCAAGGGTCTAAGGTTTGCACTGATTGTGTGTGGTAGGCTATTCCACTTGTGTGGAAACCGAACACCGCCCCTCGGTTTATAATCCCACTGCGAGCCAATACAAGGATTCTAACTACCACCTCCCCGGGTTATACCACCAACCTCTACGGACGTTACGCGACGGCTCCTCCGGGGTACGCCGGTTCGTACAAGCCCCCGTACACCTCGAGTCCATACAAGCCATCCGCTAACGACCTATGCAAGCCTCATCCATTCGATTACACCAAAAGCCGATTACAAGCCATGCAACGGTCACAAGTCACACGGCAGTTGCAGTTCCTAAGAACGACTACAAGTCCTATGACGATTAAAAGCCATACACCCCCGACCCATATAAGGCATCCGACCACTATAAGCCCTATACAACCCATCTTCGATAGCATGACTGTTCGCTTCCCAATCACCTATTTCCTGGTTTGCACAGTGCATCCTACTTTGGAGTCGTAGAGGCCCTGGCCACTTTGATAGAGATGAGAGGTTGTGATATCAACCAAGGAGATTGTGCCAGTTTTACGCCACTCACGTGGGCCGCTCGGCAGGGGAATGAGCCGGTGGTGGGATTGCTGATCTCGCGAGACAACGTTAAACCTGATATTTCAGACAACTATGGTAATTCACCAATCTCGTGGGCTCCAAACGAGGGGCGTGAGGGGGTGGTAAGTCTACTGCTCTCACGGGACGATATTGATCCTGAAAAGGCTAGTATATATGGTTACACACCGCTCGGGCGGGGTTCCGATCATTGGAGTGAGGGGGTGGTGCCACTGCTGTTCGCGCGGGGCGATATCAATCCCGACAAGCCATCGGAACATTATAAGTCCTATACAACCGACCCATACAAGCCTTATCCGCCCGACTACAAGCCGTCAGACTACAAGCTGTATCACGGTTACAAGTCGTACGACGGTTACAGGACAACCGACCCATACAAGCCTTATCCATCCGACTACAAGCCATACAACGACTACAAGCTGTAAAGCGGTCACAAGTCATACGACGGCTACAAATCCAACGACGGCTACAAGACAACCGACCCATCACACACTGCCTTCCTTCTCAATTACCTAAAGTCGCCAACGAACGCAGCCCTCTGCGGCAACATCCTATCACATAAATCACACTTAGCCCGGGCACACCTCCTACACTTCTCCCTAGAGGGCGCATTATTCGCGCCGCATACACAGCATTCCCAAAGCATCCAACAGGCCATGGTCGGCTTCTCCTCCTTCTTCTCCTCCTTCCCCCCTTCACCACCGCCAGACGTCTGCCAATCTTCCGACGACCATCCTTCTTTCTCATCTACTGGAGGCTCCACCACGCATTCCCTTTTTTCTAAAGATTCGCGGGGGATCCGGCAGCCCTTGTATACTAGTGCGCACTCTTGACATATCAAATGCTCGCATTCGCACCAGAGCACGTTGTAGAGGCTCTCAGCGCGACATTGGCAGCAGCGCCAGGTTCCGCAGGTAGTGTGGCATTGAGCGCCATCGCAGAGTGTGGGGCAAATGTGAGGTTGGGGTGTCACACCGAGAGGATGGCCCCATTTGAGTAGCGGTTGTGAAGTCATCTCTAAACGTTTTTCTCCCTTTGATTGCTTCTCTTGCACAGCCAGCTGTTTTTGAGGGTCATAGTGGATTTCGAGGCGGGGGGAAGGAAGGGAGGGGGACTGGGAGGGTCGGCAAGAGGAAGGATGGCATTTATTTTGTAGAAGGATGTACAATTACAATGTAGTAGAAACGGTTGAAGGATTCCTTTTTCAATTCTAATCATCCGTTTGTATGGTCCTCAGTCGGCCTTTGCGATATCTAAATACCGGATGAAGGGCGGTCGCGGCGGTATCTTAATACAATGGTGAGGATCGCATATCTAAGTTCCGCTAAGCGCAAGAGAGCAACCCCAAGACTGACCGAGAACAATAAATATCACGTTCAGTATCATAATTATCATACCATACTAGCAATCTTCAGACAACAGACATCCCCTAGAATCTGGTTTGTTGGCCCCACCATACCCAACGTTCTCCACGACTACCTCTTCTTTCCAACAGTGTAATCTAAAGCGCAAGCCTGAATCCTGAATTTATATATGTTTTTTTAAAGTAAGGAACAAATACACTTTTATCCATGATACCGACCACGCCTCCCCCCTTGTTCTACCCATTCCTCCTGCCCTGTCCTCCACTAAAACACGAGTTGTTTGGTAAGGAGGAAAAAAAAAGAAAGAAAAAATTCAGAGTTTCACCCACCGGAAGAAATTACAAAGGAAAATAGGATGAACTCTCCAAGGCACCCACTGATATATATATATATTTCCACCCAATTACGATGGATCGCCGACCAATCCTTTCTTGATCACCTGTTGGCACCGCACCCTGCCATGGTGCCGATTTTTATGGCATACCATACAGAACATTGCTACCGGGCTAGATTACTTTGAATGCCCCGTATTTTCTATAATATGGAGCCAATAGAAATTGGCAAAAATCGCATTGCGTGTCCTAGGCGCTTGGCTATCCCCCCTTCATGAGATCGTTATAGAGGAAATTTGAGAAGCAATTCACTACTATATAATAACACGAGAAAACTACGCGATTTTTGCCTTCTATTCTCCTAGAGTAGTGAGTGGGTAGTGGAATTTTTGTTCCCAGGCGGGGCCCAGCCAGGCCATGGTTCCCGCATGGGAAAGATACTTTGTAAAAATCTGCAGACATTACCTGAATTGCATGCCTACAGATCTGCAGGTACTGTTCTCGAGATAAAAGCCTAATACAATTACACATTTATTTCAAGCCAACTTTTTCCCCCCCCCAAAAGGGCCAAGTTTCAAGATATACAATATCGTAGGTAGATATTGGCTCAAGCGCCTGCAATTTTGGTGTTCTTAGCCGATGTCGCGTTACCAAACGGCCTCTACGAGGGGATACAAACGAGTGACATATTATGACTAGAGTGATATCCCATGATGAAACAAGTCTATTACTTCCCCAAACAAGCTTACATAAGAACAAGAGGTCTTTAACAAATTAGAGAGACTCTACCCAATTGACCATATCCATAATATCCCCTACACCATCCTTTACATAACCGATCTTGAGTCTCATCTTCAACGCGCTGCCCGCGTTCCCTACAACCCTCATCATTTGGGTAGCCTCGGCGTCTGGATCAAGATCTGAGCCACTTATGGGTTGTAACTGAAGCCTCATGCTTCTCGGAACGGCTGCCTGAAGACTCACGTTTGTGATGCGATCTGTGAACGAGTTGTTCTTGAAACGGGCGATGATGTTGATTGTGCCATCAGCCGTACGCGCCAGCTGCAACGTTATTTGAAGTTCATTCTTATTATAAACTTGTGCTGCAACTGGAGCCGCAACCGGAGCAACGGGCGGGACTGGGGCTGAGCTGAGGCCACCTAAAAGCGATGATGCTGACTGTTGCGAGGCCGCGACTGGTGCCGACGCGGACGTTCCCGGGGTGTTGAATAAATCCATGATACTGTTGAGATTCGATTGGGCTGATGGAGGTGGGGATGACGAATTGGAAGGCACGGGGTCACCACCAAGGATGCCACTCAGCAGTTCCATATTATTCTGCGGCGCTCCGCCTAGAGGCGCAGTGGGCTCCGATGGCTCGCCGCCCATAAGGTCTAAAAGAGCTTCCTCATCAGACTGCTTCTTGGCGGCTTTCTTTCCTGCTCTTGCCTTTGGCACTGTCTCCCGTTCAAATACCCTCGAGACTTCTTTGATGACCGGTGGAGGCATTTTCTCCAACACGCCACGACGTATCTCGTCGTAACCAAACATGTTCCCGTACTCAACAGAACGCTGCTGAATTTCAACATCCAAACTGTCAGAATATGATTGGAGGATTCGGCGAATACGTTCGACTTGCGCAGCATTGTCGATACGGGTGGTCAGTTTCATTACGGCAGTAATGATATATTCTTTCACGCTAGATGTAGCGTAAGCGCTCGTAAGGATGG
Source organism: Tuber aestivum (assembly GCA_900010015.1). Taxonomy (NCBI): domain Eukaryota; kingdom Fungi; phylum Ascomycota; class Pezizomycetes; order Pezizales; family Tuberaceae; genus Tuber; species Tuber aestivum. The sequence goes on from LN891050.1 coordinate 326,305, forward strand.
TTGAGAGGAGGTCGACGATATCGGATTCCGATACCTTCACCACTGATTCTTCTTCTTCGTATTGCCCACCCTTCAGCAACAAGTCTCCATACTCCCCTAGAGTCCAAGCGCCTGCAAGTGTGAGTGCCTCTTGCGTGATGTCCGCTTTGAGGGCAGAATAAAGCTTCTGCACACAATAGGTTTGGAGTTCGGCAGAGTTGGCGATAAGACGGATAAAACTTGATAAAATGTGTTCCTTGACGTAGTTTCCAGCCTTGATCACATACGAAGATTAGCACTATTTTCTACAATTATTTTGCCACAAGAAAACATACCAACTTCAGAACCCGTAAAACGGTGTCAATATGCCACCTCTTTGTCGGCGCAAAACGCTCTGCAGCGATACAAATTTGGGTTGTCATCACAGGCTTAAACTCGTTGTTCGCAACCTCCAAGAAGGCCAGTAACTCTCTTATCAATACTCTGATGTTGCTCTCATTGATCAGTGTAAATGAGAGGTCCAAGGCACGGCGGCGGATAGAAATATCGGGGTCCCGTAAACAGTCCAAGATGGTGTTTCGATGCCTCTGTACTGCATTTGGCTCAACAGCAACAACTTTGATAAGAGTGTTCAAAGCCACATAACGGATATTGTTATCCTTGTTGGTCAAAAACTTTCCAAGAATATTGACGCCCAACACACGCAATCCACTGTCCGCCTCAATATCTAAAATGGTTAAGACAGCCTCGTAAAGTATCGAGTTTCCAACGTTTTTAGTGGAATCGGTGTTGGTAGCGACCTGGGCAAGGATATCGTTGATTTGTTCGCTGACTTGAGCGTCGCCCTTTCCAAGTACCCTTAACAACCTTAAAATTTTAACCTGCAGGAACGGATCTGTTATGCCAGTAACATCGTGCTCAGGCGCATACCCTGAGCTGGTCAGACTTTTTAGTTGGCGAACGAGGACAGTCGTGAACTGTCTAAACTGGCTGACTAAATTCGGATCATGTTGGCAAAGATCTGTGACCAAAGTCACTCCGCAGAGCAAAACTCCATGGTTCCGATCCTGTAGCAACAGCTTCGTTTTATCAATGAAGTGTTCCTGCAGATCCGGGACCTTGCGAATAATTCGCATGGCGCAAATAGCGGCTTTGCGACGAATGTATGGGTTGGCGGTTGATAAAAGATTTTCGACTTCTTGGAAAAGATCCCTGGCCATTTCCGTCGAGGCGATATTACCAAGGGTACACAACGCTAACCCTACTACGTATTGATTGGAATGCTCTAAATCACTAGTAGGACGTCCCAGTGGTAAGCAAGCATTTCCTCGAACACCGTAGACTAAAACGAACGGCTTGCGACGAACTTTTTTAAAGAGTTTGTGACAAGTGTCAAGACCTCCTGGTTCTCATCCAGCAGTAACATGGTACCCAGGTAACCCAGCCGCTTATCCGCAAATCTCGGGGAGGCTAACAGTTTCAGACACTCGATCTGCCCAAAGTGCGTCCTTTCACCCAAGGTGAAGAGGTATAATAGCTTCGCCACATTATTCCTCCTGCGGCGGCCCATCAGCAAACAGGATAACGGAGGTGAGGCTAGCGGATGACAAACCGGACATTGGAGTCCCCGGATTCCTCTCGGAATGAAGCTCTAATAGCAGCGCTCTCTTTCTGGATGACGCCTCTCTCGTCGTTCAGTGTCTTCGCACTCCGCACGGCTCGTATGAATTGCTTCACTGCCTGTAGTTAGCTCAATCCATCCATCACAGGATATCTTCACATACAGGAACTCATTGTTGCGGGGTAGCGGTAGGCGGGCGAGGTTGATGGTTCAGGAGAGGTGTGTTGAAGGGGAAAGAGTTCTAGTCGACGGGACCGCACCCGAGGGATAGGGAATGACGGGTCGATACGGAGGAGAGGAGGATAACAGGATAAAGATTTCCTGGGAGGAGGACTTGTAACTCCGGGGCACCTGCCGTGGATGATAGACGATAAACTATTGTGAACTGCCACGAAGGTAAGTTGTGTTACTTGCTGCAGGGGTTAGTGGGGTTTATCTAGCCGCCCACCTTACATAATCAATCATCTCCCTATTCAAGCCATGACGCCAAGACATAGGATTCAGGTATGATAATTCCGAAACTCCCCTTGACCTACGGTAAGCAATGTGTTACAGAGATGCGCGGTGCAGAGTCCTTACAAGTGGATTATGGTATTTCACTTCTCCCAGGCACTGTTTCCGTGGATGCTGTCAGGTAATAGGATATTATGACAACAAAACCGTGCTATGGTACTAACCTAACAAGACGCTTTATGATACAACGCAATAAAAATCGGTGTGGTCAAAAGAGGTACCTTTCTACAAGTCCCCCAAAGCTTTAGCATGGTAGAATACCGTACTGGCACAGTGCAAGTGCAAGCACCAAAACATCCTCCTACCTCCAGGTTCCTTAAAAAATACTGGAACCCCCACCCAAATCATTGGGCAGGCCAGGATCACGAAATATAAGGTTGAAAGAAAAACAAGACATGAGAGAAATAGGAAAAAAAAAAAAGGATCAAGAGATAGAAGCCATAAGAGATGGACCGCGCAAAAAATAAAGGCGGTGTGAGAACTAAAAGGTTCTGAACATGGTGAAAAAAGGACATCGTGAAGGAGTAGAGAAATACCAGCATAAGAGAAAGGTTATGCGTTACTCTAAGAGCTCCTCAGCAAAAGTGTCTAGCAAGACCAGCGAAAAAGCACCCTTCCATTTCTTTAAGAAATTCCTGTTTGAGTAAAGCCAACTCAAGCTTGCCTTGAATGATACCAGCTCAATTTTCCAACCCCTGTCAAGACATCTCTCGACGACCTTGAAGAAACCAGGGCTGTACTCTCCTTGAGCTGCATCGCCACTAGCCAAGACAATAGTAGTCGGCGTGAAATCCAGAACGCTCTCTAAAATCTTGAGATGAAGGATTTCGTCAACTGCTTGCTCTACCTTCCGGGTGCGCCGTTTGTGTGCGCCCTCAGAACCCGAAGAAGAGGAGTATTTTGTATTCGCCTGTTCCTTTTCTACTCTCTCGAGCAGACTAACCTCGTAGCCAAGAGAACGAGCTTCGAGTGCGGACACGGTTGTTGGCGAACTTCCGACATATGCCCTCTTGGAACATGTCCGTCCCCTCTCGAGGATAAGAGATAAGCCATGGAAGGAAAACGCGGGCTGGCGAACGGCCGCGCCGCGGGGATACCCCCTGCGCCTCTTGATGCACTCGTAAAATCCGATCAGGATCTGAAGTTCGATCAGGTCAGCTTTGAATAGAAACCGGATGCAGGCGGAAAATACATTGGAAGCATCGACAAACACATGAATGTCGGTGTCCGAGGGGTCCCTCGCACCTGACCGGAGACCAGGGCGAGTAAGGAGACGGGAAGCCTGAGCAGGGAATAGTGAAAGTATCTTCTGGACTAGTTGCGCTTTCCTCTCAACCGAGGTCATCAGCGACCGAATTACAGGTCGCTTATCAAATGGATCCTCAAGATGGACATTTGCAACCACACTTGGCACTGGTTGCTGGAACACTGGTGGCAGAGGAGCCGGTATTTCCATCGCTCTCGGCCTCACCGCCGGTAGGGTCTCCTCGGTAACCGCATCGACCTTAGAGGAGCATGAGTGGCGCTTCTTACGCTTTCTTCTCGGCGATGGATGGATTTGAGTGGGGGGGAAGGAATCGTCCTCGTCAGTAGTTGAGCACGGCTCAGGCGAGGAGCCCAAAAAATCCCAGAGGGGAGTAAAATCACCAAGGGACCTGTGAGGAGTAGCTCCGCTAATTTTATCAGGATTGATGACTAGGGGGTTGCTGTTTTGATTGGTGGCCAGGGCATCACTGAGAGCTATGACAGTGGAGAAATTGAATATGGTGGTAGTTGCGTCAGCCATGTGTAGCTGAATGGGTCTCTTGCCTCTTCTAATTGTGCGTTTGTTGTTGGGGCACGATATCTTTTCTATGAGTAGTTCGAGTCGGGAGGGCGTGGGCGAACCGGAAAGACGGACATGGGTGTGGATAGTATTTTCGAGACGGGAGTGTTTGTTTACTTGGGCGACGGAGGGAAAGAGGGTAGGGTGGGAGAGGGACAGGAGGGAAGGGGATGTTAAATAGGCCGCGAGCTAAATGAGGGTTAAGGAGCTAGGCTGCCAACATGGAGGTGTGGACAGTGTGGGGGGGGGGGGATCGTTGGTGGGTTTGATGCGAAGTGCTGTAAGAGAGGTTGCGACGGACGAGAGAAAGAGGAGCGAAGAGGGTGGTGGCCAAACACTGACACACACGTCGGTTCCCGATCTTGGGCGTCCTTGATTCCCGATACCCGGCAATTCGAAATCCGTGACCCACTTCACCCTTTGTCGAGGTAATTTTCGTACTGGGGGGGGGGTTTTGCAGCATGATGATTAGGATAAGTTAGCGGTAGGGTACGGCAGTCCACAGTAATGATGCGCTGCCCTGCCGTATGTACCCGTGCTTGACGATACGCTCAGCGTGCTCTCCATTACCCGCCTAAATTGTAAGCGCGGGGGATATGTCTGATAAGGCCCTCCCTCCACAACCACCAACCGGACTTCGGTCACGGTCCACCGGTAGACTACTGGAATTCCAAGTCGGATCGGCAAATCCTCTGGACTACCGTTCCCCTTCCTTCTTGCACTCCTTCACCTCCATCCGCCCCCTTCCCCCCCTTCTGCCCAATACCTTACCCCTACCATACTGCACTCACCCAACCATGGCCATCGACTCATCCGACCCAGCACCTTCCCAATCGGCTGCCCCGACAGCAGCAGTTGCGCTGCTCGCTTCTCCTTCCCCTCCCCCCACCACGACCTTGACCATTCCCATCTCTCGCCCAGCTTCGCCGACCCCTTCCGGGCGTGCGGGAAAGCCAATCCTCCGCCGGGATGGCCCCAACCGTCGAGAAGCTCTTCTGCGTGGTAGAGAAGGGTCACGTCGCCGTCAGCGATGGGAAAACGATCGCTTGTTATCGAACCCCCATGCAACTCCGCCTACCGCGTCGGATTGGGAGGTACGCCCACTCCATCCTCGTCGTCACGTCCCGTATGAATTCGCCTCGCTTTACGATCATCCCAAATTCCTTCACAAAGGAGGCCCTGTCGCGAACCGCCAGGTCACCGAGAGGATGCCAAAAGAATTGAAGGTGCGGATGAAGAAGGCTCGGGGTGCCATTGGACTGCTTAAATCGTTGGAAGAGGACGTGAGAAAACTCGTCCTTGGAGAGCAGGATGAGGAGAAGGCTCGAGAAGGGAGAGAGAAGGACGATGCAGTGGACGAAGTATCAGACGAAGAAATCGTATTCATCAGCAAACGGGCCAAGCACCTCCAACTCAAGACTGAGAAGATCTTGTTTGAGAGCCCGGCCAGCGATCCCGGAGCTTCATTCGGGTTTGTTTCCTCCCCCGAGAATTCACCCTGATTAGAACTAACCCAAAAATCAGACGGTGGCTGGTCCACTCAATCGCCACGTACTACGGCCTCAAAAGCTGGAGCATCACCACTGGTAACCCAGCGAAGAGAATGGCCTATGTAGGGCTCAAGAAGGACCCTGAGAACTCCTCCCTAGCTGTCAGGGGGATGCCAAAGCCATTGTGGCTAATGCTCTGACCATCTAGCTGGGGTTTCTTTTCATATCATACGGTACATGGGGTCAGGGGTCACGGGTGTAATTGGTGTTTTCATAAACGTAGAAATTGGGTGTGCATGTTCTCTGCGCCGCTCATGCTCATTGTAGTTGGACACTTCTGTGACACATACATTACGCAAGGCTGGGATTTATGATACCATACCGAAATTCATACGACTGTGTAGAGTAGTGTTACTCTGACTGCTCCACCCTAGGATAGCCAGAGGCACTTTACCATACATCGAGGTAGGGTAACACAGCGGAACCTTACATCACGGTGCCGCGGAGGCCACCCCACGAATTGCGCCGGTTACTAGTCACGCTTACCCTACGATACACCCTATTATGTATCATAGTCCCATAATTAATTCGTCTCATTGGTATCTTCCCATTGTGTATGGGTACTGTACACAAATTCTGGTAACGAATTCCCCCCCAAGAGCAGCCAACCTACCGTAGTCCTCCCGCAGGCAATATACCAATCAAGAAGTTTCCTCTATCCCTTTGGCTTTTCGTCAATTCCCCCGACTGGCTGTGCCTCGCCCCATACGAGTACAAGTACCAACAGGGAACCCAATCCATGTCCGAAATTTATGCCTGCAACACTATCCTATGGGGCACTAAACCTCTGGTGCTCAGCCAACATGGTCACAGGCACCGTAGCCAATGGAAATTGAGCATTTACTCTCGAGGCCGTGATGGCAGGCACTCCCAGAACTCCCTGGAAATATCAATCACATCACTAGAGACTCACCTGAACAGATAACACACTCCGCTTCACCATCACCGCATCACCGATGGGGCTGAGATCTCTCACGCCATGTAGACTAAGAATCACCAAAATGTCCCGGGAAGGGAGAACCAATGGAATTGTTTGGGGGTTAGGGTTGTGAATCGATTGGTCTACCCCCCACGAGTACAGTACGCCGTCAACCCAGGAAAGCTTTTCTCGACTCTTTGTCGGGAGATACAATACCGGTACCAAAGCCGTAATGAAAACAACTTTATTTATTTATTTTATCTCCTTTTTCTTTTCCTGGGGAGCCACTGGACGCCTGCCGAAATTAAGACAGAGGGGCAGAATGCCCTACCGTATCCGATAGAATGCCAGCCAGCAGAGAAGCCTAAAAAAAAATTCCATGTCACCATATGCTCAGTGGCTCCTTCAGCTAACAAGTGAACTTCTCCCTGGACGAAAACAAGTTCTTTAGTTTTTTTTTTCTCTCGCTTCATAAATAAGCATGCCTGCATCGGTTTGTATGGTATCATACAAACCATAGAACCTTAGCTGCGATAAAATATATCCCACAGGTATCACACCCTATTGTGAAAGTACGATACGGGCAGTAAATCTCCCCAGCGGCTGTGCATAACCAAGCAGAGCTTCACTTGAATAACCTGGGATGCTGATGACAATTAAATCCTACTTTGAATTTCATGACTCGGATCGAGCGAGTAGAGAGATGGAACCGTGCGGAATCTTGGAAGCATGATAGTTCAAATAACAAGCCGTATCTCCCTCCCAAATTTACGACGTAGAGCGGTCGTGACCGTTTCAAACGATAGGGTCATAAACTTGGAGAGACAAAACTCTCACCCAGTAGGCGGACATTTACCGGGATATACGCTGGGACGTTAAGTTGCTAAAAACATTGACTGTTGGCACTCTATCAACACGGGCATTCCATTCCCCCACCCTTAGTTCATTCCAACCGGCATCACATCAGTTTTCCATTTGCGCAGGTACAGTACTGTATCATACTCCACCCACGTTACCGCACTCTAGAATGTCCCCAGAATGCAAAAACATGGAACCCCCCTCCTCCAGGAAACCTCTAAGTTACATTTTTGAGGGCCTCTAAGACAGTTTCTGCTAGGAACCCCATTCTCCAGTGTGGCTTTCAGCTTAGTTGTCTCTTTCAGGATAAATGCTTCATATTCATATTTCTTCCAGAATATAAATCACGGACTCAGTTTTTTTCACTTGTTGTACAGTACCAGTCAGTCAGCAATGACGACTGCTATCATACTCACGCAGTACAATCAATGAGGACTGTCCCCTCGATACTATTGAATTATCACAGGATACCTACCAGTACTAAAGTCGCCGCATTGAAGCCGCTCCCATTTTAGTAGTGGCCCACCAAAAAACTGACTTCAATCCGGCGACTTGAGTACGGGCACAAACCTTCATAGACTAAAATGTTTGGTCACACTGCTCCCATTCTGTTGCCACATAAAAATGACCATTTCCCTTCCATTCCAAAATGGGAGAACAAAATGATCGTTTGGCAACTGCAAAAGGCATCAACCATTTCATTTCGGAATAGCCCTAACACAACAGTTGCCATGTGGTATATCACCTGTGAATATTTATACTATGATACCAATATGATGGTTATTTTCCTGTAGAATAACTCCATCATAATATAATATTATCATCACAAAGCCATCTTTGATTCTAATTCTGGCTTCCAACAATTCAATGGCAACCCAAGCTGAAAATTGTTCCCCCTACGCAAAACACAGGAAATAACAGTGAAACCAGATGGAAGGCAGTCCTGCTCCAGTCAGTATACCCTAACCTAGCATAACATGATGGGGCTACAGTACTCCATCAGACTCTAATGTGCTTGCCGGAAGCGAATCGTGTCAAATCGGCAACGACCGTTTCTACAGGTCCAACCGCTTCACAATAGAGAGTTTGCGCAGGTAGACCTAGGTGGGAGTTATCAACGATGTCACTAGGGGTTGCCACTCGCATGAACAGCCCATCAAACTCCCGACAATTGTTGAGTTTCTTAAATTCCATGTATTTAAGAGGTCAATCCATCAGCCAATTCTCAACTTTCATGAAGTTTCTCTTCTCAGGATTGTCCTTGAGAAGAATAGCTACAAAATCATACCTGAATAGAGGCATAAAAGTGCAGTCCAAGTGGGCATTTGTGGTCCTCAATTCCAGGTCCGATTTTTGGGTTTTTACACCTTGACCAGGTGGGACCAAAGAACCAGGTGGCCAAGCCTTATTGTTAACTTATATTAACACCACCTAGGTCTCACTGCGCAAACTCTCTAGTGGAACGGTCCTGAATAGGACCAGTGCAACTGAACAGGGCTTAAGCCATTCTAGGTCTCTGGGATATCCGATAGTCCTTGAGAGACGATAATCCCGCAACCCATTCCCATTCCCATTCCCATTCCCTCCCTCCCTAAGGATTTGGGAAATAGGTCGATACGACTCAGAACTGATCTCGAAATTCCATGTCCAATACTGCCCTCGGGCAGGATACGAGGGATATCTTGCCTGGCCCTGGGAGGTGACCACAGCGTCGCAAGCGAACCCCCTCCGGTGCGGCCGGTGGCGCGAATATGAGGGTGCAAATGCCCCCAACTACGGGTCCTGAAAACAAGCAAGATGGACAGACAATTCACAGGCGGTAACAATGTTCAAGAGAGAAAAGGGAAGGGGGGGAGAGAAAATATGGAGAATTACAAGTGGCATAGGCGCTGAAAAAAAATTAAAAGTTATCTTTTCTTGGGGTAAAACACCGCTAGGAAGGAAGGAGAACAGTCACACCTCTATCATACATCCCGGACGACCAAAATCCGAAGAAACTGTCCTGTACAAGTACAGTACGGCAAGTGATCAAGGACAACGAGTCAAAGTTTTGGTGTGAAAAAGGGGAGATTAAAATCCGCAGAATTTTCATAACAGGATAGCGAGGCATCACATCCGTGTTGTGGAGTTCGGGGACAGCGACGTTCGACTGAGCCGAGATTTTGAAAAGAAAAAATTGAAAATTGAAAATTATCTGAGGAACGAAACAGGTGACGATCAACTCAAGAGTGAGAAAGGATGATCCAAGATTAAAGTTCGGCAATCCCTCTCCACTACCGAGTACTAGGAACCAATAGGATACGACGTACTCGGAGGTGTATTTACCAACGACCGGAACTAACTTATGGAGACACGGGTCATGCATGATGCTGGGGCCGTGCGCGGGCAGGGGGCTAACTACAAGCACAGAAGAGCAACCCCCCAACGAACGAACCCGTTCCGCATGCTCCCTCCCCTCCCAAGGCACCAACAGCTGCGCAAAAATGAAAAAGAAGAAAAAAAAACAAGGCCCGCGCTCGGTGCACACAAATGTGTCACTACGTGGTGATCCACCACTCCGTGGTATACGATACCTGTCTCCCACATCTCTTGCTATATTAGGATTACACCCTCAATGCGAACGCATCGTTTCCACGATCCCATCACATAATATCACTCGGAGAATTAAGTCCTTGTAGTAGGGTCCCAAGGGCGCCGAAGCCCAAAAGAGGAGGGAAATGATAGTCAAGCTATGCCAGTTTACAGGCCAAGAAAGGCGAGCGAGTTACATCTCCGGCACGCCCCGGCCGGGCAAACCCTTACCATGACCACCCTCTGAAAAACGGCGTCATAACGATGGGCAACCGCTGATCAGCGCTCCTGAAATCGCCGCAAACCTCTTCGGGTCCCCTCCTCTTGCTCTTAGAGTTGGTGCAGATATCAATTCGTCTTTTGATGACACTTCTGTATCGTGTTTGGTTTTGCTCTACGAGCGAGGGTGCATGAACAGTGGGTAGCATCGTCCTGCACAGTGCTGTACTCTACCCGCGCCATAGCCCAAGCTTTTAATTTTTACAATCGGTTTCGAGAGATGAGACCACCAGCCTGGATAATAACCACGAAGGGGGGCTTTTTTTTTGTCCCACCACGCAAATTCCCGGGGGTTTCATCAAAGCAATGTGCTGCCACACCGAGAACTAAGAGGGGATGTCTACGAGACGATATCCGTGAATAGGTCTGCGTTCCCTTCCATGCCTAGCCTCTCGTAGTAACCACTCGTAGTACTGCCTCGGGGAGAGATCGGAACAGGTTTGACCCTTGATATTCATCACAGAGTACTCGTATTTCCGTCCGGCGCTTGTGAGCACCGGAACGACACTTTCCCCCCAGCTCGATCCTTTAACCCTCGCACTGAACACCAAGTACCGATCGTGTAAACGAAATCAAAAGAGTAGTAAACCTGAAACTTACAGCCTAGCCTAGCAACGTTAGTATCATATCTTAACTTCCTAGTTCTGGCCTTCGAATGCTACGCTACGTATAAGATACATCTCTGCCCCGAAACCCATCCTGTGAAAGAGCCCTCGAGCAGTGGTCCACCTTTTCTCATAAAGAAACAGAATATTGAATGAAACACACATAGATTTATATCCCAAGTCCACTCGAACCGCTTCAGGAGGGCCAAGGTTCAGCTCGAATTTTCGCTTCCCACCAGAACATAATCTACGCGATAGCTTCTTGAACAGCGACAGAGTAGCTCCGCAATGAATCCATAACTGAACGCCCATTGTTATTCCTGATATCGAGGCTGGTACCCCCCCGCGAGAGTAGCATCTGTACAACCTTCTCACCCCCCATTCTGGCGGTGATGTGCAATGGTGTGTCGCCGTTGCAGTCCCGTAGATTTGTGCTAGTTCTAGGATTCCCGAGTAGAGCCTGTACCGAGCCGAGCCGCTCATCCTCGTCCGACCTGGTGATGGCAAGATGTAATGGCGTGTTGCCGTCCATGTCTGCCCGATTAACATCCACTCTACTATCATCCGCTAGGAGCTTCACCACCGCCGTTGGGCCATCCCACACAGCACAATGCAGCGGGGTCCGGCAGTTACCGTCGAGGCAATTCACATCAATCCTACCGTCCGCTAGGAGATGTTTGACCATCCTTTCTTGACGGACAGCCAGGTCTCCACGCTGGCAACCAACAGCTAGATGTAGTATGGCGCTACCCTCGGCATCCGAGGCACTAACGTCGACTCTGCTGTCGCCGAGTAGGATCTGCGCCAATTCGGTGCGTAGTGTCCATACCGACAGACCCAGCGGCGCCATTCCGTACCAGTCGCGCGCATTAACGTTTAACCTTCCATCCGCTAGCAGAAGCTTGACCGCCACCTCCTTGTTCCGCCGATCCCAAGACCACCCATGGTTCCGAGGTCCAATGTGTCCCCGCTGCATGTGTAATGGTGTGCGACCTCTTTTGTCCTTTGGATTAACGTCTATTCTATCGTTCTTCAACAATAATCGAACGATATCTGAAAATCCTGCCCGAACAGCACAATGTAACGGTGTCCGACCGTCCTCGTCACTGGAGTTAATGTCAACTCTGCGGTCTCTCAGCAAAGCTCGCGCCGCTGTCGTGTACCCGTAGCACGCCGACGAATTCAGCGGTGTCCTGCCATCCTTGTCCCTAGGATCGGCCTCAATCCTCTCATCTCCCAGCAATAGCCTCACTGTCGCTTCGCAATCCTCAATTGTCGCAACATGAAGTGGTGTCCTGCCCCCCGGGCCGCGCACATTCACCTCGACCCTCTCATCCCTCAATAGCAAGCGTATGGTATCCCGGGAACCCCACCTAACAGCAAAGTGCAGTGGTGTTCGACCATAAAAATCCGGAAAATTGACATCAGTCCTGCGATCATCCAACAGAGTCCGCAACCCGACGATATTCCCATACCGCGCCGCCAAGCCCAATGCCGTCACGCCTTGGGAATCAGGAGCGTTGATATCGACCCCCCCATCAGCAAGCAGGAGCCGCATCACAGCTTCAGATGCACTCCCCGTGCTCACAGCGCTATGTAGCGGCGTTTTCCCTACCCCTATGGTCACACTGAGACTGACTCTCTCATCCCGGAGGAGAGCCCGAACGACCCCTGCACGGCCATTCCTAGATGCAGCGTGCAGTGGATTACCCCACTCCAAAAAGCCACCTATCCCAATCAGGACCTTCTCGTTCGGATTGAAGTCCACATTCTTCCGTGCCAGCAACAGCTCCACAACCTCCGTCCGTCCGAACTGTGAGGCGCGGTATAGCGGCGTACAACCGCGAGTGTCCCGGCACTCTGAATCGACTCCACAACGCAATAGTGTGCGAATGGCTGTCGGACTCTGGGATACCACTGCGTCGCTCAGCAGTGCTCCGTTGCCCACAAAGCTGAGGATCCCCTCGTCCAGGAGACACTGGAGAGCGGCTTCATCCTCACGTTCAGCCGCGGAATAGAGTGCACGCGTGCCGTATTCAGTGGAACGTAGACTAAATATCTTCTTCCTAAGAACGGGTGCTAGGAGGAGTGCAAGGTAGCGGTTCACCCTTAGAAGAGCGTTCAGATTGGGCGCCGAGAGTTCCTCGGACACCTGAAGGACAAGCTCGGTCGGCAAACTGAAGAATGGCATGACTGGATCTTGGTTGAGAGTCCAAAAAGTGCAAGAAAACCATCGATGCGTGGCAGGTCTCTGCACCTACCGTAGCCTCCCTTGCCAAGGTTGATAGTGATAGCCACCGAACTTTAATCTCCCGAGCCCAAGGGCACAGCCGCAACCTAGCCGAGTGGGAGGCGCGTGGCGCAATCCGAGGCGTTGGCAGGACCTCCCGGTGAGGTGCGGGACAATGAAAATCAACCCCCCAGCCAAGGGCGAGTAAGACAAACTTCAAACTGCTCCAGCTCAACAACCACGACCCGCAAGCTCAAAGGCTTCTGTGAATGGCTCGTCTCATGATTGCCTAAAGAACGGCAGAAGTTTTCGAAGAAATAGTGGCCTACCGGGGCGCCAGAGCGGTCCAAAGTTTTGTGATTTCTGTGTGAGAAGTTATCCAATTAATACCTAATACAGTTAACAAATATGCCAATCACTGCCTCATGCAAGGCAACCTAACGAAGTCAGGAAGATGGCAGTCTTAACAGGCGGCCCCGGATCAACATAAGTATGATATACCGGTATATATCGATCTCCATTGTCCGACACCACCGGTATGCCGACAAGTTCCCCACTCGAATAACAGCACGGCTCCAATTACCCCACTCGAGGAGAAGAAGAAACAAATACCCGAGCATCATACCTAGGCGATAAACAAATTAAAAGAGGAAAGCCCGAAAAGCGCTTCCCGTAACGAAGGGTGCGTCGAACGGGCGTCGGCTATCGAAAGTGTGTTAAAGCTATAAAACACATGTGTGGCTATTTCAAGCCCGCCTGCTATCATAGTAATCCGCACAGATGAGAGCCCAGTCAGTGTATCTGATTGAGGCAGAGTAAAGCCAAGAAACGGACTCCCTCTACTGGTACGGTATCGGTACACTACTCTACGAGTACGAGTGCGGCCGACAGATATACTCGTCACGTGATTCTGATAAGAAAGTTTCGGTGAACCTTTTTGCTGCGATTTGTCCTTAGATAAGGCACGTGACGAATATATTTATTGGCCGCACTCGTATTCGTATGACCATCACACCTGGAATCATGAAAACCAAAACCAAAAAATAGTCACTATAAAAAATCTAGCACCAAGGAAATACCAGTATCTAGTATCCAGTCTTGGATACTTATTTCCGTTTTTTTTGACGCCTAAGTTATCCCTTCGTCCGTTCCCGAATCTCACCCACTTTTGGTAGCTTCAGTTGAGTGCGGGATACGGCTCTCCGATGCCTGTTTGGGTGAGATGGTGGCAAACCATTAATTACTGTACTTCCTGGACGAAACAACGTACTCGAGTACAGTACGAGTACGAGTACTGAAATTCTCGGAACTCTCGCCACCCCCCTCACCACCCGACAGCACGTGCTTAGAATCACTGCTGCAGTTTTCATTTGCTCTCAGCGTACCGGTAATTACCGTACTTGTACTTGTAGTGATGGGAGTCCTGGTGTGAACATCCGGCAAGTTCCAGCAACGAACAGTGTTTCTTAATATAAATTCACCAAACGACAACGCAGGCGGCAAGAAGATTTTTTAAGGCTCCCGTCGCGCAGGAGATAGCCTTGTTGCTTGAAAACGAACGAAGGGATTGCTTGGAAGGTCTTTCATATGCGATTTCGCAAGCAAAATCAAAAATCAAAAATAGGATCCCCCCCCCCCCCCCTTTGGAAAACGCCGCCCTGGACTCGCTATTAATTGATGGGGGCAAAAGGAACAGATTTTTTCTCCGTTCGCAACACCCCAAAAAGGGCCCGGGAAGGGCCGAACCCGAACGCCCCCAACGCATCCGAACGCCCTGTTCCCTGGTCAACCAGCCATATGACATCACACCACTCCAGAAAGATAGAGTTCTGCCGCAAAAACCTCCA